>CALSFV010000340.1:0-295000 GCA_943737045.1 Parapristionchus giblindavisi
GACCTCACACCGGCGTGCACGCTATAACAGACAGTCGAGAAGTCATGCATACGGAAATTGTGAAGGAAACTGGGAGAGGAGGAGGAGGAGAAAGGGGGGAGAGGAGGAGGAGGAGGAGGAGGAGGAGGAGGAGGAGGAGGAGAAGGAGGAGGAAGAGGAGGAGGAGGAGGAGAAAGGGGAAGAGGAGGAGGAGGAGGAGAAAGGGGAAGAGGAGGAGGTGGTTGGGAGAGGCGTGAGATAGAGTAATTACTATGGAAATAAGCATATTAGTAGTGGAGCGGACAACCGGAAGGACTCAAATGAGAGGAGAATGCGTTCGATATATTCATTGCTATTGATGGAGTGATAATATACAGATACATCTCTTAAAGGGAGCGTAACCTCACTCAATGGTCTCTTCATTGCACACACTATTTCTCTGTTCTCTAACACGTAGAGCGTGGAAGAGACCGTTGACAAAGGTATCAGCCCCTTTAACGGTACGCTTCTCGCGCTGGCAAAATTTCTTTATCCATGAGAGAGAGAGAGTGTTGCCAGAGCGGAGAGTTAGCTTTGTTAGGGTGTACCTTTAATTCCTCATACTAATTTCTACGATATGAATTAGAGAAAGATGAAAGTGCAGAATATTGCGGGGCCAATTTTTTCTTTTTTTTTGGATTCGATGATAATTCCTCCTTTTGTTCCAAACAGACAAGTTTCTTCTATCTATTATTAAAGACATACCCCAAGCAAAGTTGAAACTCTCCTCTCTGGCCACACTCTCTCGCTTTCTTTGTCTGCGAGAGAGTATTGCCAATGCGGAGAGTAAAATTAGCTTGGGGAATGCCTTTAAGAAAGGGGGGGGGACTAAAAATTCGTTATGAATGGAACCTTATTCGAAAAAAATCTATAAATCTAAAACGATCCAGTGTTTCGGCCCCGGTCCTAGACAACAGGGTTGGGATTTAGCGTCAACGGTTTTAGCGCATTTTACGGATTTAAAGCAATATATTCATATCGAGGAGAGATTTCCTAGAGTACTGTAGGAAACGTACGGTAATAGTGTCAATTCATTTTATGATTTTAACGTAATTCATCGGTTAAATTAAGTCATAACGGAATCCGATAAAAATGAATTAAATATTTCTAAGCAACAAAAGGTAGAAAACATGCTCTTTTAATATGTTTTAAAATTTATTTTTCAAGTACTCTTTTCTCACTATAATAATATACAAAAAGTGCTATATTCGAATTAATTATCGAAAGCATTTCACTTTCGCTATATGATTTTACCGGGTCCTAAACACCGGACCGGCCGCTCATCAGCAGGATGAGCAACTTCTACTGCATTCGTGAAATTGGGATGAATTAGTGAAGAAAGTTTATTTCCGAACATTGCGAGAGACTATCTCATGTTACTACAGATCCGGTGACCCCCCGCTTAGTTGATAAAGTGATTAAATCGAATGTAAAAATGTTTAAAAAAATGCAACTTCTACATTGGTAGTCCCTTTTAAACAGAAGTGGAAGATGCACAGGAACAGATTCTTTTAGAACCAATGATGGAATTTTGTATAATTGACGAAGTACCTTCAATAACAGAGGCGGAGCAGAACATGATACAAATATACAAAAAAATTAAATTAAAAACATTTGATACCCTACTGATAGAGGAAATTGGATAGAGAATACACGAAAGTCCTTACTCTCCCTCTGGCTCCTCCTCTTCCTGAACAGGAGGTCTGAGGAAGAGGTAGAGAGGGAGGGGAGAGAGTGTGTGAGAGAGATGGAGAGATACAGAGAGAGAGAGGTAGAGAGAGAGGGAGAGGGTGAGGGAGAGGGAGAGGGAGAGAGTGTGAGAGGTAGAGGGAGAGAGAAATAAACGGATAGGTAGAGAGTGAGAGTGAGGATGAGGGTGAGGGGGTGGTAGAGTGAGATGGAGAGGGAGAGAGAGGGAGATATAGAGGGAGAGGTAGAGAGGGGGTCGGAATCTAGAGCACTCAACGCCAGATGACAGTACGTGGCTGTTGTAAGATTTTGCTCGACTGATCAATCGATAGGATCTCTTTATTACTATGATGAAATTGATTTATGGATGTCATTTTCCTGGTCTACGCATCATTCCCTGAATGTCTTAATGAATGCAAAAGTATTATGTCATTTGCAATTCAGAAAGATGACCAATGAAAATAAGATAAATTTATATGGAGTAGCAGACGAATAAAGATAAATAATGAAGTTTGGTTATTTCTTTAGTTATGTTATCTTTTTTATTATAATTTTTTTTCAGTTGATAGATTTTTCTAACACCCCTCACAGTCAGCTGGTAAAAAAACAAACAAAAGAAACGAAGAGCAAAAAGCCGTTGAACCATTTTTTTTCAATTTCGCAACTTTTGAACTGAGTTTAAAGAAAGTTCGTCGTTATAAATAAATGGAAGTTTTACAGCGTTGTAAAAGACGTGTGTATTAGATTGATGGAATGAAAGCTTAATCCATCTTGGTCAGTCTTCGTCTGTTAGTCCTTCTTTATCGTGTCATTCATCCATCTTCTTTATCTTCATCTCTTATTTTCACTTCAAAACTTACGAACAGGCATGTGGAGGATCTCTCCTCGTTTTACATACTCTATTGCCTCTTACTCTTTTCTTTTCGTGAATTCTTTCCACATTAGCAATCATTCTTCACATGTTTATGATGATTTTCGGATCGCATTTATGTATGATGTGTAAATATATATATTATAAGTATATGTATATGAGGCCGTTTTCGTAAGAGTCGACTAAAATATTATAAATCTGGCACAGTAAAAAAATTAAATTTTGGGGATCGGGGTTCTTAAGGGTGTAGATGACGATGGTCGTGTTCATTTTTCACCAAAACCCACCGTTGAGGCCAGACGACGTCGCGTTGAAATCGCGTTTTCAGTTTTTTCTCCTCAACCGATTGCACTAAAATTTGCATACGATGCCACCAGGGGCAGAATTTGATGACGATCACGCCTGTCTAATTCATTTTTCATGAAAAGGTATTAGAAATTTTAAAAATTTGAATTTCTCTCACAGAGTATTGCATTTTTAGCGAGATACATAGATCGGACCGTAATGGCTTCAGGATTTCATGGAAAATTTTTTAGCCAATTTGTGGTAGGTACTTTCGAGAAAATCAACTTTTAGTGTAGTCATTTTGCCGTTGGAGTGGAGGCAAGATGCGAGAGAGTGTGGTGGTACGAGAGAGCAGAGAGGCAGGTGAGGCGACCGACATAGGAAGGAAGGGAAGAGGACGAGAGAGTGTCTCTCTGCTCTCTCGTACCACCTCACTCTCTCGCCTCTTGCCTCCACTCCAACGGCAAAATGACTACACTAAAAGTTGATTTTCTCGAAAGTACCTACCACAAATTGGCTAAAAAAATTTCCATGAAATCCTGAAGCCATTACGGTCCGATCTATGTATCTCGCTAAAAATGCAGTTGCCTTTGAGAGAAATTCAAATTTTTAAAATTTCTAATACCTTTTCATGAAAAATGAATTAGACAGGCGTCATCGTCATCAAATTCTGCCCCTGGTGGGATCGAATGCAAATTTTAGTGCAATCAGTTGAGGAGAAAAAACTGAAAACGCGAATTCAACGCGACGTCGTCTGGCCTCAACGGTGGGTTTTGGTGAAAAATGAACACGACCATCGTCATCTACACCCTTAAGAACCCCGATCCCCAAAATTTAATTTTTTACTGTGCCGGCACTTGGTCGTTTCTTACACAAACGGCCTCATATCATTTTAGATTGAAGATGCTGAGGCTGACGTCACTTAGTGAGATTGTCTAGCTACATAGAGATCAGATATAGAGATCACATATGAGGAAAAACTTTGCTCTCTCGCATACCATACGTTGGATATGTATGTCCGATAAATAATATATTATGGCGACTTTTTTGTAAATTCAAAATTTAATATTTGATATGATATGATTTACATTATCAGTATGCATTTGCAAAAAGTACACAAGAATCTAGTAAACAACAAGACTTTATTACACATAAATGATTTACACTGGGAAATCGATAAACGAAAAAAATTCAATGATTGATAGTCTCCTCATTTGCAGTGAGCTGTTCTTTCACGTGTGCGACTTTCTGAGGCTTTGTTGGACAAATCCTGAATATTGATTTATTGATTTATCAAATTGTTGATTTTAATTATATTAGCTTACTTGGGTGGCGATGGTGGCTGTGGTTGCTTTGTGGTGATCTTCTTACCAGTCATTGCAGCGGCCATCTCCTCACGTAGATAATCATCGATTGTGGCCTGAACCTTGGAAAGTATAGGGAGTATATGGCAAAAGCACCAGCCAGACCCGTCTGGACTTACCAATTTCAAGTCAGGAAGCGCAAATAGAGAAAAAGGTTTAACCCACAGCACATAAGACCTTTGAAGTTTTCTGTTTAGCACTTATAAAATAGCACAAAAAGTGTTGAATATAACACTTCTCACGTCTTATGTGCTGTGGGTCACACTTTTCTGTCCGTGTGCGAATTTCGAATGAACAATGACTATGTGAAAGACTAAGTAGTGTTTTCGCCCAGAATTTTGAAATTGGAATTACTTATATTTTCCACTAGCCGTAGACTTGCAAGTCTACGGCTAGTTAAACGTAAGTTTACTAGAAGTGGTGTATGATACGGTAATGTATTTCGTCAAATGTTCTTCCACTTGTAGTAAACTAGCAGTAAACTACTAGTCTGTGACGTCACGTAAGTAAACTACTAGTTTGGAAATACCAGAGTAGGTAAACAACTTTATCACCTTGAACTTTTCCACACCATCTCTGAACTCTTGTAGTTGCTTGACTTCATCGGCAGTTAGCTTTCGAGAGAACTTTCCATCGATGTACAACTAATGGAATTGAATTGAGATATTTTTAAAAAGTCAGTTGTTGAAGACTGTCTCCGCTCTGACAACGCTCTCGCAGAGCGGAGAGTTACAACTTAACTCGGGATAAGCCTTTAAGTGCAAAATAAGAATTTATTTGTAGTCATTAAAGGAATACCCCAAGCTAATTTCACTCTCCGCATTGGCAATACTCTCTCGTAGACAAAGGAAGCGAGAGAGTGTGGCCAGAGCGGAGAGTTTCGAATTAGGTTGGGGTGTGACTTTAAATAAATTTTGGTAACCTGATCATCTGTAATGGAGCAGCCATCGAAGGCGACAACATGATGTTCACTGACGACTTTATCGGCCTTCAATGGTACTTAGCATTAAAGGAAGAGTGACCTCTCTCAATGACCTCTTCAATGCGCACACTATTTCTCTGTTCTCTAACAACGAGAGAGCGTAGACCGTTGAAGAGGCCGTTGATAAAGGTATCAATCCCTTTAAGGCGACGTAAGTCATAAGTTAAGTTCGCATTATACCTTGCAAATTTCCGGGAACTTTGGCAGCTTCTTCTTCGGTTGTGATAACGCTCGAGGATGAAAGGCTGCCTGAAATAGAATAAATCACTAAAAATATTTCGTCGATGCGATTCCGGACTTGAGCATGGGTCACTGCAGATACTTAATATCTTGAGGAGATCTACTTATGATGACTTATAGCTAACATTAAATATCTTAAAGTACCTTACCTAGCTAAATATACCTTAAAGGGAGCGTAGCCTCTCTCAATGGTCTCTTCGACGCAGAATAAATTCTCGTAGTTAGACAACAGACCATTGAGAGAGGTTACGCTCCCTTAAAATTTTTTTAAAATAGATACCTTAAAGTATTCGTCGAGAGCTATCGCGTAATCTGCCAGTTGCTTCTTCTCCTCATCTGTCAATTTGCGCTCGGTACCATTCTCGATTACCTGCAATTACATTATGTATATTTTCAATTCTTCAAACTTAATTTTTCTATAAATATTGATTTTTTTTGTTTGAAATGTATCCATTTTGCTTTGCCAATGTTAAATGATTTTCATGGAACTTGGATTCAACAATGATTATCAATCGATATCGATCGATGCTCTTTAATAGCTACAGTATACCTTGTCATTCTCGATATTGCATCCTTTCTTCTCAGTGATGATGGTCGATGTTTCAATGCCCGCGTTGACCAATGGAAGTATGATTAGAAGAGACGAGACGATCAATAACATTTCAATTGAAAAGAAACAGTTCTGAAGAGATTACTCATTACTTTCTCAAAAATATTAGAAGGAGTTTATCAACAATAACATTTTTACAATATTAATGAGGTTGATTAATTGTACGAGAAAATCCAATTACAAGCCCGTGCGGCAAATCAAGAAATCTTTAAAGGCACACCAGAGCTATTTTGCTCTCCACAGTGGCAATACTCTCTCGTAGACGAAGAAAGCGAGAGAGTGTGGCCAGAGCGGAGGCTTACAAATTAGCTGTCGCTTTAACATATACGACGATTTAGACAAGTCTATGGGTGTCATGGACTACTCTCGTATCCTATATACTTCCACCCCCCCCCTACCTACATACATTCTTATCTACAATTGACTATCAAGATCAAACATTCGCTGTTTACACTTACATTCTGACTGAGTAATCCATCCTGTTTTCACTCTGAATTCCTGCCAATTTTATCTGATTAGTGACCAAAACGGTGCAGGCCAACGATATTACCGGCAAGAAAGGTGTAAACTTTGGCATACTGTATCAATCTCATTGTGTTATTGTAGGCGTGTATAGTCAACTAACTACTTAGTCAACTAGCTACTTAGTCAACTAGCTACTTAGTTGACCGGCCATTCATCATGTTTGCTGAGACTAATAATCGAAAATAAATTGATTATCTAGCAAGCAGTGTACCTGCACTATCGTATTTACGAAAATATTCTGCAGCAGTCCAAATGACACTAGGTCGAATGCGAACGATGAATAATAGTCTATTCATTAATGCTTGTCTCTTATATGGAAATGGCTATCATCCAGTCGGTTATTAATCATCGGTTCTCATCCGGCCTAGTGCAGTCCAAATTATCTTCATTGCAAACGACAATATTCCTGGTAATTGATATACACTAATTATGAGTAGTCTTCTAAGACCAGACTGATTATCTCGTTCGATCATGTATGAGCTAATGGCTATTGTCTCCCGTATACGAGATCTTGAGATCAGATCAAACGAAAAGATAGGGCTGTGATCGCTTCGATGGATAATATTGTCAACCGACTATATCATCTCTCCCTCTCCCTCTTGAATCTCTCCCTCTCCCTTTAGAATCTCTCCCTCTCCCTCTAGAATCTCTCCCTCTCCCTCTAGAATCTCTCCCTCTCCCTCTACCTCCCACTCGCCTCGGATTATCTGTCTCTCCCTAATTACTCGTGGAAGACCGCCAAACGAACACCTGAGGGTCCCCTTTTGACGGTCTTCGGTATGGACAGATTAACCAAGGCTCGACCCCCCTGTAATGATACTCTTTCTCTCCCTCTCCCTCTAGAAACTCTCCCTCTCCCTCTCTACAATCTCTCCCTCTTGTATATCTCCCTATCCCTCTCCTTCTTGTATCTCTCCCTCTCCCTCTTGTATCTCTCCCTCTCCTTCTTGTATCTCTACCTCTCTCCTCCCCTCTGTCCCTATCCCGTCTGCCTTTAAATCTATGATCTCGACCTCTTACTTCAACTGGAAATGAATCAATAATTAGAGGTTATCACAGACCAAAAGAGAGATGAATATCAACTTCGTTGCACTATCAAGAGATGCCCACTTCGGCTGTCAATTGTGGGGTCGTATTATGCTATCAAAAAGATATAAAAGAATTGTTATCGAAAGGAGGGAACGATACATGATTGATATTCTTGAATAATATCATTCAATTCGTAGATAATCATCATTTATGAAGTGAAGATTAGACATCCGCTATCGTGCTTTCGGTGCAGTCGTGCGCGCGATTTTAATAAGATAATTCGTAAAAAGTCGTGCACTCGACTCATTCTCATTTATTTTTATTGAAGTAGCGGTTAAAATCAAACGATGCAAAGCTTTTAAATGCTTGAAATTGCACGACGATTTGTACGAAATTTAGAGTCAAAATCGGGCATAATGTCTATTGATCATGTTCGAAGCGGACGTGCAAATAATCCCTAGTGAATTTCAAAATTACGGAGTGCATTATAAGAGATAAAATCTCATGATCCAGAAATGGCCCCCAAGTGAAACATGTCGAAAATGATGACAAAATCGTTGAAAGATGACATTTTGACAAATCCATTTTACATAGATTTGTTGCGATATGGGAGCGCACGTTTTTATGACCGCTCATTCTTTTTTCATTCTTCAATCTCATTCTTTCCAATTACATTTTTTTTAAACAATTTAATTACCTTTATCAATCACATTGGGGAATAGTTGCCGCTAAACGACTGATTAATCTGGGCGTGCTGACAATGAGGTCCCATACATGGGGTACTTCTATCCCGAATTATTCGTTCATCTACTTTTGATCAGCTATTTAATAAAGCTTTCTTAATATTGCTTTTAATAATCTTTATTAATATTAATATTATTGAAAATATCATATTGGCGCATTGTAATAGATCTTCTAACAATAAGGACAACAAAGGTTTATCCTAAAGCCCTTTTTGTATTGCTTATCCTTGTAAGGGTATTAGTCGGCGATCTTTGATCTACATATCCCGTCTGCCTCCTCTTGGTCCGTAAATGTTGTTTGTACACTATACGAGGGATCCGGTATGGTCAGGATTTTTAAGAGACACCCCAAGCTAATTTGAAACTCTCCGCTCTTGCCACACTCTCTCGCTTTCTTTGTCAACGAGAGAGTATTTTCAATGAAGAGAGTGAAAGTAGCAGGGGTGTGCCTTTAAAGATTTAATGCTCAATGTTTTGAAGGTTAATTTAGATTTTCGAGAGAGATTGAAAGAGCCAGAAAAAACTGGGAAAGTCATTTAAAGTCGCCAATTTTACTCTCCGCATTGTTAACACTCTCTCGCAGACAAAAAAAACGAAATAATGTGGCCAGAGCAGAGAGTTTCAATTTTTTTGCCCGGGTATGCCTTTAAGCGAGCAAAGACATTGGTGTACAATCCATGATGCTCTGATTCTTGTCCAAAAGATAACTTATCGAAGATGGAAAATAGAGATTACATAGAATTTTACATTTAGATGTCACAAAAAACGCTTGAGAACGACAAACGAATGGATCTACAGGTTTGCGAATATTCACATATTTCTCAATAAAGTTATTATTATTATTAATAAAGTTATTATTATTATTATTATTATTATTATTATCACTATTATTATTATTATTATTATTATTATTATTCCCGCATATCGCCATGACAATGCGAGATAAATTTGCATGAAAACTTTGAAGACCTCTTGGAAATAACAAAAAAATTTCAAGGTTCTGCGTGGTTATTCCGTATTAGCGGTTGTCATATTCCATTTCTTTCCTGATCTTTTACCGTATGGATATCTCGGAGTTGATGTGTGAGTTTAGCAAAGATGCAAATACATTTTTGAGTTTGGCTGAATATTTTCAGTTTCTTCGTTCTTTCGGGATATTTAATCACCCTCGTTCTCCACAAGAAAGATTATACAGACTATCATACCTACATCGATTTCTATTTCAAAAGAATACGAAGAATTGTTCCTATGTTAGCTTTGGTTAGTTGCTTATATTCGTGTGAATAGATATCGATCCATTTATCAATCTACAGTACCTATCATAAGAAGGAGTATAAAATCCATTTGATTATTCTGTTATTGATGCTTTCCACTTCAGATGATACTAATTTGTTCGTTTTATCTGCTTATTATGAACAAAAGTGAAATAACGAAGAGCAATTATCGATCGGCGTTAGCTGCTATGTTTTTTGGAACGAATCTCAAAAGGTCTGATGAGGAGGAGCAATACTTTAAAAAGGTTTGATCATAATTTATTTATTTATCCCATCAAATATAATAAGAGGGAGTGATATGTACATATGTATAAGGGTAGAAATGGCCTCATCGGACCTTTTGAGAAAAGGGACAGATGGATTACCGTCGCCTAAGCTATTAAAAAGTTCAGCTACATTTTATCCACAATTATTATGTTGTTTGCCCAGTCTTACTAAATAATGAAGTAAACGTTTTCAGTTATCATCAGCAACTGATTTCTTTACTCATACATGGTCATTATCGGTTGAGATACAATTCTATTGTTTGGCTCCTACGATTCTTACTATTGGAAAGGTTAGTGAATGAATAGTTTGATGTGCTTTCATTGTTGTCTTGATACCGTTCTTTATATCGTAAATATTCAGATGATAAGTCGTGGTCATTCCGGTCGGTTAATTGTATACTGTATGTTCTTAGCTACAGTATCTCTCTGGTACCATATCTCGATCAATAATGAAATTGCATTCAACAGTACACTAGCTAGACTATGGCAGTTTATGGCTGGTTCCATTGTATTTTATTGTGAACAAGTATTATTGCTCAATATGAACCACATAAATATATTAAAAAATGATTCTTCAGCGATATCGAACGATGACTGGAAGTAAAGAGAAAAATTTGGTCATGTGTCAAGCATTAGTCATCATCACAGTCACAGCATCGTTATTTTATCTCGATTTGGTTTGTTCTTACCTATTGTCGGTCCAAACTGACCTATTTTACCTAAAAACTATAATCAGGAAACATCAACTAGATTGATTTGTACGATGTTTGCCGCTTGTTTGATTTATATTCAGTCGGATTTATTCATTCTTCAATCTACATTTATGAACTATATCGGAGATATCTCTTATACTCTATATCTAGTTCATTGGCCAATTGTGTGTATTATTAGTAGCCGTGGTTCTCACACTTGGCAAGGTCAATTTTGTAAACATTTTCTTATTTCTAACTTTTTTTTTTAATTTTCAGAGATAATGTTAGCAATATTGATCTGTTTTATTCTTTCAACAATCATTCACGAAACTTATGAGAAATGGTGATAATACGTTTCGCTATCTTTTTTTTCTCTTTAAATTCAATAAAGGGAAGTCACTAAGGTGGTGTTACATTTTTCAAAACGTGCGCACGCCGTAAGGACGGAGACGCGGCGGAGGGGGTACGGCGTGCGCACGTTTTGAAAAATGTAACACCACATAAACGCTTCACCAATTTCAATATTATTCATACGCATTATTCATCGTTTGAGGTACCTCGCGCTATCTCCTCTGGGCGCTTTTGTATTACTCAGTGTGTTATACATATCAATCATAATTTCACTTTATAAATCTCATCCTCTTCCGAATGACTTAGATAAGATAACGAATAAGAATAAGGAGCTCATTCATTTCTATGGTAGGCTCTTATAGTTAGTTGTTTTATTGTTTTATTGATTTTTTTGATTATTTTTATCTTAAAGATAACGACAACCTGCCTGTATTTGATTGGAGCCTTGAAAGTTCGAGAAACATCACCGAAGGTTCAAACGAGATGAAGTCTTCGATTTTGAAAAGAATCAATATTTCTAGTCGAATCAGATTTGCTCAACAAGCATTACAATATGCAATGGGGCCGCAATCTTAAATTTCAGTCATGTACAAATAAATTAAATGTCTTCGGAGAATGTCACCAACCGGTTAATATTATTTCTTCACGTTTTCTAGTGTTTTGTGAAAATTTTAAACTTATAAATATTTTTAGAAAGGCAGAGGTCGCTATAATATGATGATAATAGGAAACAGTTATGCGAATAACTTCGGTAGATTAATCGTAAAACATTTTCGGAAGCATTATGCTAAAATGGACATTTATACCATCAGCAGTAAGTGTTTCATTAATCTCTTATTTCTCCTTATAGTCCGAAGAATTACTTAAAGGGAGCGTTACCTCACTCAATGGTCTCTTCATTGCGCACACTATTTTTCTGTTCTCTAGTCCATTAAGTGAGGTCCCTTTAATCTTATTCGATAAAATTTCATGTTGTGAGCCTTTGCCTACTATGAAAATGCCATACTGTGGTGAAAAGGAGAAGAAAATGTTTGTTGAAAAGTTCATGGATGTCAAACCTGATATCATCTTCATTGTACAAAGGTTGAAATTAGCGTTCGTCTGATAAAAAAAAATTAGATGGTTTTTAGATGGGTGAATGCGGAACATCCCATCGATACAGCGAATATGGAAAATGATCCGAGTTTCAAATCTATCATGAGTGACATTGAACCGTATGCGAAAATTGCGAACAAGGTTGTATTTTTGAATTATTAAAATAATATATAATTAAAAATCAGAACTTATACAGGTGTTTATTCTTCAAGCGTTGTTCCGACCGTCTAGGAAGCAGAACGTATGATTTATTATTTAAATGAATCAATTTAGCTAATTCAGATGAAAATTTTCAAACAAAAGTAAGAGAAAATGGAATGGGATGCGTAGCTAGAGTTCATTTATAAAACTTTGTCCGGAAAACTATAAAAAACAGAATTAAAACTTTCCGAACAATACAAATTCCACTCCTTTGCGGCGCAATACTCTGACACCACCCCCTTCTTCGCGCGACATTGCATTTTCGCTTATTTTATCGAATTTTATCGCCTTTTCTCGCAGTTTCATTGGGCTTTCAGCAAAACTAAAATTATATTCATTTAAGAAACGTTCGGAAAACCTCCTGAAATTTTGCGAAAATTTTAGACTGCGTTTTGCGTGATGATTTTTCTTTTTTTTTCAACTGTGGAGAAGTTTACTAAATTCGGCATTTGCGTGGTTTATGAAAAGCTTTAGAATTCTAAAAAATATTGTTATTAGTATTTTATACATCCCTATATATTATCTCTAAAGATAGTAATAATCAAAAATATTTAAGAACCAAATTGACGCAGATGCTGCGGCGATGAGGAGGCGAATAGCAGAAGTTATTATTTATTTTAAAAGACAACTCATAAATAGATATAAATAAATATCATAAATAAATATTTAGGTGAATAAACGATGTCCGAACTGTGTTGTATTCGATGTACAACAGCGACATCTTATGGAAAACAATACAACATTTCAGGTATATTAATTATTGATTATTATTGATTTATTTATTGATTTGATTATTGATTTGGAAATTGCAGCTTGTCCATCCGCACACTCGGCTACAGTACTTCGAGAAAATCCTACACTATACACCATATGGATTGAGATTGATTGAACCGGTCATTGCGAATATGTCGAAAGAATTTGATCGGATTATGAGAACAAATAGCTCAAAAGTGTTCATTGGATAATTTAAACGTGTTAATTAAAGGTTTCTACATAACATGCAGTGAATCACAATTTGTGAATGTAAATGAATATTTATTGAATATTTCATTTGTCGTACTCGATGGGGAGATTCTTTCTGCGAACCATACCGTCTCCCTGGAACCATTCACGACGGAATTGTTTGGTGGATCCATCGGGGGTGTTGGTCCACTCGATGGTGATAGTTGTTGGTGTCCCGGAAGATAATCGATTATTATAAAATTAATACTGTCCGAAAAATATAATTTTTTTTACGTGGTGTATTTTCGTCATTCTTCAATGGTGGAGAAGTTTACGAAGGTCGGAATTTGCCTGGTCTATAAAAAACTTTTGAAATTCGATTATAGTTTGGTAGATTGATATCTACAATTGCGCCTCCATTCAGTAGGCGAAGACTTCGCAGGGGACAGCAATGGGTCAACTTTTGATGAAAATTGAGGTGATCTCCCTATTTCTCATAGTAATTCTATTTCGACAGTTCGTTGTTCACCAATAATCGTTTCCATCATTTCTACGTGTTCGTCTCATGTGGTGTTAATTTCTTGTAAATGGAATTGGAAATTGTAAAAAGGGTGTTAATTTTCTACTTTGTAAATAGACTTGGAAATGGGGGGAAATTTGAGCAAGTTGAGTCTCACCACGAAAAACCCTTTGCGTGCAAGTGGAAATATTATTTTTTTCTTGGCACTTTGCCAAGTTGAAATTTTGCTTTAAAAAATTGAAATTTCTTGATTTAAGTTTGTTTGCGCTACATTACTTATTGTTTTTACGTGATTTTTTGTTCCAAATGATGAATCAGTACTCCAGGCTCCTCAGTGGCCGCTTCTTCTCGTCGGTCACGAGCGACATGCCGTGCACTGGGCGATTTCCCTCAGGTTGGTTGGCACTTTTACATTACGTGCGCACTTTTAGATGATTTGCCGTTGATAATTGCTTTCTATCCGGTGTATTTAGAAAAAATAGAGCTTCTGAGACCTCAGCAAGTCATTGGTGTGCATCATTGAGGTGTAAATATTCACTAATATGTTAAACTAGAACGGAAACTAATTTCAACTCTGTCGATCATTTTCACTGATATCAGTTCTTGTATTTCTTACTTCTACGTGGCCATTCGTGTACACATAGCGACCAATCGATTATTCTACACTTGGCGGCCGTTCTAAATTTCAAATACATGGCGTATAAGCGTGTTGCTGATTTATTTTAATTAATTTGCTTTCAGAATCGCTCTTTTCTTGACCACAAGCTCCGCTCCTCTACCACCTGAAGCAAATCGACGTCATGGTTGGTTTCCTAGCATCATACGTGGGCACCACTGCCGCTAGCGGCAATACGCCCCCGATTTTTGACACCCGACCCCCCGATTTTCCTAAAAATCACTCAAAATGACGTATAAATGCTCCATTTTTTGCTTCCGACCCCCCGATTTTTGCGTCCGACCCCCCGATTTCCATTTCCAGCGGCAATGCCCGCCCACGTATGCCTAGCATCTTCCACTTACTTTGTCTTTACTTCTCGTCGTCAATCGATAATCTAAACCTACCGTAATCCTGCTAGTCTATGAACTCGTTTACCGTTATACGTAGCTTAAAGCGTTCTACTTAGACGTAGCGGCCGAAACAACATAGGGCACATTATTAGCTAACTTATTTATTTAAAAAAAATACATTTAAAGTGCATGCATACTTATTCTTGTACATCTATTAATATTTTTAATTTAATTATTCATTTTAATTTATTTTGTTCCAGAATCAATCGATTCGTCATCCTCGTCAAGGGCCACGCAGATGAAGCGCGTCGACTACAAGGTTGGTCACCTCCCATACACTACCTCATATTTTATTCGATGTAGATCGTTCTGTGATATTAGACTTGATGCACTGTGGTCTCTTTAACCTTTAGCGAACGTAGCCTTATGTTCGGGAGACGAATCCTTATAGTTTATCTACAATATTAATTATCGATTGATGGTGGATTTGTTTAGCATTTGGAGTGTTTGTGCGGCATGTCCTAATCCTTTAATTTGCAGCTTCGTGCTACTTGTACGTCTTCTCGATTTGCGGATGCGCTCTCCTACTTGACACTACTTGATAGTGAGAATGAACATTCCGAATCACCTGGACTGCAGTGAAGCCTGTACTGTACATTGTAGTTTGAAAGCTTTGTATTCTTCAGTTTTTCATCAATTAATGTACATTTTGTATTCCGAACCATAATTACTTACGCACAGTCTTATCAGTTGTTTCATGTACACAAAGATATATAAAGCTATTGTAACAGGTACACGATTATCTACTTTGTAAACATATTTATAGGTTAAAGCTTATTATAATAACTCTGGAGACAATTTTTTATTGTGCACTTCTATTGTAATATTATAAAACATATTGTAATTAAGATAAACTCGGGTTGGCAAGTAAAATCCAATTTTATCATGCTGAAACATAGAAAAACATGAGGGGAAATGTGATACAAAGAATTATTCGATAAGAACAACAAAACGAGGAAGAGGCCACACATTAATCATGTCAGAAAAAAAGATTAACTATTACCAGATTCGAGACGAGAAAACATTACTATAGATAGGGACCGTATCGTGAAAATCACGAAAGTGCAGTAAAATTATATTTTTATCAATTTTCAACCTAATCGGCTATTCCGATTCTAATGAGAAACAAGAAAAAACACAAAAATAAAATATAAGGATAGAAAACTGTGCTTAATTATTATCTGCTGATGTTACGAAAACTACAGTATCCACCTTTGTGTTGTGTCATGCGCTGGGTCACAACATATATTTATCAAGTGAAAATTCGAATTATTTATTATTTCTCGCAATTTAATGTTCTCTCATAATGTAGAAATATTGTGCAGATGATCTTTAAGCAAAGTGATATGTTCTTCATCAAGGAATGCTTTATTTCCACATAAATCACCGTAATCGTATCGAAAGCTAAGAATGCATGCTGCACGAGCGCGGCATCCACTACAGCATAGAGATTAGTATTAAGAGGAAGCCTAGTATCTGGCGCATGTAGTGATGTATAAATCGTAGTGAGTACATTTCAAAAATGGAGGAAAATTCGATCTTAAATAACAAACTTTGGTGGAAAAAGCTAAATCGAACTTGTTTCGCAGCATGCTGCAGGCGCGCGGCATTCGATACAGCTCTAATCGTAGTATCAAATAGTAGTCTACTGTCTGGTGCTTCGAACTGTGTATGAATCGTACTGAGTACATTTCAAAAATTGAAGAAAATTTTAGCGCAAACGAAAACGTTCAGCAAAAAAACGGGAATCGACTATCTTTCGCAGCATGCTGCAGGCGCGCGGCATTCGATACAGCTCTAATCGTAGTATCAAATAGTAGTCTACTGTCTGGTGCTTCGAACTGTGTATGAATCGTACTGAGTACATTTCAAAAATTGAAGAAAATTTTAGCGCAAACGAAAACGTTCAGCAAAAAAACGGGAATCGACTATCTTTCGCAGCATGCTGCAGGCGCGCGGCATTCGATACAGCTATAATCGTAGTATCAAATAGTAGCGTACTGTCTGGTGCTTCGAACTATTTATGAATCGTACTGAGTACATTTCAAAAATTGAAGAAAATTTTAGCGCAAACGAAAACGTTCAGCAAAAAAACGGGAATCGACTATCTTTCGCAGCATGCTGCAGGCGCGCGGCAGTCGATACAGCTCTAATCGTAGTATCAAATAGTAGCGTACTGTCTGGTGCTTCGAACTGTTTATGAATCGTACTGAGTACATTTCAAAAATTGAAGAAAATTTGAGCGCAAATGAAAACGTTTAGTGAACAATCCGAAATCGCAGCATCCTACAGACGTGTGGCATTCAATACAGCTTTAATCGTTGAGTGCGCGGATAGCCTAGTGTCTGGTGCTTCGAATAATGTATGAATCAGATTGAATGCATTTCAAAATTGAGAAAAAATTGAGCAAAAATAAACAACTTCATTAACAAAAATATACTGACATCCGTAAACTATTTCCCGGATTAGTAAAACACAGAACTGAATATTCTGAACCGCACAATCCGGTACCTAACTATAGAGTACTAGTAGTTATCACCTTTCGATAGAACGGGAATAAACCGTATTCTCTCCAAATGGATACGGTAACCAGGTCAATATAAGTCGACGCGCTTCATCTGCGTGGCCCTTGACGAGGATGACGAATCGATTGATTCTGGAACAAAATAAATTAAAATGAATAATTAAATTAAAAATATTAATAGATGTACAAGAATAAGTATGCATGCACTTTAAATGTATTTTTTTAAAATAAATAAGTTAGCTAATAATGTGCCCTATGTTGTTTCGGCCGCTACGTCTAAGTAGAACGCTTTAAGCTACGTATAACGGTAAACGAGTTCATAGACTAGCAGGATTACGGTAGGTTTAGATTATCGATTGACGACGAGAAGTAAAGACAAAGTAAGTGGAAGATGCTAGGAAACCAACCATGACGTCGATTTGCTTCAGGTGGTAGAGGAGCGGAGCTTGTGGTCAAGAAAAGAGCGATTCTGAAAGCAAATTAATTAAAATAAATCAGCAACACGCTTATACGCCATGTATTTGAAATTTAGAACGGCCGCCAAGTGTAGAATAATCGATTGGTCGCTATGTGTACACGAATGGCCACGTAGAAGTAAGAAATACAAGAACTGATATCAGTGAAAATGATCGACAGAGTTGAAATTAGTTTCCGTTCTAGTTTAACATATTAGTGAATATTTACACCTCAATGATGCACACCAATGACTTGCTGAGGTCTCAGAAGCTCTATTTTTTTCTAAATACACCGGATAGAAAGCAATTATCAACGGCAAATCATCTAAAAGTGCGCACGTAATGTAAAAGTGCCAACCAACCTGAGGGAAATCGCCCAGTGCACGACATGTCGCTCGTGACCGACGAGAAGAAGCGGCCACTGAGGAGCCTGGAGTACTGATTCATCATTTGGAACAAAAATCACGTAAAAACAATAAGTAATGTAGCGAAAACAAACTTAAATCAAGAAATTTCAATTTTTGAAAGCAAAATTTCAACTTGGCAAAGTGCCAAGAAAAAAATAATATTTCCACTTGCACGCAAAGGGTTTTTCGTGGTGAGACTCAACTTGCTCAAATTTTCCCCCATTTCCAAGTCTATTTACAAAGTAGAAAATTAACACCCTTTTTACAATTTCCAATTCCATTTACAAGAAATTAACACCACATGAACTATTTTTTCTAGTTTATCTCTTGCATTATTTAATGTATAAGTTCTACGATGAAGGCGAATTCTCTTATCACGGGTCTCCTGTAAAAGTGTAGCAAAAACGGCCGGGTCTGCCACTATGAATTTTTTTTGTCTCCGATTTCGATGAAAGTCGGTCAGTGGGTGTAGTTGGGGGCCATGAGAAGGCATATCCACTTGATTTGGCCAAAATTCCAAATTATCGATTTTTTGTGATCTACTCTGAAAATGATCATAACTCGGTTCATTTTCATCGTACATCGAGCTGACAGGTGTCATTCGAACCGTATTATAATGCTCTCAAAAAAGTGTTTCATGACCCGTTCGCTGTAAAGTCGTATTCAGGGCGAAAAACGCGAAAAACACATTTTTTGAACAAAAAGGTGAACTTTTCTCGAAAATTTTCTCTTGAGTACACGCGTATTATTGCAGAAAACAAGTTGTCAGATCACGGTCAGAGTCGGTATGTTGTTCATTTACCGTATCTCTGTCTTCCCAATACCGTTTTATAGAGTACACAGGACTTAGTCATTTTTTTCCGCCTCAACAGTTTTTCGATCGTATCTGCTTTCAAAATGGTCCAATCGACTATTCGAAAAAATGAAAATGATGCTCTCGGAAAGGCGAATAAAAAGTTCTATCATGATCGAATAGCTATGACAACTCATTTTCGAGTTATTCGAGGAAAATCACTACACTTTCTCCTTTTTCATCGATTCTAATGAATGAACGGAAAGGAAATTATTCTTTGTACAGCTACAATCTACCCAACCGACTTTATTTTATATTATACATGAGAAAATATTATAAAATCAAGCAATCAATATGCAATTAATAACATCACTGATCGAAAACGAGGGATGTAGACAAGTCAGGGGCCTCATTCATGAAGAAAGTTTTCATCTCGGTTTTCATCCAGTTGTAGATTGCATCGGAGGAGATAGTCAGATCATCCTTATGTACTTTCACTTCATCCTCAATTCCTCCTCCCTCCTCATCGTATTCCTTCTCCCAGTTGTTGATGAAATCCATATCCAGTGCCACATCTCTCTTTGCTCTTGTGGTTCTCTTCAGCTTCTTCTGTGTCTCCTCCTTCTTCTTAGCTAGTAGATTCCGAATGCAGTTCTTGATCTGATCGTGTGACATTCGGTTAGCGGGCATGATATCCGTTCTGGCCTTCATTCTCTTCTCGACTTCTTCTGCTCTCAGCTTGTTCCTGACTGCGTAGAATTCCTCGAATTGATCGATCACTATCTGCTTGGCAACAGAGTCGTATGGGGCACAAGGGTTGGGCGGAAAAGGGTGGTAAAAAAATCGGTAACGGGAATTTTTTCCGCCCACCCTGTGGGGCACTCTTCTTCCGAATGCGAAATGCCTATTGGTCTCGGATGCTTCTCGTATTCCTTGAATGATTCCGAAAGTTGACCGATTCCGACTCCTTGATGAACCTTCTCGAGCATTCTCTTTTACAGTCCAAGGACGAAATCTACCATTGATACTCCGGTCTGATGTTGTGCTCCTCTGTCCCAGTGACGTTCAAGATTCCAATGACGGAGTAAAGTGGCTCTCGCTTTGTAAATTGGTGAGGCGAAAAGGAGAAGAAAAAAGGGAAAGGAGACACTAAAGTGTGCATTAGATTATGAGATCAGTAAATGAAATATGTAATTTCTGCAAGAATTTTTCCATAACTGGCGCGAAACAGCCGACTAAATCGATGTTGATAAGGTTTTTCTCGAATAACTCGAAAATGAGTTGTCATAGCTATTCGATCATGATAGAACTTTTTATTCGCCTCTCCGAGAGCATCATTTTCATTTTTTCGAATAGTCGATTGGACCATTTAGAAGGCAGATACGATCGAAAAACTGTTGAGGCGGAAAAAAATGACTAAGTCCTGTGTACTCTATAAAACGGTATTGGGAGGACAGAGATACGGTAAATGAACAACATACCGACTTTGACCGCGATCTGACAACTTGTTTTCTGCAATAATACGTGTACTCAAGAGAAAATTTTCGAGAAAAGTTGGCACTTGTTCCGCAAACGCCCACGCCCCGCCCCCTTCTAGCCCCCACCCCCCCCCCCCCCCCCGAGAGGGGGGGGGTGCGCCCCAGCCGGCTCCTGCTCGGCGACTTCTCCAAGAAGATGGAGAAGTCCGGGGCAGGGAAGGGACTCCATCGCGAAGTCCCTTCCCCAAGCCAAAATTCTCTCAAAAGAGAGAGGCACAACTGATGAATCAGAGGCGAAGAATGAGGAGGCCGAGCGCTATTTATAGGGGGCCGTACAAACTACAATCCTGGCATGCACACTCTCTAGATGTGACACACTCTCTCGCTCACTCTCGCTCTCTAGCTCTCTCCTCTCTCATATCCTCTGCGTGTGTGACCCGGTCTGTCTGCATGTCTGTGCTCTAACCAGAACATGCTATAACTGCAATGGTTGTATGAATTAATTTATTAAGAGTAGTGCAAGGATGAGGTTATCGGTGATGAATAAAGAATCGGCTGATTGGTATGGAATAAAGAATGAGCTCATCGGTAGTAAGTGAATAACAAAATAATCGGTAATGAATGAAGGAATATGAAAATCGGTAGTGTAAAAAATAGGCAAATCGGTAATGACTGACAATAAAAGGCTAATCGGTAGTTAATGAAAAATCGGTAGTTAATAAATGAAAAAGAATAGAACGGTAATCAATAAAAGGAATAGGCTAATCCGTAATGTAATTAATGAAGGAAAAATGAGAAATAAATGATTAGTGACCGGGATACATGTGGGCGATGAATACCAGTAGAACAAAGAATGTTTGGTTGGGGGGATACTTTCTTCTGAATATGAACTCGAACGTAGTAGAAGTGACGTTCGCACGAGCAATGCCATTGGCCCGCTTTTGGTAGCGCTTGTAGAGGGCCCACATCCCTTCGATGCCGTTCGTACAGGCACCGGTGTCAGGGTCCTTGAGGGTAGGTTAGTACGAGGTTAGTACGAGGATGGTATGTTAGTAGGTTAGTTTTTTTTTGACCCCTGCCATTGTCTTGCTAGGTCGTCATTAGTTAATCAAGAGCGAGATAGCGTTGATATATGAGAGAGTGCACGAGAGAGAGGACGAGGGAGCGCTGAGATATGAGAGAGTGCGCAGTGCATAGTGAGAGAGGGCGAGAGAGTATTGAGATATGAGAGAGTACAGAGTGCTAGGATGGAGGGGGCGGGGCGTGGGCGTTTGCGGAACAAGTGCCGAAAAGTTCACCTTTTTGTTCAAAAAATGTGTTTTTCGCGTTTTTCGCCCTGAATACGACTTTACAGCGAACGGGTCATGAAACACTTTTTTTGAGAGCATTATAATACGGTTCGAATGACACCTGTCAGCTCGCTGTACGATGAAAATGAACCGAGTTATGATCATTTTCAGAGTAGATCACAAAAAATCGATAATTTGGAATTTTGGCCAAATCAAGTGGCTATGCCTTCTCATGGCCCCCAACCACACACACTGACCGACTTTCATCGAAATCGGAGACAAAAAAATTCATAGTGGCAGGCGTTTCTACACTTTTACCGGAGACCCGTGTTATAAATGGGTTGTCTAACTAAATAGCAATACTGAAAGGCTGCTTACTCCAAAATTTATGAAACCAAACGATGACTACATCTGGACCGTCGAAACTATTGAACATATAAGAATCACTTGTTTTATTTGTAGAAGAGACTATTTCTTGTTTTGCATGGTTCGGAAACTATGCCGATCTCTTTTATATCGAATTGCTATGCGGCGAAGGTCAGCCGGGTTAGGTGAGAGGCAGAGGAGAGAAAATCGAGAGTTGGGCGAGATCTAGCCTTTGAGCGACTTCCGTTCCTTAGAGCCCAGTGCCATTTTCTTATGGAAGTACATTTTATACGCACAATAATAATACGTGAAATTGTAAAACTCTTCATTCACAAAATAAAATAGGAAATACTGTGATACGTTATTAAAAATCACAGTGACGCAAGTTTTTCCATCTGACAGAAACAAAACGTGACCAAAACATCATTTCCTGAACAATTTAAACTTTAAAAATTTGCAAAAAATCTATTATTAGTATTATTTTTCTTATCGTTTCTGAATTTGCTGTCGCACCTGTCATAGGAGTATCAAATAAATAAATAAATAATGAAATAAAAATAGTTGGCACCACATGGGAAGCGAACCAACCAGTCAAAGATATACATACAATCCAAGCGTTCTCTGGAAATATTTACCGTATGTGTAAGCGAACTATTAACAGAGGGTCCTTAGTAATATTGCCAATTCCCCAAGGATTTCTTTTTGTGGTTATATCGTACATGTAAAAATAGTTGTATCATGAACGGTGTGAATGGATCTGAACGGATCAGGCCGATCAAACGGGATTGTGAGCGAGCCGGCCAGTTTCGTTATTTTTCTTTCTTTTCATTGTTTTCTTTTTATCGAATCTACTATATCGAAATACATTAGGCCAAAATATTGCCATTTAACAAAAATCATCATTTTCGCGAGGAATAAATTGCTCCAATGAACCAAAATTGACCCATTTATTCAGCGTAAAATAGGAACAATTTATTCATTTGTAAAGCAATGATTTTTGCTAAATGGCAATATTTTGGCGTGATTTCTTTCAATACAGTAGATTCGAAGGAAAGAAAAACAATGAAAAGAAAGAAAAATAACGAAAATGGCCTTCTCGCTCACAATCCCGTTTGATCGGCCTGATCCGTTCAGATCCATTCACACCGTTCATGATACAACTATTTGTACATGTACTATATAAAGACATTGGTTGTTCATATATTACAGAATAATTATGTATACATACATATAGAAGAAGAAATCTAAGCAGAAAAAAATAAGGAAGTTAAAGGGATCTGTTCAAAGCACAAAATACTCAGTCTGCACTCAACACTGACGTAGAATAGATTAAATCTCATAGCGAATTGTTTATACGTAGATCTGAAAAGCGAACTGTGAAATCCGGTTTTTAGTAATAGTGTCATTGGGTGTGAAGATATGTCGTTGCAGAGATCATTTTTACATCCATGCTTGTCTTCCAGACCATCGACTTTCCAATTTTTTCAACATATTTGTTTGACTATGTGATAGTGGATAGGCCCGCTGCACGCATTTTATCGACCCCTTAAAGGGAGCGCAACCTCACTCAATGGTCTCTTTGACGCGCAATGCTCTCTCGTTGTTAGAGAACAGAGAAATAGTGTGCGCAATGAACTCCGCATTTTTAGGGGGGCCAATAATTTGGTCAAAGTGGGGCCAATAATTTGCTAAAAGTTGAGTCTCGAATTAGGCTACCAGACAAGCCCCACTTGAAAAGTTGAGCCATTAATTTGGTCAAAATAATGCCCCCACTAAACTTTTCGCTAAACTTTAGTCCCAATTAATGGCTCAACTTTTCAAGTGGGGCCAAAATTTGGTCATAATAATGGCCCCACTAAACTTTTCGCTAAACTTTAGTCCCAATTAATGGCTCAACTTTTCAAGTGCGGTCAATAATTTGGCCAGTAATTTGGCTCGACCACTAAAAGTTTAGCCCTTTATTTGCTTACTTTTTTTTCCAGTTCCATTAATGTTTATTACATATTTAAATGATTTATACATCAATTAACTTCTTTATCCTCAGAACAAACAATATTTACATATCAATTACAACATGAAAATGCAAATGCAACGAACGATAAACATTTAATGGATCTTGTATCATTAACAATATATAACTTCTAACAATATTATAACTTCTTATTTTATTTATAACAATACAATCGCGCTTACGAGAGAATCGAAAAGAGCTAATTTTCTGATACTTAGTGGTCTGTGTTCTACGACTATACTGATGACGATGGATAGTCATTTTGTATGTTGATACCAGATGCCGTCGCGTCGAAATCACAATTTCAATGAATCTATCAATGCTAAATTAGGCGACTATGTTCCCCGGGGTAGAACTTGATGGCGAACCTGTCTAATTCATTTTTTCAAGAAAGAATTTCAAAAAACGGTGTTCGCTCAAAGGCAAGTGTATTACGTTGACAAAACGATCCCCCCCCCCCCGGAAATGCGGGATTTTTTTTTGCAGATTCGAACGGAAATTTCCCAATGTTGTGAGCAAAGCTGTGCGCAAAAAATAGTTTTCACGCGCCCATCTATAGATTCTAGATTCAAAATGAACATGTCCATCGTCATCAACAACCTTGAAAACTCGACCCCTAAAATTTGATTTTTAACTGGGCCAGACCCCACTCCCTGCAGTTCTCTCGCAAGCGGACTCATATGAAAACAATGTACATTCGTCTATTGAATAACAACAAAATATGTTGGTGACAATACACAGTATACTCCGGTATTGTTTGTCCGTGGGGAGGGCCAGGGGCAGCACCATGGTGTGGGATTAGGGAGAAACCCAAGAGATTTGGGGGTGGACTTCAAATTCCGTGGGGCATGTCATTCATTCCACGCCATGGGGCACACCTTTCAGTTATCCCGTGGGGCAGACCGTTAATTCCAGAACATGGATTACGCCGTCCTGAGGCCAAATCCCGTGGGTGTGCCCTAGTTCCACACCATTGTGCTGCCCACGGACATAAAAGATACCGGAGTACGCATAAAGTCATGGGACGCTTAAAAAAATATTTTTTGTAACTTTTGCTCGAGGAAAGTAATCATCTTTCGAATCAAAGCGTGCAACTCATCAAGGAATACAACCATGATGTGTTGGTGTAATTAAATTAGTTGCATAGTAGTAATCTTTTAAGGCCCAATCGTTTAGGTCTTCGAAAACTATGCTTCCAACGCAGGGAGCTTCGCAATTTATCAAATAATGATTTCCCTTGGATTGGTTTAGTTCTGATTCCATTGCTGAGGTGTGCTCGTTTTCAGCGCGCCGTGAGTGGGCACACGTGGGCGGAACCATCGCTGGCGGCAAGAACCACCCGGTTTTGGCACCCGACCTACCCAATTTAGCCAAAACAATTTAGGCAAGAAATTCTCTAAAATATATCGGAGCTTTGAAAGTAAGATTTCATCAGAAGGGCGCAGGGACGCGAGAGCTGTGTGAGAGAAACCATACGTATAACAATAAGGCTACTTGCTGTAATTGTGTGGGCAGAATGTTTGCTGCGGGTCTGAAAAGAATCAGAACTAAAACAAAATCAGGAAATCATTTTATAAATTGAGAAGCTGATTGCGTACGAAACATTATTTTAGAACGCATTCTTAACGGCAGGGTCTCAGTCTTTCCAAAAAAAATTTCATGCCCTGAAAAAAAAATGAAGAGCTGTATCTTGTGGCCGTGCAAGAACCGTTTTCCAGGAAAATGTGACGTTATTAGCGTAGGCGAAGGCATTTTCCAAAAATACTCCGCCTACGCTAACGACGCACAGCGTTTCGAGAGCGGAATTTAGCGAGGCGACGAGAGAAAAAGAGAGACAAAGAGAGGCGAGAGAGACTGCAGAGAGTTAGAGACACGCGACGTCGACACGCGACGCATGCAAGGGCGCGGAGGAGAGAGACTCCGCCCCCTCAGTTGATGTGCATTATTGGCATCTTGCCAAAAATTCTATTTCCGCTCTCCCCACAGGGCTGAAACGCTGTGCGACGTCACATCTTCCTGGAAAACGGTTCATGCATACAGCCACTAGGGATAAATATCACTCTCATTTTGCCCCTTACAATATAGTGGTCTCACAAGGGAACCTTGTGGACTTTGCCTGGCCATATGACAAGAGAGACTATCAACCTTCGAGACAACGACCTGTGTGGTGTAGTGAATAAGGTGTCCGCGTTAACTTTTGATTGTCACTGGTTCGATCCCTCTAGCAGCACTTTTCTTTTGCTTATTTTCTTGATGTCAAGGTCGTAAGATTAAAACGTGTTGTTGTGATCAGGGCTGGGACACAAAACGTTTTCTTGACACAAAAATTTTGTGTGCACAAAAAACACAAAAATATTTTTTTGTGTACACAAAACACAAAAAAACACAAAAAAAATTTCCACTAGATCTATAGCTAATAAAAGGGTATTTTTCGATTTAGAACTTTTATATGAGCAAAACAACATGCAATAGCAATTCAAAACATAACTACGACTCAGATACCACGAGTTTGGTCTTTTGCTGAACGAAAACGGAGATAGCAAGCTTCGAATTGCCGATAATACGAAATTTTAGATCAAAATTGTCCCATTATTGCAAAATCTACAATGTTGCTGATAAAATTATATCATACGTTTCGAAAAATATCATCGATTTTCTTCATGAAAATCGGAAAATTGATACAAATTTTTTGTGTTATTTTGTGTAATTTTTACACAAAATTTTAACACAAAAATTTTTGTGCCCACAACCATGAAAAACACAAAAAAACACAAAACACAAAACACAAAATCCCAGCCCTGGTTGTGATCATGAAAGCCAGAAAAGAGAACACACATCTCATTGAAAGAGTGATGGTCATGCTATATGTTAAATAAGATGCACAAAGGCCATAGGTGGGCGCGAGAAAACGATTATTTTTTGCGCACAGCCTTGCCTTCCCTTGCGGGGCTTGCACATAGCCTTGTTTCGCAAACTTTGAAAAATTTCCAGTGGAATTTGCTAAAAAATGGCCCTGCGCACAGCCTTGTCTTACTTTTCCCCGATTTGCGCACAGTCTTTCCCCAGCGTGCCCACCTATGACAAAGGCCTTTTAACGACATACAAAAGCGCGCGAGAAAGGATCAATGAGCGATAAAGAAGCATGAACCTGACATCAACAAAACAGCAAAAGAAAAGTGCTGCAAGCGGGATCGAACCAGTGACAGTCAAAAGCTAACGCGGACGCCTTATCCACTACACTACACAGGTCGTTGTATCGAAGGTTGATAGATCAGTTCACCAATGTTTGTGCACTATCCCTCGCGAATTTTCAAATTGACTAGCCGAATTTCGATTTTCTCGAAACTCAGCTCGTCTAGGCACTCCTAAAAAAGAGATTAGTAATCACCATCGAAAACTTATTCTAGTTATGATCATAATGATATTGCCTTCGCTTATGGCCAGGCCAAGTCCACAAAGTTCTATTATCAGCTCACATATCCCGCCTGGGCAATCCTGACGTCATAGGAGGGATAGCTAGGTTATCGGTTATCAAAATGCGGCCAGGATTTTCGATTTTTGGGAAATTTTGGCTCAAAATGCGATCAGGCTTGGTACTTTGTTACATACTTTTCGACCAATGCCTGACGTCGCTTCAGAAGAACAAGGCTTTTCACTAAAGAATATACATGTTCGAAAACTGCAAGCGTCATCATTATGCAGCAGTGAACTGATCTAATAATACCAATACATCATGGTTGTATTTCTTGATGAGGTGCACACATTGACTCAAATATCAACTTGATATCTTTCCTAAATCAAGTTTCAAAAAAAAATGAAATAAAGCGTCCCACGACTTTATGGCTATAGCCTCAACAGCTACACGGGGAGGGGGCATCTGATGTCGGCTGTTAGCGTGATGGACGGCGAACTGGTAGTAGAAGACGTACACTGAACAAAGGACAATGAACAAAGTTAATCGATAAACAATGATAGTTAATACATCGTTAAATTTGCCTTACGCCGTAAGCTCCGCCGTAACGACGGAGACGCTTCAGAGGAGGTTACGGTGTAGGCACTTAAGGCAAATGTAACGATGCATAAGAAATCAATAACATGTCAGATCTTTCAAAATCAATCAAAAATCAACTAACCTAGTCACTTTGCGCAGGTGACGGCTTGAGGACGAAGCGACAAGACGCTGAAACATGAAAAAGTTAACGGTCTCAAAATCGAACGCTTACGACTTAATTGGCATGAATATTTACTACTTACAACTAAATACCATTCACATTTCATAAGTAGTAAGATACTTACAGTTCTAGCAGAGGTGAATTGAACGGGTCCATCTTGAGAGAGCAGAGATATCCCTGTAACAAACTAAATTAGTGAAAACCAACAAGTAGTGAGCACAGTTAATGAAAGAGCGAAAACAACTATAGCCTACTTAACTAGCAAAATACTTTGAAAAGTATAATACAAACTAGTATGCAACGAGAACAACATTATTTAGTTGAAAAACTTCCATTTCGGGCATGCCGACGTGACCAAACAAGAATGATATTAGCAAACATCGCCGACCTATTTTACGGCTCTCGAAGAAACGGCTCGACTTACCGTAGTTGGGCCATTATTTAAGCCAAAAGTTTAGCTCAACTTTGTGACTTAAATAACAGCCCCACTTCGAACCAAATTATTGGCTCAACCACCAAAATAATGGCTCAACTTTTCACTCTCGACCAAATTAATGGCCCACCTAAAAATGCGGAGAAGAGACCATTGAGGGAGGTTACGCTCCCTTTAAAGATGGAGGCCGTCGAATGAAGAAATTAGCACGACCATTCATTCGTTAATCCCTTGGCGCAGTGGTGAAAAGCGTAACGTTACGGGTTCGAAACCTATTGCCAAACTTTAAAATGTTCCAAAAATCCGCGTCTTTTTTGCACCATCAAGAAACAATCTGAACGAGAATAACTTTTGCTATCCTTCTGGCTACACAGTTTGTTCACGAATTTTTTTCGCGCGACTCCACCTTCAAGCTGCTAACGCTAAATTTATAATTGTAAATATCTTCCCGGACGACGTTGAAACAGATATTTTTACTGTTTAAAAAAATTAAGATGACCGAGCAAAAAGCTATTGATCAACATAGTAAACGAAAGGATCTACAGGTCAGAATTGAATAACAAATTATTATTTGTTCCGAACACTATTACCTTACACGATTTCCAATTATAAATTTTTAACAATTATGAAAAATGTAGGAAAATATTTGAACTGTGTAGGAAAATGTAGTGGAACACCCTTGTGGTGAACGATAAATAAAAAATAAAATAAATAAATAAATTTTTGTATAAAATTATAGAATGGAACTGGTGAAAAAAAACAACCATCCATATTTTCATTCAAAGTTGAGTGATTTAGTTTCAATGACAACGACATAGATCATATAACCACTTTATTATAATTATATTTTTTAATAAAAAAAAACTAGATATCAATGCATTTCCAGGTTCTTCGTGGTTATTCAGTTTTATCCGTAGTGATTTTTCATTTCTTTCCTGATTTTTTACCGTATGGATATCTCGGAGTTGATGTGTGAGTAGAATATTTTGAAGTTGAAAAATAATTTTTTAACCAATATCCTTAGTAATAGGGTCCTTAGTAATATTGCCAATTCCCCAAGGATTTCTTTTTGTGGATATATAAAGACATTGGTTGTTCATATATTACGGAATAATTATGTATATCGTACATCGAAAAAACATTGGATCATGAATCGCCAGAAGCACTCTGAGCCACTCTGGTGATTCAACGGCGATTCTGGCAGAATGAGGCATTTTGGTGCTTATTCTTTCTTTTCATTGTTTTTCTTTTTCTCTAATCTAGTTAGTCCGCGAGAATCATTCCAAAATATTGCGTTTTCACAAACTTAAAGCGACACCCCAAGCTTATTCGAAACTCTCCGCTCTGGCCACACTCTCTCGCTTTCTTTGTCTACGAGAGAGTATTGCCAATACGGAGAGTAAAATTAGCTTGGGGTGTGCCTTTAAGCTAAAACATGATCCAAGGGAAACACAAAACCGAATGCGAAACCGGGAAATATTCCGATACATTACATCGGAATTTGAGATCATCGGAACGATTTATTCATTTACCAACCAGCATTATTTTATGAAAACGCAATATTTTATCATGATTCTCGCGGACTAACTAGATTAGAGGAAAAGAAAAACAACGAAAAGAAAGAATAAGCACCAAAATGCTTCATTCGGCCGTAATCGCCGTTGAATCACCAGAGTGGCTCAGAGTGCTTCTGGCGATTCATGATCCAATGTTTTTTCGATGTACGATACATACATATAGATGAAGAAGTCTAAGTAGCAAAAAATAAGGAGGTAAAAGGGATCTGTTCAAAGCACAAAATACTCAGTCTGCACTCAACACTGACGTAGAATAGATTAAATCTCATAGCGAATTGTTTAAACGTAGATCTGAAAAGCGAACTGTGAAATCCGGTTTTTAGTAATAGTGTCATGGGGTGTGAAGATATGTCGTTGCAGAGATCATTTTCGCATCCATGCTTGTCTTCCAGACCGTCGACTTTCCAATTTTTTCAACATATTTGTTTGACTATGTGATAGTGGATAGGCCCGCTGCACGCATTTTATCGACCCCTTAAAGGGAGCGCAACCTCACTCAATGGTCTCTTTGACGCGCAATGCTCTCTCGTTGTTAGAGAACAGAGAAATAGTGTGCGCAATGAAGAGACCATTGAGGGAGGTTACGCTCCCTTTAAAGATGGAGGCCGTCGAATGAAGAAATTAGCACGACCATTCATTCGTTAATCCCTTGGCGCAGTGGTGAAAAGCGTAACGTTACGGGTTCGAAACCTATTGCCAAACTTTAAAATGTTCCAAAAATCCGCGTCTTTTTGCACCATCAAGAAACAATCTGAACGAGAATAACTTTTGCTATCCTTCTGGCTTCACAGTTTGTTCACGAATTTTATTCGCGCGACTCCACCTTTAAGCTGCTCAAGCTAAATTTATAATTGTAAATATCTTCCCGGAAGAAGTTGAAACAGATAGTTTTACTGTTTAAAAAAATTAAGATGACCGAGCAAAAAGCTATTGATCAACATAGTAAACGAAAGGATCTACAGGTCAGAATTGAATAACAAATTATTATTTGTTCCGAACACTATTACCTTACACGATTTCAAATTATAATTTTTAACGATTATGAAAAATGTAGGAAAATATTTGAAATGTGTAGGAAAACGCGTTGTTACATTTTTGCATAAAATTATAGAATGGAACGAAATATTGAAAAAATAATCATCAATATTTTCATTCAAATTTAAGTGATTTATTTTCAACGACATCGACATTGATCATATAGCCACATTATTAGAATTATATTTTTTAATAAAAATTCAATCGTATTTCTATTTCCAGGTTCTTCGTGGTTATTCAGTTTTATCCGTAGTGATTTTCCATTTCTTTCCTGATTTATTACCGTATGGATATCTCGGAGTTGATGTGTGAGTGGAATATTTTGAAGCTGAAATTCAATTTCTTTGAACAATACCCCGTTAAGTTTCTTCGTGCTTTCGGGATATTTAATCACCCTCGTTCTCCATAAGAAAGATTACACTGACTATCATATCTATATCGATTTCTACTTCAAACGAATACGAAGAATTGTTCCCATGTTGTCTCTGGTCTCGTTACAAGAACTCTAGGGAAGTTGCCTTTATTTCAATCAATCGACATTTCAGATGATTCTCTTCTGTACGATCTATTTCTTGGTGATGGACCGTAATGAATTATTAGACTACAATTATCGATCGGAAATTGCGGCTCTTATTTTTGGAACAAATCTCAAGAAATTGGATGAAAGAGAAGAATACTTTAGAAAGGTTCTCATTTTTAACAGTTTATTAGAACAGGAAATATTAACATCTTCCATTTTATAAAATGAACAATATTATAGTATTGTATTATCATTTGCGCATAAAATAAATATATTATATAGAAATTCATGCCAAAAAATCATAAATAAAAAGTATTTTTCTCAGTTATCCTCAGCAACAGATTTCTTTACTCATACATGGTCATTATCGGTTGAGATACAATTCTATTGTTTGGCTCCTACGATTCTAACCATTGGAAAGGTTAGTGATAAAATAGTTTGATCTATTGCATTGGAGATTGTTCAGATTATAAGTCTCGGCTCATTTGGTCGGTTTATCGCTTATGATATGTTGATCGCTACAGTATCCCTCATTTACTATCTATCTCTCGACTCCGATACTGCTTTCAACAGTACACTAGCGAGGCTATGGCAGTTTATATCTGGATCAATTGTATTTTATTGCGAGCAGGTGCTACTGTTCTTATAGTCAATGTTTACAATCGTCATTTGTAGTATGAAATACATATTTCCAGAATAATTCTTTTACTGGTGAAATAAATGATGATTCGACAGTTAAACGACGGGTCGGACTTTTATTCTTCCCTGTTTTAGTAGCATTATGTTCATTTATTTTCCTCGACTCGGTTTGTTATAATAAAATAAAACGAATAAATGAAACTTATTCTCAGGAAGTATCGACTAGATCTACGATGGTCAGTGCATGCCATTCAAGAAACAAAGCATGTTCTCTCACAGGTTGGTTGCATTCTCCGAATACTTTCGGTCGTCCGCTTGTACAGGAATCAAAACGAAGATTCGACATCCAATCCTTATTGTACCTGTTGTCTATTGCATTTGATTCGACTGAAATCAGAGATTATCGATTAGTCTAACAAAATTTTTTTCAAAAAAAAGTCTTCGTGCTAAAATTCATTTTATTCAAAAATTATATTCCAACCCATTATCTCGTCATTTCAAAATGTCCAATGTAATCTCACCTTCAGTGATTCTGACCTGTAGATCCTTTCGTTTACTATGTTGATCAATAGCTTTTTGCTCGGTCATCTTAATTTTTTTAAACAGTAAAACTATCTGTTTCAACTTCTTCCGGGAAGATATTTACAATTATAAATTTAGCTTGAGCAGCTTAAAGGTGGAGTCGCGCGAATAAAATTCGTGAACAAACTGTGAAGCCAGAAGGATAGCAAAAGTTATTCTCGTTCAGATTGTTTCTTGATGGTGCAAAAAGACGCGGATTTTTGGAACATTTTAAAGTTTGGCAATAGGTTTCGAACCCGTAACGTTACGCTTTTCACCACTGCGCCAAGGGATTAACGAATGAATGGTCGTGCTAATTTCTTCATTCGACGGCCTCCATCTTTAAAGGGAGCGTAACCTCCCTCAATGGTCTCTTCATTGCGCACACTATTTCTCTGTTCTCTAACAACGAGAGAGCATTGCGCGTCAAAGAGACCATTGAGTGAGGTTGCGCTCCCTTTAAGGGGTCGATAAAATGCGTGCAGCGGGCCTATCCACTATCACATAGTCAAACAAATATGTTGAAAAAATTGGAAAGTCGACGGTCTGGAAGACAAGCATGGATGCGAAAATGATCTCTGCAACGACATATCTTCACACCCCATGACACTATTACTAAAAACCGGATTTCACAGTTCGCTTTTCAGATCTACGTTTAAACAATTCGCTATGAGATTTAATCTATTCTACGTCAGTGTTGAGTGCAGACTTCCATGGGAGGATCGAACTCCCGACCTCAGCATTATAAGTACCACGCTCTAACCAACTGCGCCAATGGAGCATGCAAATATACATTACAATAACACTTTTCTCCCATATTGCTCTACCCGAAAGACAGAAAATATTAGAAAATGACAAAAGCTTTGCTCCGTGGGAGGATCGAACTCCCGACCTCAGCATTATAAGTACCACGCGCTAACCAACTGCGCCAATGGAGCATGCAAATATACATTACAATAACACTTTTCTCCCATATTGCTCCACGCGAAGGAAAATATCTAAATCTTTGTTTTGAAAAACGGCAAAAGCTTTGCTCCATGGGAGGATCGAACTCCCGACCTCAGCATTATAAGTACCACGCGCTAACCAACTGCGCCAATGGAGCATGCAAATATACATTGCAATAACACTTTTCTCCCATATTGCTCCACGCGAAGGAAAATATCTAAATCTTTCTTTTGAAAAACGACAAAAGCTTTGCTCCATGGGAGGATCGAACTCCCGACCTCAGCATTATAAGTACCACGCGCTAACCAACTGCGCCAATGGAGCATGCAAATATACATTACAATAACACTTTTCTTCCATATTGGTCCACTCGAAAGAAATTATCTAATTCTTTGTTTTGAAAAACGACAAAAGCTTTGCTCCATGGGAGGATCGAACTCCCGACCTCAGCATTATAAGTACCACGCGCTAACCAACTGCGCCAATGGAGCATGCAAATATACATTACAATAACACTTTTCTTCCATATTGGTCCACTCGAAAGAAATTATCTAATTCTTTGTTTTGAAAAACGACAAAAGCTTTGCTCCATGGGAGGATCGAACTCCCGACCTCAGCATTATAAGTACCACGCGCTAACCAACTGCGCCAATGGAGCATGCAAATATACATTGCAATAACACTTTTCTCCCATATTGCTCCACGCGAAGGAAAATATCTAAATCTTTCTTTTGAAAAACGACAAAAGCTTTGCTCCATGGGAGGATCGAACTCCCGACCTCAGCATTATAAGTACCACGCGCTAACCAACTGCGCCAATGGAGCATGCAAATATACATTACAATAACACTTTTCTTCCATATTGGTCCACTCGAAAGAAATTATCTAATTCTTTGTTTTGAAAAACGACAAAAGCTTTGCTCCATGGGAGGATCGAACTCCCGACCTCAGCATTATAAGTACCACGCGCTAACCAACTGCGCCAATGGAGCATGCAAATATACATTACAATAACACTTTTCTTCCATATTGGTCCACTCGAAAGAAATTATCTAATTCTTTGTTTTGAAAAACGACAAAAGCTTTGCTCCATGGGAGGATCGAACTCCCGACCTCAGCATTATAAGTACCACGCGCTAACCAACTGCGCCAATGGAGCATGCAAACATACATTACAATAACACTTTTCTCCCATATTGCTCCACTCGAAAGACAGTAAATATTGGAAAATGGCAAAAGCTTTGCTCCATGGGAGGATCGAACTCCCGACCTCAGCATTATAAGTACCACGCGCTAACCAACTGCGCCAATGGAGCATGCAAACATACATTACAATAACACTTTTCTCCCATATTGCTCCACTCGAAAGACAGTAAATATTGGAAAATGGCAAAAGCTTTGCTCCATGGGAGGATCGAACTCCCGACCTCAGCATTATAAGTACCACGCGCTAACCAACTGCGCCAATGGAGCATGCAAATATACATTACAATATCACTTTTCTCCCATATTGCTCCACTCGAAAGAAAAAAACTTATTGGAAAATGGCAAAAGCTTTGCTCCATGGGAGGATCGAACTCCCGACCTCAGCATTATAAGTACCACGCGCTAACCAACTGCGCCAATGGAGCATGCAAATATACATTACAATAACACTTTTCTTCCATATTGGTCCACTCGAAAGAAATTATCTATTTCTTTGTTTTGAAAAACGACAAAAGCTTTGCTCCATGGGAGGATCGAACTCCCGACCTCAGCATTATAAGTACCACGCGCTAACCAACTGCGCCAATGGAGCATGCAAATATACATTACAATAACACTTTTCTTCCATATTGTTCCACTCGAAAGAAAATATCTAAATCTTTGTTTTGAAAAACGGCAAAAACTGCGTCAATGGAGCCTGCTGATTTTGATGAAACACCTTTCACGATATATCTTCTGCGTAGACAAAATATAGATCAACGTATATTGGAAGAAAGATAGCAAAAACTGCCACAAGAAATATTTCTAAATGCAGTTATTATTATATTTTTGATTTTTGATCTTTCACAGGAGATCTTCCTAATCTTCTAAGATCAAAGATCACGATCAACAATGAGAAAGAAGCCAATTACTGATAATTACATTCGTATATGATCTTTGTATTCAATGTATTTACAATGCGTTCCCACCGCTAGTCCTATCTTGTCTATCTTAAAATTAAAGATCTAAATTACCCTGTTCTCTTCTTATCATAACCAAATCATCCCTTCTCTGCGCTCTCTCACTCTGTCACGCTCTCTCATCTGCATAATCAAATCGCATTATGCGCCCATTGTGTGATATGTAAGACAGAGAACGTGGCATTCACTGTCATCGTTCGGATCATTTCGTCTTCACTCATTCGTACAGAATGGCCGACAAGTCTGCTTTCGTCCCCGTCGACCTCTCTGGTGGTGGAAAGGGTGCTGGTGGCGCCGATGATGTCGATATGGATGACGAGCTCTTTGGCAAGGTAAGCACCTTAAGACCCTACGACCATACCTTAAGACTTAAGATCTTAAGACCTTAAGACCCTACGAGGTTAAGACCCTAAGACCTTAAACCCCAAGCTAATGATCTCATTTAGCCCAAGCCTGCTCCAGCTCCGGTTTCGATCAAGGCTCCCGTGGCTGCACCGGCGCCTGCTCCTGTAGTCGCTGCACCTCCCCCGACTTCACCGGCTCAATCATCTAGCATGAGTATGTTCATATATGTTTAACTTTTTAAATATGACTGATCGCTTATTGCTTAGGCAGTAGTCAAGCCAGGGGCCAGCCATCCATATTTCATTTTTTTAAATAAGTTATCTAAACGTAGTGAAATCTAGTGCTCTACATCGAAAAATATCATCGACCCCTATTCACCGATGCTTGGTCGTAAAATGAAAATACAACGCGTAATATTGCAAATAGGAATGATGAACGAAGTAGGGTTGTCTGTATTCGGAACTGTGCACATGTTCTATCATCATCGTGTCTTAGAATTTCATGCGCCTGGAAAACAAAAACTCATTCACCTTAATATTAGCCACCTGCATACAGTATACAGTAATCTAAGTATAACCTAGTATACAGTAATCTAATGTTGATACCGTAAACTACTGTAATGCTATTGAATTTCAGTGAAGAAACCGATCGTATACCAGAAGTCGAAGACGTACGTCAAGACCAAAGCTGGACAGTAACCATTCCCCCCGATCGATAAAGGAGTACCGTAATGGGTTCACACTCGCATAAAGTACATAGTACTAACTGACACTGTTATCATACACGATAAGATCAAAGATCAAAGATCAGCTATGTTGAATCACTAGTTTTCTGCTATCCTGTAGTCTTTCTTTACACTTTGATTGTTATCGATTGATTAGTCCTTGCCTTGGTCCTTGTGGTCCTTAACCTTAATTTTTATCAATTCAGTGATGATTGCTAACTATAGTCACTATTATTTGATTATGGTTCGCGCAAAAACGTATTGCAGTTTGATCTATGTTTCTGAGTTTTGAGCTTTGAACATTTCCTCGTTCACCAGTTTTTTGAACTGAAATATTGTTACTAGCGAGTTGGTTTCTACTTCAATTTAAATTGTCTGATCAGTGACCTCCTGATAAGGATGATCTATCTCAATCACTGCTTAAATGTGTCAATGATTTCGAAATCGTTATCCTTGCTATCCTGATGAAAAAGTGCACATTATGTCAATATAGATCAATGTCACATTGTTTCACGTTAACCACTTTGATGTTAACGATATCTATACCGTTAGCATAACAAATCATTTCGGTTGTGTCATCCTCTTTGTACTGCCGAATACGGACAATACAGTGGAATTTAGTGAAAGGATACGGTCCACCATAGACCCTCATGGTCTGAACTACCTAAAATGGTTGTGTGCTCGCCTAAAAATACTAATTCGTCTTGAAAGTGTGAATGTTGAGGTTTTGAGAAGTGTTGACTTTATTTAAATGAAAAAAATAAAGTTTTTAAATGTCTCTACCTCTCTCTGCCTGGTAAAAGTAAAGGTACAACCAAAGGCACACGAAGTCTTGCGGGTTATCACTGCTAGGCCAGTGATATCTCGGCTTGGGATGTGCGTAAAACTTTGTCAAACAATGTGGTGTGGTGGTGTGACGCGCATACGGTAAACAGTCGGTTGATAATGAGACCTACTGTAAGTTCATGATCCAAGTTTTCGATCGATCCGAAGAGATATTTTGATTTTTTTTCATTTCACTCGAATCTGCACATATCAACACTTCGCACTTTCCAGACCACTAATTATTGTTAACTATAACCGAGCCCACAACCATTTTTAACCCCGATAGGGCCCATCTTAGACCATGAGGTCTAAGATGGGCCCTATCGATCACTTTATTCCATTTGACTAATATCTAATTTGGATGCACTTTCGCTTTAACCTAAATCATATCAGAGCAGACTGCAAAATAATAATTAATAGAAGTACATACATGGTTTGATTTGCATCTGCTATCATGTTAAATTAATAGAACGAAGTGCAAATTGTATCCCTTGTCCTTTGTGGAATGTACTTATACATTATGTATACATTATGCATCGTTACATTTGCCTCACGTGCCTACGCCGTAACCTCCTCCGCCGCGTCTCCGTCGTTAGGGCAGAGGTTACGGCGTAGACACGTAAGGCAAATGTAACGATGCATTACACATTACACTATACATTACAATAATTGTTCATGTTTTGTCACTCTAAAGACGATTTTTTAGATTGCTCGTTTGTATGGAATTTTCGTGATAGTGAAGGGATATGTTACTAATAAATTGATCAACTTTCAATCATTAAAAATCAACAAATAGTGGTATTTATTGATCCACTTTGATGACACTCTTGATGTTTTACAGTTTACTTAGACTTAGGCATTCCTAACTTCCTGGATTACCTTACTCACGTGTGTTAACAATTAATCATCACTTCTAAAGTTGAGCAATGGAATAGATGTATAAATAACTTTAAAAATATGTCTAATTCCGTCTCAATGATCGTTCCTTTCCTAATACTCTTATGTTCCATCTTCGAAAGTAAGAAAAATTAACAGTTATTTTAAAACCATGTTACAATTCTTATTATTATAATTTCGTATTTTCGATTTCGTTTAATTTTACTTATACCTCAGTGTCCGTTTTGGCTGAGAGTGAGGTATTTGTTTCTGAGTGTGATTATGTATGTAAGAAAGGTGGAAATCTACTTGAATGTTGCAGATATTATGGGTGAGTTCAACATTTTTAAGGGGTTATCAAATTCAACACTTATGTGTCACAATAAGACTCTCTCATGGTGTTCAAACTTTCGTTTCTTTCAAATTTCAAAGTGAAAATCAATGATTCTTATTCAAATTCATTCAGATACAACACCCCTTCGCTCTACCTCCCAACACTTTTCCTTCAAGTATAATACATCATTTGCATAATGTTCCTTGAATAAACATATTTCTAGAGCAATGGTAGATGTGACGGAGGAGCTGCAATATGTAATCCATGACAGTTAATGGGATTTCATCAAAGATATACATGTTTAAGCCATCATATCAGAATGGATCAGTGGTTCTCACAATTATTATCATTACAGTTGCATATATACTATTACACTCACGCCTCTACCCATTATTGGAAAGATAAATGTTTAACTGGACATGACTTGTAGAATTATTATCAATTCGTGCATTCGAAACATTCATGAAATGTAAGAAAAAAGCAAGAACGATATTGTGTCAGAGAAAAAAACTTTAAAGGTAAACATAAACTATGAAGACAGAGAGTTATCAAAAGCTATCCTTTTAAAATATAGTTCACAGTTGATTTTTGCTGATTCGGTTTATTGATCGAATTATGAACGTCTATTATTTGAGCCACTCCAAAAGATAACGATAAGCTTCTTTAATGAGTGTTATCGCAAAAAGAAAGAGTATTTGAAGAATTAGTAATCGTGAAATAGACAGGAAACTATTATAAATTGATAGGAAACTGTATAGAGAGCCGTAATCGTCGTTGATTGTCATTAATTACCATATTTAAATGCTAATTCATCATTAAATATTCATTTCATTATCTCGTATTATTTGACTACGACAGTTACCATATCATTCCAACTTACTATCGTTAGCATACCGGTAGTAATTCGTATATTCGTACCACTTTATTCATTCTATAATCATCATCAGTCAGTCTTGCTCTCCTCTCCTTTCCCAGGCTGTGACGTCGTTTTCTCTCTTTAGTTTTCTTTTATTATGTGTTAATTAATTGTTCGTCGTTTCTCCCAACAGTTTAGTAGATTAGCTTCGTGTTTCTTTGTTATTGTAGATAAATATCATTGTGTAACTTACGCTCGTGTCGTGTTCACAGTTTATCGAATTGGTCGTAATCATTTCATCATTATTTGTCATCCTCATTGATTAGTGAGGGGAGTCTTGATCTGTCTGTGTCTCTACTTAGTGTTCATTCAATTTAATCTTGCTTCTTCTGTTACCGATCTAACTTTGTGAAAGGATCGGTGACACTCTTCTCTTTGTGGTGGCGCCGATTGAACTTTGTGAACCAATCGGTGTCGATTCTTTGTGATAACGGAAGCCTAACTTTGTGAAAAGGTGGAAGTCAATTCTTTGTGATTGTCGATAGCTCACTTTGTGAAAGAGCTATCGTCAAATTATCAAGTGCGCCTCGACTAGAATTGGATCTAGCTCGTGCGTTAACTTGTACATGGGGGCTGAGCCGGGGGCATATGTATAGAGAGCCGTAATCGTCGTTGATTGTCATTAATTACCATATTTAAATGCTAATTCATCATTAAATATTCATTTCATTATCTCGTATTATTTGACTACGACAGTTACCATATCATTCCAACTTACTATCGTTAGCATACCGGTAGTAATTCGTATATTCGTACCACTTTATTCATTCTATAATCATCATCAGTCAGTCTTGCTCTCCTCTCCTTTCCCAGGCTGTGACGTCGTTTTCTCTCTTTAGTTTTCTTTTATTATGTGTTAATTAATTGTTCGTCGTTTCTCCCAACAGTTTAGTAGATTAGCTTCGTGTTTCTTTGTTATTGTAGATAAATATCATTGTGTAACTTACGCTCGTGTCGTGTTCACAGTTTATCGAATTGGTCGTAATCATTTCATCATTATTTGTCATCCTCATTGATTAGTGAGGGGAGTCTTGATCTGTCTGTGTCTCTACTTAGTGTTCATTCAATTTAATCTTGCTTCTTCTGTTACCGATCTAACTTTGTGAAAGGATCGGTGACACTCTTCTCTTTGTGGTGGCGCCGATTGAACTTTGTGAACCAATCGGTGTCGATTCTTTGTGATAACGGAAGCCTAACTTTGTGAAAAGGTGGAAGTCAATTCTTTGTGATTGTCGATAGCTCACTTTGTGAAAGAGCTATCGTCAAATTATCAAGTGCGCCTCGACTAGAATTGGATCTAGCTCGTGCGTTAACTTGTACATGGGGGCTGAGCCGTGCCGAACAGAGGACAATTGGATGGATACTAAGTGGAGCAAGCAGAGGCAAGGAGGAGGAGTAGCAGAAACAAGTCGTCGTCGTCGAGGGGAGCCTACACGACAGGACCCTATGGATGTTGGATATTGTTCAAGGACGGCGGATCACAAGACAAGTTTTCGTGAGGAATATGAGAGCCTGCGGATATTGAATAAACTCACCGTGAATGGAAATGAACGTGAATTAAGAGATGTTTATTTGGAGTTTGAGTTTCATACTGAGAGGCTGCACGAAGGTACTTCATGCTTGAGTAGACGAAGAGCGAGTTTATTCGTCATCATGCACGAGAATCACGAGGAATATCGTGAGCTACGGAGACTCTATGGTGAAGAACATGCAACATATGAAGAAATGAAGGATCATATGCTGGAATACGAGGCCAGGAAAAGAGAAGAAAGTAGTCGACTGAAAGGATTGAGAGGGGAGACTACAAGATCGTGCAATATTACTCGTAGTGAAGTGAAGACTACTGATTATGGAGATGATATGAGTGTACAGGAAGTACAATGTGTGGATAAAATATGTGTTAAGATTGAGGAGACCCATGCTGGAGAAGAATCTCATAATGAAGTTCAAGATGCTCAATGTGAATTAAAAGGAGGATTGCAGGCGCAAGTATGTTTCGATAATGGTGAAGAGGTAAATGCGGCTAAGGATACGGCTAAGGAGGTCGTAAGAGAAGCCGTTGAGGATAAAGTGGCCACGGATAGCTCTGATACTCAGGGAGATCAGGAGAAGACCGATGGAACCACAGTTTTAGAAGTGTATACAGGAGTAAATAAGAAGAGTAAGGAAGTAGTTGTTGACACGGATATGAAGAAGCCGTGTATTAAATCGAAGCAAAGTGCCTTGGAGTCTATTGTAATGGAGTTGAGCGTCAAGGATGAGGTCATTAGTGGAAGTAATGGGAGTCGTATAAATGACTTTGGAGTGAATTTATCTAAGAGAGTAGAAGTACAGGAGCATATCGTTGAACAGGAGAGTATTATTGTTAATAAGGAGGATATTATTGGAGTGAAGGTTATTGTTAAGAAAGAACACATTGTTGAAAAGGAGAGTACTGTTAATGAGAAGGATATTTTTAAAGAAGAGGATATTATTAAGAAAGGTATTAAAGAAGATAAGGATATTGAAGAAAAGGATGTTGTTGAAGAGTTTGAGGATGCTGTTAAGAAGAAAGATATTGCTAAAAAGGAAGATGATATTGAAGAGAATGTTATCAAGGAAGAGTATATGATCGATCAAGATGATTTGGAGATGAAAGATATTATTGAAGACAAGGATGTTGAGGAAAAGTATATTGCTGAGAAGGAGGATATAGTGGAAAAGAAGGATACTATTGAAGATAAGAATGTTGTGAACGAGGATATTGTTGAAGAGGAGGACATTGAGAAAGATAATATTGTGAAGGAGGATGTTGTTGAGCAGGTCAAGAAGGATAAGAAGGTCACGAGAGTTGCTGACAAGGTAGCTGCTGCGAATGGATCGAATAGTGTTATTGGAGATGGAAAGAATGTTAGTAAGGAGGAGATCGTAAAGGAAAATTTGGATGGACTTGTTAGTGGAGATGGAAAGAAGGTTAGTGAGGAGATCGTGAAGAAGAATTGTGAAGGTCGAATCTCGGTGAAGATGGATTCAGGAGCTGTGTCGTGTGAGATTGTGTTGGATCAGGATATGAAGGTGGAGAAATTGGATAGGAGGAAAGTGGTCCCGAAAGAACCTGATAAGGAGTCATCGTCGGTCTTACCAGGAGGGGAGCCGATGTCGTTCAAGGAAGAAGGAAGCTGGACGCCCGTCGTCATTCATCATATTCATTCATTGTTCATTTTTGTTTTGTATCATACTTATTCATGTTATGCTTTTTCATATTATCATCGTCACTTACCCCATTATCAACTACCGTAATCTCATCTACATCTCAAACACCTACAACCGTATCATCGTCGTTGATTATCTCTTTATGCGCAAGGCATACAATCGTCTCGTCGTCATTCATTATCACGTTATGCGCAAGGCATACTCATTCGTCATCTTTCGTTGCTGCCGAAGAGGTCGAGCCCTACCGTAATCCCCCTCGTCGTTGAGATTGAATGCGAGGACGCATTCTGTGAGGGAAGCGGCATGTATAGAGAGCCGTAATCGTCGTTGATTGTCATTAATTACCATATTTAAATGCTAATTCATCATTAAATATTCATTTCATTATCTCGTATTATTTGACTACGACAGTTACCATATCATTCCAACTTACTATCGTTAGCATACCGGTAGTAATTCGTATATTCGTACCACTTTATTCATTCTATAATCATCATCAGTCAGTCTTGCTCTCCTCTCCTTTCCCAGGCTGTGACGTCGTTTTCTCTCTTTAGTTTTCTTTTATTATGTGTTAATTAATTGTTCGTCGTTTCTCCCAACAGTTTAGTAGATTAGCTTCGTGTTTCTTTGTTATTGTAGATAAATATCATTGTGTAACTTACGCTCGTGTCGTGTTCACAGTTTATCGAATTGGTCGTAATCATTTCATCATTATTTGTCATCCTCATTGATTAGTGAGGGGAGTCTTGATCTGTCTGTGTCTCTACTTAGTGTTCATTCAATTTAATCTTGCTTCTTCTGTTACCGATCTAACTTTGTGAAAGGATCGGTGACACTCTTCTCTTTGTGGTGGCGCCGATTGAACTTTGTGAACCAATCGGTGTCGATTCTTTGTGATAACGGAAGCCTAACTTTGTGAAAAGGTGGAAGTCAATTCTTTGTGATTGTCGATAGCTCACTTTGTGAAAGAGCTATCGTCAAATTATCAAGTGCGCCTCGACTAGAATTGGATCTAGCTCGTGCGTTAACTTGTACAAAACTATTATTAATCTTTATGATGTATGATAAATAAATAAATGAATAAATAGAATAAATATATTCTACAAACAACGAATGAATAATCCAAGCATTCATTGTAATGCATATCGGAATAACATTCTTATTGATTAGTAATTCAACAAAGAGATTACCTCTTATGAGTCAAACTAAACAAAAAAGTAAAAGGACAATCGAAACCAATAATATAAGAATGCAACTGTTTCACTGCGGCCTTAGGCAATCATAATACTTTTGATTGAATTAAAATTGAGAGGGTATGACATAAGGGTTATGCATAATTGATAAAGAACGAACACTAGAAGTTGCATCATATGTCAGGAATAAGCATCGAACAATTAAAATTAAAGTATATACTTATGAGTTTATCGACGAGTGGACCTAATTACATATAGCGCGCAGTAAACAAAACATTTTACACTAGGTGCGCGTAATAATCTTTTCCCTACAAAATGTTTTTTTTTCTAAATTTGTAATGTTAAATTTTGCCTTAAAATGCGTTATTGAAAAAAAAAAGTCGTATTATGAGTCGGGTATCGCTTACAATCAAGAATAACTATAAACGATACTGTAATATTCTGAATATTTGGTATTACTGAAACTTATTGTTAACTGAAATGATTGCTCGCATTGCGCTGCAACGAAGAAAATGGAAAGTGAGAAAACACTGGTGAATTGTCCAATTAGTAATAATTTACTGATAATGTGATTTGTTCAGTAGGTGATGATTCACTGAATGTTGAGAAATAACTATATTGTACCCTATCTATTTTATCTAACTGTGATAAGTTTCTCTTTCATTAAATTATTTCGAAATGCGGATTTTGTAGGCGGAGTCGATCTATATATAAGGAGTGACAGACATACTGTATCGGATCATTCGTAAGTCTTGATTGGTCTCTAAAGGGGCTGACACCTTCGTCAACGGTCTCTTCAACGCTCTACGCTCTCCCGTTGTTAGAGAATATAGAAATAGTGTGCGTAATGAAGAGACCATTGAGTGAGGTCACTCTCCCTTAAAGGGAGCGTTACCTCACTCAATGGTCTCTAAATTGTGCACACTATTTCTCTGTGCTCTAACAGCAAGATAGCATTGCCCGTCGAGGAGACCATTGAGAGAGGTCACTCTCCCTTAATTTCTCTTATTTTTTTCTTCATTTTCAGCATTCAAAACAATGAACGATACCGAGGTTGACGATGGCTTTATCATTATTGATTCTCCCGCAATTGAGGAGATAAAGTAATATTTTAAAATATTATAAACATTTTCTTGTTTATTTATTTTTATTATTATTTATTTATGCACTAAATATTTTTTTAAATGTGACTTTACCACCCGTTGCAATTTTTATTGATTGAATTTTAATTAAACTGGAAGAGAAACATAAAAATAATTTAACTGGAAGAGAAACATAAAAATATGTTTAAAAAGAATACATTTATGCATGTGAGCTCCATTTAAGCAATAACTTTAGAATAGTGATTGACTTTATTGTTAGTGATACGAGTTTGGTTATCGATTTATTATGATTAATTCATTCTTTAGAAGAAAGATGATGGAATTAAAATTGGAACATGAACAAACACAATCTCGAATAAAGTGAGTAATTTCGAAAAAAAAACTGTTACTGTTACTGTTACCAACCCCCAATCCCCAACCTGTTAATATTGCTGTTACTGTTACTGTGTAGAAATATTCTTATAGTTTTTTTATGTATGAGGATGATTGTTCAGAGGAGAGATAATCATGAAAGCAGAGAGATCACGGCATCAGGGAATCATGCAACCATTAACAACTTTGAAGGCCTTTCTATCCAATTCGACAACTGGCTTGAGTACGATTTTAGAATTTAAAAAAAATTCTTAATTATGTTCAAATTGAGAAATTTCAATATTTTTCCTAAATCTTATTTTTAAAATTATAATATTTTAAACTTTTAAAAAGGTATGGAGAGTATCCATTTATCTAGAAAACATTAAAATTTAGCAAAATTAAAATCAAATTTTGATCCATTATAGTAACATTCAGGAAAAGACGTTCTTTGCCACATCACTTGCCAGATTGGCGATTTGATGAGCGAATTAGAAAATAATAATCGAACTCACGGAAAATTTAGCACTAGAAGGCATGATTCAACTTTTATTATTTAAAAAAATTCCATTTTTTCAGTATTCTCATCGACGAAGACTACACTGTGACCATTATTGATGCAAGGTTTGAATTATGAAAAAAATTTGTATGAAATTATTTTTTCTTCACGAAATTCAGTGAGTGCAGCAAGCTTCCTTACGCGTGGAGAGCGCCTGAGACTCTCAGAGAAGAAAAGGAAACGAGAGTGGGTACATTTCAACTCTTTCAAAAATTAACCCTTCCTCCTAACTGACTTGAACTTTTCATCTTAAAGGGAGCGTAACGTCTCAAGGGTCACTTCATTGCGCATACTATTTCTCTGTTCTCTAACAACGAGAGATTATTGCGCGTCGAAGAGACCATTGTGAGAGGTAACGCTCCCTTTAACCCTTCCTCCTAAATGACTTCACCTTTGCATCTTAACAATTTGTAAAAAAAATCATATTGTGATAATTATTATAGGGAGTAAGGATTGTTATCTGGATATACAGTATAGCTCGGCCGAATTGATAACACTTGAGCATTTAGACGCATAATTTATTTCAGTATAAATATTTTAGTATTCTCAAAATCTTAATCATTTGTTTCTTTTATAAAAAAGTTCATTTGATGACTAAAGAAAATGAAATACAATTTCTATTACTAAGAAAAACAATTAATCACACTGCTCCAAAAATGATGGGCACTGTGGGTTTTTTTTTTTTCATTTTCCCGGAAAAGTAGTGATTGTATTCACAAATAGAACTTATATTTCATTTTCTTTAGTTATTAAAAGAACTGTTTAATGACGAAGTCCATGAGAATCGAAAAATATTCATAGTCCGCTGAATTAAATGATGCGTCCAAATGCGCTCCGCAGCGGAGGACGTGTTCACATCTCTACCGAGCTGTAGTCTGGTATTTTTTTTCCAGCCAGGAACCCGGTATATCTCCATCCTGGCCAACCGCATGGAAATATACCGGGTTCCAGGATGGAAAAAATACCAGAGTACTGTTAATATTTGGTGTCAAACTCATTTCGTAAATTCCAGCAGGATGCATGGTCATTCGGTTGTGTGGTATGGTCTCTGCTCACTCGAACCGAACCTTTCTCTAATTTGGACAATCCCGCCATTCTCTACAATATTGGATCAAAGTTAGTTTCAATCTTTATCCCGAAATAACCAAAAATTCAAATTCTTCAATAAACTCCTCAAAGTTTAATTTAAAGATTGCGAGGACAAAATCAAAAAAAAAGGAAGAAGTGTACGGTAATCGTTACAGTACTCTCAAATTGGCACCTCCCCATGACTGTCCCAACAGTCTGAAGTCAATAATGAATGAGTGTTGGAGAGATGATCCCTCGACCCGATCGTCGTTCAAGGAAATCAAGAAGATCTTGAGGCAACTAAAACCGGAATTGCATGCGATTTCGAAAGAAGTGCGTTGAAAGTTTTTTGCTTTTCTAGATTAGCGATAATGTTTAGCGATTTCGAAATTCTTTTCACATCATGCTGACCTACCTGAATGAAAACAAATAGAGACGCTCATTGTACTTTAAGGCCAAGATGACAAATCAATGTTTGGATTATGACATGGGGAAAACGTTTGAGAGAACCAATATTGAATTTTGTTAAATTTTGAAATGAGACGCTTTGTGAATGATTTCCTGTCAGACAAATGATCATGTCAGCAAAAAACACACTGCATAAGATGAAATCTCACTACAACGTCAATCAAAACACAGTAAAATAAATCACACTAGATTCAAAGAAATAATGTTTGGACGCTCTCCGTTCTTCCAAGAAAAAACAGAATTTTTTTAAAATTAACAAATTTCAGGCATGGGATGAACGGGTTGAGCGATGGCAAAAGTATGCAACGACCTATACTTTGAAAAAAATTCGTGTCAACAGGCAATTATAATGACTCAGAAGAATTATGGAAGATTGATTTTTTATATTGTATTGCATTTTTTAACTCGAAAACTCAACATTTTCCCGGTGATAGTGAATAAAGATTGTTTTAAAACATGCAAAAACATAATTAGATTGATATCAACAGCTGCAACTGTTTGTCACCGAAAACAAAGGTCAGCGAGATAAAAAGCAACGAGAGAATGGGGTGATTTCGAAACTCGACATTGTATCATCATAAGTGTCACAAGATAAACGCGAGGTGATATATTATAGACAAGATATGACACGCAAATTATTGAACAATTCTACTAAACTCTTTCCCATTTATCCACAGCATTTGATGGTCCTTCACACAGAGAAATAATTGTTATCCACGGAGCCTAAGACCTGAAAAGTGTTATATTTAACACCTTTTGCGCTCAAATATAACACTTTTCAGGTCTTATGCTCCGTGGATAACACTTATTTCTCTGTGTGTTGGGCAGGATATCCCCGATCCAGAGTAGCAAGGATGGTAGATCAAGAAAATTGCACACTGAGAGCAAACTTACCTGGCAAATCGTTACCCCGATACACTTTCCTGGCAAACGATTACCCCAAATGGTGAATTATTCAACGGCTGAATTCACCATTTGGGGTAATCGTTTGCCAGGAAAGTGTATCGGGGTAACGATTTGCCAGGTAATTTGCTCTCAGTGCAGTGCATACTACATTTCTTCATATTTTATTTCACGCTCAAATCTCTCTATTTTATCCGCACCATAAGTAAGTAACCTCTCTCTGTAATGCTAAAATATTAAAATATTATTAAAGGGATAGTGACCTCTCTCAACGGACTCTTCATCGTACACACTATTTCTCTGTTCTCTAACAACGAGAGAGCGTAGGCCATTGAAGAGACCGTTGACAAAGGTATCGGCCCCTTTAAGAATCACTCCATGAGCTCTCGTGGAAGCTCATCGCTGATACTTCTCGTTGCATAATCAGAACAATAATATTTGCAATTCCAATTCTCATAAAAAAATTCATTCATCACACCATTCAATCAACCGAGCTGCTGTTAACCATCCGACTTGGAATCAGAAGTAACATTCTTGCGTGGTTTAATTCATTTTTAGATAATCGATCTTTTAGAGTACGTCTTGGTGATTCCCTCTCTTCTGAGAGGGATGTCACATCAGGAGTACCACAAGGTACAGTTTTGGGCCCACTACTGTTTTTGATCTATCTTTCGGAACTACCCAGGGTTATAGATCCTCTCCCTTTAATAGATATAAAAATATTTGCTGATGACATCAAACTATACTCTACATTTAGTCCATTACAACCATTAGCTTCTCATACTCAACTTTCTCAGGGTATTTCACTTATAGTAGAATACTGTCAAAAATGGCAGTTGACAGTTGCACAAAACAAATGCACTGTACTTTATATAGGCAAAAACAACCCCTCTCTTCCATACTGTATCCACTCTCATCCACTACCTTCATCTCTATCTACCCGTGACCTAGGAGTCTTTCTTGACCCTCTTCTCAATTTTTCCTCTCACATTTCCATTATCACAAAGAAAGCCATCTCGTTAGTGTATCTTCTATTTCGTTCGATCTCCTGTACTAGACCCAATGTTTATATTCATGCCTTTAAATGTTATATCCTTCCCATTATTGAATATGCATCCCCAGTATGGGCCCCTTCCTCTAAGGGTCTTGTTCGTAAATTAGAGAACGTGTCCCATTTATTTACCCGTCTCTTGTATTATCGGTGTTTCCACACAGGTATATTCCCCCATTATCTTGATAGATTAACCTTGTTCAATCTCTCTACCCCCTATCATAGACGAACAGTGCTCGATATTATTTATGCTTTAAAGATTCTTCGTTGTGAAGTAGATCTTCCATCTAGCCATTTCTTTGTTTTTAAACCTACATTTGGTCGATTATCTTGTTTTGCATTTCATATTCCTGTAACTAGACGTGAAAACCTCCGTTCATCTTTTTCTGTTAGGTGTGCCCGTTTATTGACCAAATTACATTGTGCTACTGGTTCACCCATCCTGTTACATAGCACCCCAATCATTAAAGCTAAATTAATTTCTTGCCCTGACCTTATTGCTAAATTAGGAATTACCATCACACCACTTTAGTGCACTTCTTCATAGTAGACTCGATTCAATCCGATATATATTGAATCAATGCGGACTCCTCCCTCGCCAGGTCTTGCCAACCTACCTTAGATCATGTTGATCTTTGATCTTATTAAATCTACATATGAAGACCCGCACTCCCCTCCCACTTCTCCCTCCACAATTCATATCACCCACTTTCCCGATTCTCCTATTCACTTATTTATTATTCGTTTCAAATGTTGTCACATCTTTATTGGATGTATGATAAATAAATAAAAATAAATATAATACAGTGCAATGGCACACAACACAATATACATAAGTCAGTATTTATTTCGAGAATTGGAGGGTCGGTGAGTACGGTTTGCAAGGTGGGGTCAGGGTGGGGCCAGGGTGGAGGTTACCTCGGTTGGTCTTCATCTACTTTCAAAGATCAAAGTCAGAAATTTAGCAAAAATTTTTGCGAACACCTCCAACGTATATCTGAGCTTTGAAAATATGAGATTTCATCGTGGCAGGCGAAGTGACGAAAGCTGTAGGAGCGAAAGCTACAGCTTGAAATCGGAGTCATTCCGATCTTTTTGGCTTCACAGCCCTGGTACGGGGTCACCGCTCTCATGATATTACAGAAGAACAGGAATAGGATTTTTCACTAAAACATTAGGTCGGGAAGTTATTTAGACCCCCTGATATGGATGTGGATTCTTTCGTTTTGTAGTGGTGCAGTCGCAGAAAATGCATCTGCTGTAGTAGAGTACTGGGAGTTCATCCCCGAGAAAACGGTGAGCAGCATTTATGGACTGAATTACAAAAAACTCAGTTCCGGGAAATGAACGCGATTGAAATACGTATGTAATAAACGTTTATTAAAAAGATTGTTTCCAAGCGTACTAAATAACAAAAAAACATTAAGTATTACATGAAAAATATATTTATTTTCGATCAAAATTAAATTAAATGAATCAATTTTCCGCAATGTAATCCATGAGAGCACTCTTCTCTTTAGAATGGAACGTCTGAAAAATTATCTATTGAAATATAGTTTTTTAGGTTTTTTTCTTTGAAAAATCAATACCTTAAAATACGGACTATTGATTATCTGCTTGACCATATTCAAGTCCTGTTGCATGGCAACCTCAATCACAGCTTTCATCTTCAGCAGATTGTAGCGAATGGCAAGTTGAAATTTACGACCAATATTCATCTCAACGAAAAATCAATATCATTATTTTCCAAAAAAATATCCTTAAAGGCACACCCCGAGTTAATTTGAAACTCTCCGCTCTGGCCACACTCTCTCGCTTTCTTTGTCTGCGAGAGATTATTGCCAATGCGTAGAGTAAAATTAGCTTGGGGTGTGCCTTTAAGCTGTGCTAAACTGTTAGAACTTATTATGTAAGTACCGAAAACAAAAATATTAAATTAAATTAATATGATAATCTTGATGTTCGGGTACATAAAATACACTGAGAGCAAACTTACCTGGCAAATCGTTACCCCGATACACTTTCCTGGAAACGGTTACCCCAAATGATGAATTATTCAATGGCTGAATTCACCATTTGGGGTAATCGTTTGCCAGGAAAGTGTATCGGGGTAACGATTTGCCAGGTAAGTTTGCTCTCAGTGTAACTACCACACGATCTCCACAAATAAAATCATCGACAGCCTCCTTCACTTCATCTGACTGGAATTCCCGTGCGGCAATGAGTATGGCTTCACAGTTCTCCTCACCTATGTAACCACCGCCAGGAAGAGCCACCTTAAAGGGAGCGTTACCTCACTCAATGGTCTCTTCATTGCGCACACTATTTTTCTGTTCTCTAACAACGAGAGAGCATTGCGCGTCGAAGAGACCATTGAGTGAGGTTACGCTCCCTTTAAATAGACTTAGTTCTTCACTTCTACTTAAAGGGACCGAGACCTTTGTCAACGGTCTCTTCAACGCTCTACGCTCTCTCGTTGTTAAAGAACAGAGAAATAGTGTGCGCAATGAAGAGACCATTGAGAGAGGTTACGCTCCCTTTAAAAAGGGGGACAGGAGATGTGGGGGTGCGCAATTGATATGAAGAACGTGGGACACAGGAAGTGACCACGTGCTCTCTATTGTAATTGAGAGGTTGAGCGCGTGGCTCTTTTTGGCATTTTTCCAAATTTTCAATGCGCGCTCTCCCCCACAGTATTCTGGTCCAAGCCATTTTTCTTCGAAAGCAAGACAAAGGAGAGACCATTGTATTCGAGAGAGTTTGTATGTTGAGCGGTCGTTCTTGCTTTGAAAGTCATGAGAACGCTGTGCCCCGTGCTATCTATGCCTGTGGAATCAATGAACATATTACTCATATTACGGTAATTCGAAGCATTTAAAATTAAAAGAAAATTGTCGTTGTATTCAGGGAGCTGTGTTATATAGTTCTGCCTGGCCAGTTTAGTCACGAAAAACTCGAGGGTTCCCTTCTTTAGTGTTAAAAACTTGAAAAATGCTTGAAAATGCTTTTTTTGATAATTTTTTGAACTGCATTTTCCGCATTTTCGAGCATTTTTCAAGTTCTGAATAGCATTAGAAAACTTGCATTCAACTTCTCTTTGCGTTTTGCCAGCCTCAAATGTTATTAATTCTAGTAACTTAGCTACTTTATTGAATGCTTATTTGAATGCTTATGAAGTGTGAAATATGTTAAATAAAGCATGCATTCGAATGAAGAAAAAAACTCTGGTAATCTATTATGTGTTACGTGCGACAAGTTACAGCCCGCTGTTTCGGCTATTGGATCTAGACAGTGGAACTCTACTCAGTGGTGTTGGCCATCTATCGCTTCATTACCGTCTTTGCAGGAATTTTCATTTTATTTGTATTTTCATCTTTGACACCCTAGCATCGTAGCATCTTATTTATGCGAATTCCACTACCTATCAAATATTTTATCAGAAATTATACTTTACTTTTGCACCGCATAAAGTATATTATTATTATCTTCAGAAGAACTAGTCTGTACCTGAAGCCAATGCACGAATTCATCGAAAGTAACGGCATCCAGTTGTACTATTCCTTTCTCATTTATCAGAGCATTTAAGCTGCCATAGGCAAGTGAACGAAAGAATTCCGATTTGAACGCAAGAAACTCCTAAATGGAACAAGTAAGATTACGGTAATTCAGAGCATTGATCACCATGGGAACAGCTATAATTCTGTCGTAGATTAGCACTTTCAGATCAGCTAATGGATTTGATCTTTCACTCAGTGGCCATCTCATGCGTGGATGAACACCCTCGGTGTGAGTGGGAACAAGCTTAAATTGATCTTTGATCTTTGATCTTTGATCCTTGTTTGCTTCAACTTACGTTAACATGGAGTCGAAAGTGCGGTTGTTGCACTTTCTTCGAACCAAAGATATGGAGATCCTCGTAGGGCCATAATAAAATCGTGCCCATGAACATTTTGTTATGCAATTGCAGTTGCTCCTTTATCTTTCTTTAAAAATGTTCCATTAAACTGTATCGTGATCAGTGGCGAGGGAAAAAAAGAATATATGAGAGGAATCGCGAGAAAATCGACCGTTTCGGAGGGTCCGCGGACATAGAAAATTCGACCCCCTGAAAAATTCAGATTAAGTACTTTGAACGATGCTCTATCGAACTGCGTTGGCCGAATTTGCATATCTGCTCTCATTTTCGAATAGCGGTAGGTCAAAGTTGGCAGGTACGGTTTTTTTGGCTCGAGTGTGCGTCAGAAAAATGATCATAACTCCGTTCAAAATAATGATAGACACTTTTTCAAAAAAAGAATCGTAAGAGGAGATCTTGCGCAACATTTTCCATTTGATTTTTTTTTAATTTTTAAATTGATTCGACGCGGATATTTTGCTCTATAAGATCAGGCAAAAACTATTGCGCGATTTTGTATTTTTTAATTTTAATTAATTTTAAAATGTTTTAAGGAGGTAATAATTTTGCGGACCGTCCTATAGCAAGACCTTTTGTTGTCTAAGCATACATGTAATTAATCGACACCAACATCGAACCTAAATCGCTCCATTTTTTTGCGAAAATCCAGTTTTCAAATTTTGAGAACCCGCCACATCTGTGTTTCTAGCCCAAGTGAATACCAATTTGTGAGGTTTCTTAATGGCTCTCACCTGATGTGACGTCAATAACATTCCATCCGTTCATGTTAGGTAGCAATTTGAGAATATTTATTGCTCTTTCATAAGTAGCTCTCTGACGATTTTCCATAAGGATCCAGGATACGATAACGTATTCTCCATTAACCATCTAAGGAGCTGTATAATGCGAAAGTATTTCAGGAAAAAACACTCACCGGGACAAGAAGAACCCAACATTGGGCAGTTCTACCCATAATTCCCCTTACTGCTTCAAATGTGCCATCCGAGCAAACGGTAGTTGATGCCTAATAGGTAAAATATAAGTGAAGCATTGTGTGGATGAGCTTACCGCTAATAACTTTTGCTGTTCCTCAGAACAGAATACAATGATTCGAGGACTATTGGGGTTGCTGGTTAACGAGTCATGCACCATAAATGGCTTACCGCCTGCATTACAAAGCTGAATAATGCTATAGAATGGAAAAAAACCTTTCGTCTGCTGATATTTGGTTGTAATTCGAATGGGAACTTCTCTGGCTGCCATCATATCCTCATCTTTCGGCTTGTGACGAGAAATTATTCGAGAAAGTGAACTGGTACTACCTGAAAATCGAATATAAAACATTACTTATTATTATTATTAAAATTGTGTAATACCTAGAAGTGCAGTAGCACGGGGTGTATTAGGTCCCACATGTGATCTAGCTCTACTGATGATATCTCGAGGCCTCAATGACGGATTGATTGCCTGTTTTTTCACTTCCACCTTCGCGTGATGGGCCTAAAAGAAGTGATTTACAACGAAATTGATGGTATATAACCGTAATTCGATCGAGATCAGCAGTGTGTCCATTATGATCCAACTTCTTGGAAAATACGCCGTTAATATCTCTTTCATAAATTGCCATGCATCTTGTGTCAGTTTTCCTCTCTGCAGCAAACATATTTACAAAAAAAGTAAAAGCACTACATACCTGAACAATAAAGAACTTCATTTCCGTCCTTTTTCGTGTACTTCAGTTCAAACATAAATCCTTCATGATATATCCTCGGTTTTACTGTCCTAGGTGCCATCTGAAAACAATACGCGCTAGAGTAATTAATATATAGCGATAAGTAGCACGACAGTGATAGTAACGGGATATATAAAGAGTGAAGTGTGCTTGGGGTAAGTGGAAAGCGTGCAGTGGAGTATTGGGAGATAGGAGAGTATAGGGTTGGCAATAATTGCGGGCCCGCAATGACTACTTTATTCCTATTTGGCCACTTATTGTGATCGGTCGTTATTCTGTTCTCTTCACTTTCCTTCGCCACAAGGTTCTATGCAAAAACGACCGCTCAACATGGAAACTCTCTCAAATGCAATCGTCTTTCGCTTGTCTCGCTATGGAAACAAAATGGCTTGAACCAGAATACTGTGTCGCTCTCTCGTTTACTTGAGAGAACAGAAATCATTGCGGGCCCGCAATAGCATTGTGGGCCCACAATGATTTTACACCGCACTGCGGGCATGCAATCATTTACAATAAGAGTCGAGGCCCGCAACCCCCGAATAGCCAACCCAAGGAGAGTAGCAGTTCGAGTGAAGTGCAAAAAAAAGTGTATGGAAGTAAGACATGGCCGACATTCATGAAGAAAAGTTGATGTGTACTGAGATGAGGATGATGAGATGGGCATGTAGAGTCACCCTGTATGATAGAATAGGAAATGAGGGGCTTAGAGGATTGATGAAAATAACACCGATTGATGAAAAGATCCGAGAGAAGAGACTGTGATGGTACAGAGATGTGAAGAAAAGAGATAGAGACCACGTATGCAGAAGGTGATACACGGGGGGGGGGGTGACATTTCAGCATCCGACATTTCGGCAACGGGGCATAACTCGGCTCATAGGGGTCCTAGAATCTTGAGATGGGTATCAGTGTGATCAGCATCAGTTACACTACCGTAATCTACCGTAACCAGCTCGGTGGGTCAGATTAAGTGCGGTGGGTCAGATTTCACTAAACATTGTCGGAACAGCCACTATGTGTTTGATATCATCATGAGCTATTGCAAACTACCGTAATCTACCGTAACCAGTTCGGTGGGTCAGATTAAGTGCGGTGGGTCAGATTCCACTAAAAATTGTCTGAACAGCCATTATGTGTGTGATATCATCATGAGCTATTGCAAACTACCGTAATCTACCGTAACCAGTTCGGTGGGTCAGATTAAGTGCGGTGGGTCAGATTCCACTAAAAATTGTCTGAACAGCCATTATGTGTGTGATATCATCATGAGCTATTGCAAACTACCGTAATCTACCGTAACCAGTTCGGTGGGTCAGATTAAGTGCGATGGGTCAGATTTAACTGAAAATATGAGTCAGATCTGAGTAAGCATTGCTATATTTAGCAGCAGGGGTGTGCAGAAAAAGGATTTCAAAAAAATTTAAAAAGCGAAAAATTTTCGAAATTTATTTTGTGATATAATAGGGCTACTGATGCTAATCAGAATGATATCTATATCAAGGTTCCAGGACTCCGAGCCGAGTGATGCCCCATTACCGGGATGTCGGAAATAATAGTTTTATTATTAAGAATTAACAATCTGATTCACCGAATCGGTATACGGTAGATTAGGGTAGATTTAAATAGCTGATGATGATACCACACACGTAGTTGCTGTTCCGACAATTTTTAGTGAAATCTGACCCAAAGCACTTAATCTGACCCACCGAACTGGTTACGGTAGATTACGGTAGTTTGCAATATCTCATACTGATATCGCACACATAGTGGCCATTCCGACAATTTTGAGTGAAACCTGGCTCATCGTACTTTATCTGACCCACCGAACTGGCTGCCGAAATGTCGGCTACCGAAATGTCACCCCCCCCCCCCTCCCCCGAAATAAGGAACATGTATGCAGAAGGACGATACAGTAAGCTCCAAAAGGAATGATACCAAGAGGGAGACACAAATTTGATATGTACAGACATAATCAAGAAGGACTCAAGCTGACGGAACAACACACGCTGGACCGAACGCTACCGTTGGGCCGCTGGTCCATTTGGCATAGGAAGACTAGTTTTCCTGACCCCGTTTAACGTGATAAGAAGAACCCAACATCGTACTTTTCTTATACAGGAGCGTATATGATTTGATTTGATTTGATTCGAATTAACAAAGTAACGGTACAAAAACCTTCAGCAAAGAAAACATTGAAGTAAAACATAACTGAAAACAATGCGATCAATACGCAAGAAGAGTACATTATCCCATGCTTTTAAAATTTAAAATCATTTTATTTATTTAGAAAAAATTAATTGTTCAATTTCGCTCGGAACATACATATTGATAACTAAGATTCTCAAAAGTGACCGATCGACTTATGTGCTTGTCTTTTAAAACAAATTTTCCAAAATGCATAGATATATGGGTAATGTTATTCCCAATTCTGTCCATTATGGAATTTATGCGGATGATTTAAAAATTTATGCTGAGGTTCCCGCGCACACTAGTGATTTGCAAAAGGCTATTGATAATATATCTGATTGGGCTGATGCTTGGAATCTAACTCTCTCTGAGACTAAGTGCGTTGTAATGCATTACGGTAATCAAAAATCTTGTAGTGATTACTTTTTAAAGGGTTTTAAGCTTTCTTGTTCTGACGAGGTAAAGGATTTGGGTATATTAATGTCGCCTAATTTAAGTTTCAAGTCCCATATTAATAATGCTGTTCGTAAAGCCAGATCAAAAATCAATATTCTATTTAGAACTTTCCGTAGTCTCGAAATTGAAGTCTACAAAGCCGCTTATACGTCTTTTATATTACCTATTATTAGCTACGGATCTGTCGTTTGGAATTCTAAAAGATCTGGATTGACTAAAGAGATTGAATCCGTTCAAAGAGATTTTACTCGAAGACTATTCAGTCGTTGTTCTATTCCTTATGATACATATCTCAATCGTGTTCACTTTCTAGATTTCATTACACTCGAACATAGACACGTGATTGCAGATTTACTTTTCCTATATAATTCAATCCATCAAAATTATGAGTACAATTGCTCTTTCCTCTTTTAAGTTGTTCCCGCTTTGCATCTGAGAAGCGGCAATTCGTTGAGAATCATTCATTCTACCCTTCAAAATATCAACCACTTCCCATTCAACGTTAGCCTCACGAACTATTGATATTTGGAATAATCTCCCTGATGCTATTGTGCAGGCGTCACCAGCAGTCTTTCGTAATCATGTAAAAAATATACCATATAATGTGATTGTCCCTGAGGCACATATTCATTCATGAAATGACTGAGTAGGTAAGATTCCTACTGCCTCTTCCTCCAACCCCCGTCTTCCCACATTTCACCGATTCGCCTTGGCGACGGACATCCTTCAAAAACACTTATCTAACAGATATTCCCGATCCCATCCCCGATACGTTCACTTGAAGGAATAAATATTATATTATATTATATTATTATATAAAGAAATGAAATTAGTTTGAGACAATTGAGAGTTACTGTAGCGATATACGGTATTCGATGATACTGTAATATCGATTGACTGGACATTATAAAAAGAAAGTCAGTTTGATCGGAGATGCGTGTATCAAATACGGCAACTGAGGAATTCTTGTGATTGAATCACCTGTAAATATTCACGTGTGAATACTTCTATAATCTCGACAAGCATCGTTTTGCTCCAGAAAAAAATTCTCCGAAATATCCTTTTGCGGAATTGAATCTCCGAAAAAAACTTTCCGAAATGTCCTATTCCGAAATGTCCTTCTCCGAAAAAAACTTTCCGAAATGTCCTATTCCGAAATGTCCTTCTCCGAAAAAAACTTTCCGAAATGTCCTATTCCGAAATGTCCTTCTCCGAAAAAAACTTTCCGAAATGTCCTATTCCGAAATGTCCTTCTCCGAAAAAACTTTCCGAAATGTCCTATTCCGAAATGTCCTTCTCCGAAAACGAACTTTCCGAAATGTCCTATTCCGAAATGTCCTTCTCCGAAATAAACTTTCCGAAATGTCCTTCTCCGAGATAAAACTTTCCGAAATGTCCTTCTCCCAGTTGGATTTTCCGAAATGTCCTTTTCCGAATATTCGTCTCCCAAGTGGTATTTTCCCAAATTTTTTTTCCGAAATGTCTTATCACCATCAGAACAATAATATTTGCAATTCCAATTCTCATAAAAAAATTCATTCATCACACCATTCAATTAACCGAGCTGCTGTTAACCATCCGACTATAATACAGTGCAATGGCACACAACACAATATAAGTCAGTGTTTATTTCGAGAATTGGAGGGTCGGTGAGTACGGTTTGCCAGGTGGGGTCAGGGTGGGGCCAGGGTGGGGGTTACCTCGATTGGTCTTTACCTACTTTCAAAGATCAAAGTCAGAAATTTAGCAAAATTTTTTGTGAACACCTCCAACGTATATCTTTGAAAATATGAGATTTCATCGTAACAGGCGAAGTGACGAAAGCTGCAAGAGCGAAAGCTACAGCTTGAAATCGGAGTCATTCCGATCTTTTTGGCTTCACAGCCCTGGGATGGGGTCACCGCTCTCACGATATTTCAGAAGAACAGGAACAGGATTTTTCACTAACAATAAAACACTAGGTCGGGAAGGTTTTCACACCCCCTCGTATTGTATTGATGACATTCTTTCGTTTTGTAGTGGTGCAGTCGCAAAAATGATTCTGTGGATCTACTGTAGTAGAGTACTGGGAGTTCATCCCCGAGAAAACGGTGAGCAGCATTTATGGACTGAATTACAAAAAACTCAGTTCCGGGAAATGAACGCGATTGAAATACGTATGTAATAAACGTTTATTAAAAAGATTGTTTCCAAGCGTACTAAATAACAAAAAAACATTAAGTATTACATAAAAAATATATTTATTTTCGATCAAAATTAAATTAAACGAATCAATTTTCCGCAATGTAATCCATGAGAGCACTCTTCTCTTTAGAGTGGAACGTCTGAAAAATATCAATTGAAATAATTCGACAGGTTTTTTTGAAAAATCAATACCTTAAAATTCGGACTATTGATTATCTGTTTGACCATATTCAAGTCCTGTTGCATGGCAACCTCAATCACAGCTTTCATCTTCAGCAGATTGTAGCGAATGGCTAGTTGAAATTTACGACCAGTATTCATCTGATTATAAAATCAATATCATTATTTTTCCAAAAAAATATCCTTAAAGGCACACCCCGAGTTAATTTGAAACTCTCCGCTCTGGCCACACTCTCTCGCTTTCTTTGTCTGCGAGAGATTATTGCCAATGCGTAGAGTAAAATTAGCTTGGGGTGTGCCTTTAAGCTGTGCTAAACTGTTAGAACTTATTATGTAAGTACCGAAAACAAAAATATTAAATTAAATTAATATGATAATCTTGATGTTCGGGTACATAAAATACACTGAGAGCAAACTTACCTGGCAAATCGTTACCCCGATACACTTTCCTGGAAACGGTTACCCCAAATGATGAATTATTCAATGGCTGAATTCACCATTTGGGGTAATCGTTTGCCAGGAAAGTGTATCGGGGTAACGATTTGCCAGGTAAGTTTGCTCTCAGTGTAACTACCACACGATCTCCACAAATAAAATCATCGACAGCCTCCTTCACTTCATCTGACTGGAATTCCCGTGCGGCAATGAGTATGGCTTCACAGTTCTCCTCACCTATGTAACCACCGCCAGGAAGAGCCACCTTAAAGGGAGCGTTACCTCACTCAATGGTCTCTTCATTGCGCACACTATTTTTCTGTTCTCTAACAACGAGAGAGCATTGCGCGTCGAAGAGACCATTGAGTGAGGTTACGCTCCCTTTAAATAGACTTAGTTCTTCACTTCTACTTAAAGGGACCGAGACCTTTGTCAACGGTCTCTTCAACGCTCTACGCTCTCTCGTTGTTAAAGAACAGAGAAATAGTGTGCGCAATGAAGAGACCATTGAGAGAGGTTACGCTCCCTTTAAAAAGGGGGACAGGAGATGTGGGGGTGCGCAATTGATATGAAGAACGTGGGACACAGGAAGTGACCACGTGCTCTCTATTGTAATTGAGAGGTTGAGCGCGTGGCTCTTTTTGGCATTTTTCCAAATTTTCAATGCGCGCTCTCCCCCACAGTATTCTGGTCCAAGCCATTTTTCTTCGAAAGCAAGACAAAGGAGAGACCATTGTATTCGAGAGAGTTTGTATGTTGAGCGGTCGTTCTTGCTTTGAAAGTCATGAGAACGCTGTGCCCCGTGCTATCTATGCCTGTGGAATCAATGAACATATTACTCATATTACGGTAATTCGAAGCATTTAAAATTAAAAGAAAATTGTCGTTGTATTCAGGGAGCTGTGTTATATAGTTCTGCCTGGCCAGTTTAGTCACGAAAAACTCGAGGGTTCCCTTCTTTAGTGTTAAAAACTTGAAAAATGCTTGAAAATGCTTTTTTTGATAATTTTTTGAACTGCATTTTCCGCATTTTCGAGCATTTTTCAAGTTCTGAATAGCATTAGAAAACTTGCATTCAACTTCTCTTTGCGTTTTGCCAGCCTCAAATGTTATTAATTCTAGTAACTTAGCTACTTTATTGAATGCTTATTTGAATGCTTATGAAGTGTGAAATATGTTAAATAAAGCATGCATTCGAATGAAGAAAAAAACTCTGGTAATCTATTATGTGTTACGTGCGACAAGTTACAGCCCGCTGTTTCGGCTATTGGATCTAGACAGTGGAACTCTACTCAGTGGTGTTGGCCATCTATCGCTTCATTACCGTCTTTGCAGGAATTTTCATTTTATTTGTATTTTCATCTTTGACACCCTAGCATCGTAGCATCTTATTTATGCGAATTCCACTACCTATCAAATATTTTATCAGAAATTATACTTTACTTTTGCACCGCATAAAGTATATTATTATTATCTTCAGAAGAACTAGTCTGTACCTGAAGCCAATGCACGAATTCATCGAAAGTAACGGCATCCAGTTGTACTATTCCTTTCTCATTTATCAGAGCATTTAAGCTGCCATAGGCAAGTGAACGAAAGAATTCCGATTTGAACGCAAGAAACTCCTAAATGGAACAAGTAAGATTACGGTAATTCAGAGCATTGATCACCATGGGAACAGCTATAATTCTGTCGTAGATTAGCACTTTCAGATCAGCTAATGGATTTGATCTTTCACTCAGTGGCCATCTCATGCGTGGATGAACACCCTCGGTGTGAGTGGGAACAAGCTTAAATTGATCTTTGATCTTTGATCCTTGTTTGCTTCAACTTACGTTAACATGGAGTCGAAAGTGCGGTTGTTGCACTTTCTTCGAACCAAAGATATGGAGATCCTCGTAGGGCCATAATAAAATCGTGCCCATGAACATTTTGTTATGCAATTGCAGTTGCTCCTTTATCTTTCTTTAAAAATGTTCCATTAAACTGTATCGTGATCAGTGGCGAGGGAAAAAAAGAATATATGAGAGGAATCGCGAGAAAATCGACCGTTTCGGAGGGTCCGCGGACATAGAAAATTCGACCCCCTGAAAAATTCAGATTAAGTACTTTGAACGATGCTCTATCGAACTGCGTTGGCCGAATTTGCATATCTGCTCTCATTTTCGAATAGCGGTAGGTCAAAGTTGGCAGGTACGGTTTTTTTGGCTCGAGTGTGCGTCAGAAAAATGATCATAACTCCGTTCAAAATAATGATAGACACTTTTTCAAAAAAAGAATCGTAAGAGGAGATCTTGCGCAACATTTTCCATTTGATTTTTTTTTAATTTTTAAATTGATTCGACGCGGATATTTTGCTCTATAAGATCAGGCAAAAACTATTGCGCGATTTTGTATTTTTTAATTTTAATTAATTTTAAAATGTTTTAAGGAGGTAATAATTTTGCGGACCGTCCTATAGCAAGACCTTTTGTTGTCTAAGCATACATGTAATTAATCGACACCAACATCGAACCTAAATCGCTCCATTTTTTTTGCGAAAATCCAGTTTTCAAATTTTGAGAACCCGCCACATCTGTGTTTCTAGCCCCAAGTGAATACCAATTTGTGAGGTTTCTTAATGGCTCTCACCTGATGTGACGTCAATAACATTCCATCCGTTCATGTTAGGTAGCAATTTGAGAATATTTATTGCTCTTTCATAAGTAGCTCTCTGACGATTTTCCATAAGGATCCAGGATACGATAACGTATTCTCCATTAACCATCTAAGGAGCTGTATAATGCGAAAGTATTTCAGGAAAAAACACTCACCGGGACAAGAAGAACCCAACATTGGGCAGTTCTACCCATAATTCCCCTTACTGCTTCAAATGTGCCATCCGAGCAAACGGTAGTTGATGCCTAATAGGTAAAATATAAGTGAAGCATTGTGTGGATGAGCTTACCGCTAATAACTTTTGCTGTTCCTCAGAACAGAATACAATGATTCGAGGACTATTGGGGTTGCTGGTTAACGAGTCATGCACCATAAATGGCTTACCGCCTGCATTACAAAGCTGAATAATGCTATAGAATGGAAAAAAACCTTTCGTCTGCTGATATTTGGTTGTAATTCGAATGGGAACTTCTCTGGCTGCCATCATATCCTCATCTTTCGGCTTGTGACGAGAAATTATTCGAGAAAGTGAACTGGTACTACCTGAAAATCGAATATAAAACATTACTTATTATTATTATTAAAATTGTGTAATACCTAGAAGTGCAGTAGCACGGGGTGTATTAGGTCCCACATGTGATCTAGCTCTACTGATGATATCTCGAGGCCTCAATGACGGATTGATTGCCTGTTTTTTTCACTTCCACCTTCGCGTGATGGGCCTAAAAGAAGTGATTTACAACGAAATTGATGGTATATAACCGTAATTCGATCGAGATCAGCAGTGTGTCCATTATGATCCAACTTCTTGGAAAATACGCCGTTAATATCTCTTTCATAAATTGCCATGCATCTTGTGTCAGTTTTCCTCTCTGCAGCAAACATATTTACAAAAAAAGTAAAAGCACTACATACCTGAACAATAAAGAACTTCATTTCCGTCCTTTTTCGTGTACTTCAGTTCAAACATAAATCCTTCATGATATATCCTCGGTTTTACTGTCCTAGGTGCCATCTGAAAACAATACGCGCTAGAGTAATTAATATATAGCGATAAGTAGCACGACAGTGATAGTAACGGGATATATAAAGAGTGAAGTGTGCTTGGGGTAAGTGGAAAGCGTGCAGTGGAGTATTGGGAGATAGGAGAGTATAGGGTTGGCAATAATTGCGGGCCCGCAATGACTACTTTATTCCTATTTGGCCACTTATTGTGATCGGTCGTTATTCTGTTCTCTTCACTTTCCTTCGCCACAAGGTTCTATGCAAAAACGACCGCTCAACATGGAAACTCTCTCAAATGCAATCGTCTTTCGCTTGTCTCGCTATGGAAACAAAATGGCTTGAACCAGAATACTGTGTCGCTCTCTCGTTTACTTGAGAGAACAGAAATCATTGCGGGCCCGCAATAGCATTGTGGGCCCACAATGATTTTACACCGCACTGCGGGCATGCAATCATTTACAATAAGAGTCGAGGCCCGCAACCCCCGAATAGCCAACCCAAGGAGAGTAGCAGTTCGAGTGAAGTGCAAAAAAAAGTGTATGGAAGTAAGACATGGCCGACATTCATGAAGAAAAGTTGATGTGTACTGAGATGAGGATGATGAGATGGGCATGTAGAGTCACCCTGTATGATAGAATAGGAAATGAGGGGCTTAGAGGATTGATGAAAATAACACCGATTGATGAAAAGATCCGAGAGAAGAGACTGTGATGGTACAGAGATGTGAAGAAAAGAGATAGAGACCACGTATGCAGAAGGTGATACACGGGGGGGGGGTGACATTTCAGCATCCGACATTTCGGCAACGGGGCATAACTCGGCTCATAGGGGTCCTAGAATCTTGAGATGGGTATCAGTGTGATCAGCATCAGTTACACTACCGTAATCTACCGTAACCAGCTCGGTGGGTCAGATTAAGTGCGGTGGGTCAGATTTCACTAAACATTGTCGGAACAGCCACTATGTGTTTGATATCATCATGAGCTATTGCAAACTACCGTAATCTACCGTAACCAGTTCGGTGGGTCAGATTAAGTGCGGTGGGTCAGATTCCACTAAAAATTGTCTGAACAGCCATTATGTGTGTGATATCATCATGAGCTATTGCAAACTACCGTAATCTACCGTAACCAGTTCGGTGGGTCAGATTAAGTGCGGTGGGTCAGATTCCACTAAAAATTGTCTGAACAGCCATTATGTGTGTGATATCATCATGAGCTATTGCAAACTACCGTAATCTACCGTAACCAGGTTCGGTGGGTCAGATTAAGTGCGATGGGTCAGATTTAACTGAAAATATGAGTCAGATCTGAGTAAGCATTGCTATATTTAGCAGCAGGGGTGTGCAGAAAAAGGATTTCAAAAAAATTTAAAAAGCGAAAAATTTTCGAAATTTATTTTGTGATATAATAGGGCTACTGATGCTAATCAGAATGATATCTATATCAAGGTTCCAGGACTCCGAGCCGAGTGATGCCCCATTACCGGGATGTCGGAAATAATAGTTTTATTATTAAGAATTAACAATCTGATTCACCGAATCGGTATACGGTAGATTAGGGTAGATTTAAATAGCTGATGATGATACCACACACGTAGTTGCTGTTCCGACAATTTTTAGTGAAATCTGACCCAAAGCACTTAATCTGACCCACCGAACTGGTTACGGTAGATTACGGTAGTTTGCAATATCTCATACTGATATCGCACACATAGTGGCCATTCGACAATTTTGAGTGAAACCTGGCTCATCGTACTTTATCTGACCCACCGAACTGGCTGCCGAAATGTCGGCTACCGAAATGTCACCCCCCCCCCCCTCCCCCGAAATAAGGAACATGTATGCAGAAGGACGATACAGTAAGCTCCAAAAGGAATGATACCAAGAGGGAGACACAAATTTGATATGTACAGACATAATCAAGAAGGACTCAAGCTGACGGAACAACACACGCTGGACCGAACGCTACCGTTGGGCCGCTGGTCCATTTGGCATAGGAAGACTAGTTTTCCTGACCCCGTTTAACGTGATAAGAAGAACCCAACATCGTACTTTTCTTATACAGGAGCGTATATGATTTGATTTGATTTGATTCGAATTAACAAAGTAACGGTACAAAAACCTTCAGCAAAGAAAACATTGAAGTAAAACATAACTGAAAACAATGCGATCAATACGCAAGAAGAGTACATTATCCCATGCTTTTAAAATTTAAAATCATTTTATTTATTTAGAAAAAATTAATTGTTCAATTTCGCTCGGAACATACATATTGATAACTAAGATTCTCAAAAGTGACCGATCGACTTATGTGCTTGTCTTTTAAAACAAATTTTCCAAAATGCATAGATATATGGGTAATGTTATTCCCAATTCTGTCCATTATGGAATTTATGCGGATGATTTAAAAATTTATGCTGAGGTTCCCGCGCACACTAGTGATTTGCAAAAGGCTATTGATAATATATCTGATTGGGCTGATGCTTGGAATCTAACTCTCTCTGAGACTAAGTGCGTTGTAATGCATTACGGTAATCAAAAATCTTGTAGTGATTACTTTTTAAAGGGTTTTAAGCTTTCTTGTTCTGACGAGGTAAAGGATTTGGGTATATTAATGTCGCCTAATTTAAGTTTCAAGTCCCATATTAATAATGCTGTTCGTAAAGCCAGATCAAAAATCAATATTCTATTTAGAACTTTCCGTAGTCTCGAAATTGAAGTCTACAAAGCCGCTTATACGTCTTTTATATTACCTATTATTAGCTACGGATCTGTCGTTTGGAATTCTAAAAGATCTGGATTGACTAAAGAGATTGAATCCGTTCAAAGAGATTTTACTCGAAGACTATTCAGTCGTTGTTCTATTCCTTATGATACATATCTCAATCGTGTTCACTTTCTAGATTTCATTACACTCGAACATAGACACGTGATTGCAGATTTACTTTTCCTATATAATTCAATCCATCAAAATTATGAGTACAATTGCTCTTTCCTCTTTTAAGTTGTTCCCGCTTTGCATCTGAGAAGCGGCAATTCGTTGAGAATCATTCATTCTACCCTTCAAAATATCAACCACTTCCCATTCAACGTTAGCCTCACGAACTATTGATATTTGGAATAATCTCCCTGATGCTATTGTGCAGGCGTCACCAGCAGTCTTTCGTAATCATGTAAAAAATATACCATATAATGTGATTGTCCCTGAGGCACATATTCATTCATGAAATGACTGAGTAGGTAAGATTCCTACTGCCTCTTCCTCCAACCCCCGTCTTCCCACATTTCACCGATTCGCCTTGGCGACGGACATCCTTCAAAAACACTTATCTAACAGATATTCCCGATCCCATCCCCGATACGTTCACTTGAAGGAATAAATATTATATTATATTATATTATTATATAAAGAAATGAAATTAGTTTGAGACAATTGAGAGTTACTGTAGCGATATACGGTATTCGATGATACTGTAATATCGATTGACTGGACATTATAAAAAGAAAGTCAGTTTGATCGGAGATGCGTGTATCAAATACGGCAACTGAGGAATTCTTGTGATTGAATCACCTGTAAATATTCACGTGTGAATACTTCTATAATCTCGACAAGCATCGTTTTGCTCCAGAAAAAAATTCTCCGAAATATCCTTTTGCGGAATTGAATCTCCGAAAAAAACTTTCCGAAATGTCCTATTCCGAAATGTCCTTCTCCGAAAAAAACTTTCCGAAATGTCCTATTCCGAAATGTCCTTCTCCGAAAAAAACTTTCCGAAATGTCCTATTCCGAAATGTCCTTCTCCGAAAAAAACTTTCCGAAATGTCCTATTCCGAAATGTCCTTCTCCGAAAAAACTTTCCGAAATGTCCTATTCCGAAATGTCCTTCTCCGAAAACGAACTTTCCGAAATGTCCTATTCCGAAATGTCCTTCTCCGAAATAAACTTTCCGAAATGTCCTTCTCCGAGATAAAACTTTCCGAAATGTCCTTCTCCCAGTTGGATTTTCCGAAATGTCCTTTTCCGAATATTCGTCTCCCAAGTGGTATTTTCCCAAATTTTTTTTCCGAAATGTCTTATCACCATCAGAACAATAATATTTGCAATTCCAATTCTCATAAAAAAATTCATTCATCACACCATTCAATTAACCGAGCTGCTGTTAACCATCCGACTATAATACAGTGCAATGGCACACAACACAATATAAGTCAGTGTTTATTTCGAGAATTGGAGGGTCGGTGAGTACGGTTTGCCAGGTGGGGTCAGGGTGGGGCCAGGGTGGGGGTTACCTCGATTGGTCTTTACCTACTTTCAAAGATCAAAGTCAGAAATTTAGCAAAATTTTTTGTGAACACCTCCAACGTATATCTTTGAAAATATGAGATTTCATCGTAACAGGCGAAGTGACGAAAGCTGCAAGAGCGAAAGCTACAGCTTGAAATCGGAGTCATTCCGATCTTTTTGGCTTCACAGCCCTGGGATGGGGTCACCGCTCTCACGATATTTCAGAAGAACAGGAACAGGATTTTTCACTAACAATAAAACACTAGGTCGGGAAGGTTTTCACACCCCCTCGTATTGTATTGATGACATTCTTTCGTTTTGTAGTGGTGCAGTCGCAAAAATGATTCTGTGGATCTACTGTAGTAGAGTACTGGGAGTTCATCCCCGAGAAAACGGTGAGCAGCATTTATGGACTGAATTACAAAAAACTCAGTTCCGGGAAATGAACGCGATTGAAATACGTATGTAATAAACGTTTATTAAAAAGATTGTTTCCAAGCGTACTAAATAACAAAAAAACATTAAGTATTACATAAAAAATATATTTATTTTCGATCAAAATTAAATTAAACGAATCAATTTTCCGCAATGTAATCCATGAGAGCACTCTTCTCTTTAGAGTGGAACGTCTGAAAAATATCAATTGAAATAATTCGACAGGTTTTTTTGAAAAATCAATACCTTAAAATTCGGACTATTGATTATCTGTTTGACCATATTCAAGTCCTGTTGCATGGCAACCTCAATCACAGCTTTCATCTTCAGCAGATTGTAGCGAATGGCTAGTTGAAATTTACGACCAGTATTCATCTGATTATAAAATCAATATCATTATTTTTCCAAAAAAATATCCTTAAAGGCACACCCCGAGTTAATTTGAAACTCTCCGCTCTGGCCACACTCTCTCGCTTTCTTTGTCTGCGAGAGATTATTGCCAATGCGTAGAGTAAAATTAGCTTGGGGTGTGCCTTTAAGCTGTGCTAAACTGTTAGAACTTATTATGTAAGTACCGAAAACAAAAATATTAAATTAAATTAATATGATAATCTTGATGTTCGGGTACATAAAATACACTGAGAGCAAACTTACCTGGCAAATCGTTACCCCGATACACTTTCCTGGAAACGGTTACCCCAAATGATGAATTATTCAATGGCTGAATTCACCATTTGGGGTAATCGTTTGCCAGGAAAGTGTATCGGGGTAACGATTTGCCAGGTAAGTTTGCTCTCAGTGTAACTACCACACGATCTCCACAAATAAAATCATCGACAGCCTCCTTCACTTCATCTGACTGGAATTCCCGTGCGGCAATGAGTATGGCTTCACAGTTCTCCTCACCTATGTAACCACCGCCAGGAAGAGCCACCTTAAAGGGAGCGTTACCTCACTCAATGGTCTCTTCATTGCGCACACTATTTTTCTGTTCTCTAACAACGAGAGAGCATTGCGCGTCGAAGAGACCATTGAGTGAGGTTACGCTCCCTTTAAATAGACTTAGTTCTTCACTTCTACTTAAAGGGACCGAGACCTTTGTCAACGGTCTCTTCAACGCTCTACGCTCTCTCGTTGTTAAAGAACAGAGAAATAGTGTGCGCAATGAAGAGACCATTGAGAGAGGTTACGCTCCCTTTAAAAAGGGGGACAGGAGATGTGGGGGTGCGCAATTGATATGAAGAACGTGGGACACAGGAAGTGACCACGTGCTCTCTATTGTAATTGAGAGGTTGAGCGCGTGGCTCTTTTTGGCATTTTTCCAAATTTTCAATGCGCGCTCTCCCCCACAGTATTCTGGTCCAAGCCATTTTTCTTCGAAAGCAAGACAAAGGAGAGACCATTGTATTCGAGAGAGTTTGTATGTTGAGCGGTCGTTCTTGCTTTGAAAGTCATGAGAACGCTGTGCCCCGTGCTATCTATGCCTGTGGAATCAATGAACATATTACTCATATTACGGTAATTCGAAGCATTTAAAATTAAAAGAAAATTGTCGTTGTATTCAGGGAGCTGTGTTATATAGTTCTGCCTGGCCAGTTTAGTCACGAAAAACTCGAGGGTTCCCTTCTTTAGTGTTAAAAACTTGAAAAATGCTTGAAAATGCTTTTTTTGATAATTTTTTGAACTGCATTTTCCGCATTTTCGAGCATTTTTCAAGTTCTGAATAGCATTAGAAAACTTGCATTCAACTTCTCTTTGCGTTTTGCCAGCCTCAAATGTTATTAATTCTAGTAACTTAGCTACTTTATTGAATGCTTATTTGAATGCTTATGAAGTGTGAAATATGTTAAATAAAGCATGCATTCGAATGAAGAAAAAAACTCTGGTAATCTATTATGTGTTACGTGCGACAAGTTACAGCCCGCTGTTTCGGCTATTGGATCTAGACAGTGGAACTCTACTCAGTGGTGTTGGCCATCTATCGCTTCATTACCGTCTTTGCAGGAATTTTCATTTTATTTGTATTTTCATCTTTGACACCCTAGCATCGTAGCATCTTATTTATGCGAATTCCACTACCTATCAAATATTTTATCAGAAATTATACTTTACTTTTGCACCGCATAAAGTATATTATTATTATCTTCAGAAGAACTAGTCTGTACCTGAAGCCAATGCACGAATTCATCGAAAGTAACGGCATCCAGTTGTACTATTCCTTTCTCATTTATCAGAGCATTTAAGCTGCCATAGGCAAGTGAACGAAAGAATTCCGATTTGAACGCAAGAAACTCCTAAATGGAACAAGTAAGATTACGGTAATTCAGAGCATTGATCACCATGGGAACAGCTATAATTCTGTCGTAGATTAGCACTTTCAGATCAGCTAATGGATTTGATCTTTCACTCAGTGGCCATCTCATGCGTGGATGAACACCCTCGGTGTGAGTGGGAACAAGCTTAAATTGATCTTTGATCTTTGATCCTTGTTTGCTTCAACTTACGTTAACATGGAGTCGAAAGTGCGGTTGTTGCACTTTCTTCGAACCAAAGATATGGAGATCCTCGTAGGGCCATAATAAAATCGTGCCCATGAACATTTTGTTATGCAATTGCAGTTGCTCCTTTATCTTTCTTTAAAAATGTTCCATTAAACTGTATCGTGATCAGTGGCGAGGGAAAAAAAGAATATATGAGAGGAATCGCGAGAAAATCGACCGTTTCGGAGGGTCCGCGGACATAGAAAATTCGACCCCCTGAAAAATTCAGATTAAGTACTTTGAACGATGCTCTATCGAACTGCGTTGGCCGAATTTGCATATCTGCTCTCATTTTCGAATAGCGGTAGGTCAAAGTTGGCAGGTACGGTTTTTTTGGCTCGAGTGTGCGTCAGAAAAATGATCATAACTCCGTTCAAAATAATGATAGACACTTTTTCAAAAAAAGAATCGTAAGAGGAGATCTTGCGCAACATTTTCCATTTGATTTTTTTTTAATTTTTAAATTGATTCGACGCGGATATTTTGCTCTATAAGATCAGGCAAAAACTATTGCGCGATTTTGTATTTTTTAATTTTAATTAATTTTAAAATGTTTTAAGGAGGTAATAATTTTGCGGACCGTCCTATAGCAAGACCTTTTGTTGTCTAAGCATACATGTAATTAATCGACACCAACATCGAACCTAAATCGCTCCATTTTTTTGCGAAAATCCAGTTTTCAAATTTTGAGAACCCGCCACATCTGTGTTTCTAGCCCAAGTGAATACCAATTTGTGAGGTTTCTTAATGGCTCTCACCTGATGTGACGTCAATAACATTCCATCCGTTCATGTTAGGTAGCAATTTGAGAATATTTATTGCTCTTTCATAAGTAGCTCTCTGACGATTTTCCATAAGGATCCAGGATACGATAACGTATTCTCCATTAACCATCTAAGGAGCTGTATAATGCGAAAGTATTTCAGGAAAAAACACTCACCGGGACAAGAAGAACCCAACATTGGGCAGTTCTACCCATAATTCCCCTTACTGCTTCAAATGTGCCATCCGAGCAAACGGTAGTTGATGCCTAATAGGTAAAATATAAGTGAAGCATTGTGTGGATGAGCTTACCGCTAATAACTTTTGCTGTTCCTCAGAACAGAATACAATGATTCGAGGACTATTGGGGTTGCTGGTTAACGAGTCATGCACCATAAATGGCTTACCGCCTGCATTACAAAGCTGAATAATGCTATAGAATGGAAAAAAACCTTTCGTCTGCTGATATTTGGTTGTAATTCGAATGGGAACTTCTCTGGCTGCCATCATATCCTCATCTTTCGGCTTGTGACGAGAAATTATTCGAGAAAGTGAACTGGTACTACCTGAAAATCGAATATAAAACATTACTTATTATTATTATTAAAATTGTGTAATACCTAGAAGTGCAGTAGCACGGGGTGTATTAGGTCCCACATGTGATCTAGCTCTACTGATGATATCTCGAGGCCTCAATGACGGATTGATTGCCTGTTTTTTCACTTCCACCTTCGCGTGATGGGCCTAAAAGAAGTGATTTACAACGAAATTGATGGTATATAACCGTAATTCGATCGAGATCAGCAGTGTGTCCATTATGATCCAACTTCTTGGAAAATACGCCGTTAATATCTCTTTCATAAATTGCCATGCATCTTGTGTCAGTTTTCCTCTCTGCAGCAAACATATTTACAAAAAAAGTAAAAGCACTACATACCTGAACAATAAAGAACTTCATTTCCGTCCTTTTTCGTGTACTTCAGTTCAAACATAAATCCTTCATGATATATCCTCGGTTTTACTGTCCTAGGTGCCATCTGAAAACAATACGCGCTAGAGTAATTAATATATAGCGATAAGTAGCACGACAGTGATAGTAACGGGATATATAAAGAGTGAAGTGTGCTTGGGGTAAGTGGAAAGCGTGCAGTGGAGTATTGGGAGATAGGAGAGTATAGGGTTGGCAATAATTGCGGGCCCGCAATGACTACTTTATTCCTATTTGGCCACTTATTGTGATCGGTCGTTATTCTGTTCTCTTCACTTTCCTTCGCCACAAGGTTCTATGCAAAAACGACCGCTCAACATGGAAACTCTCTCAAATGCAATCGTCTTTCGCTTGTCTCGCTATGGAAACAAAATGGCTTGAACCAGAATACTGTGTCGCTCTCTCGTTTACTTGAGAGAACAGAAATCATTGCGGGCCCGCAATAGCATTGTGGGCCCACAATGATTTTACACCGCACTGCGGGCATGCAATCATTTACAATAAGAGTCGAGGCCCGCAACCCCCGAATAGCCAACCCAAGGAGAGTAGCAGTTCGAGTGAAGTGCAAAAAAAAGTGTATGGAAGTAAGACATGGCCGACATTCATGAAGAAAAGTTGATGTGTACTGAGATGAGGATGATGAGATGGGCATGTAGAGTCACCCTGTATGATAGAATAGGAAATGAGGGGCTTAGAGGATTGATGAAAATAACACCGATTGATGAAAAGATCCGAGAGAAGAGACTGTGATGGTACAGAGATGTGAAGAAAAGAGATAGAGACCACGTATGCAGAAGGTGATACACGGGGGGGGGGTGACATTTCAGCATCCGACATTTCGGCAACGGGGCATAACTCGGCTCATAGGGGTCCTAGAATCTTGAGATGGGTATCAGTGTGATCAGCATCAGTTACACTACCGTAATCTACCGTAACCAGCTCGGTGGGTCAGATTAAGTGCGGTGGGTCAGATTTCACTAAACATTGTCGGAACAGCCACTATGTGTTTGATATCATCATGAGCTATTGCAAACTACCGTAATCTACCGTAACCAGTTCGGTGGGTCAGATTAAGTGCGGTGGGTCAGATTCCACTAAAAATTGTCTGAACAGCCATTATGTGTGTGATATCATCATGAGCTATTGCAAACTACCGTAATCTACCGTAACCAGTTCGGTGGGTCAGATTAAGTGCGGTGGGTCAGATTCCACTAAAAATTGTCTGAACAGCCATTATGTGTGTGATATCATCATGAGCTATTGCAAACTACCGTAATCTACCGTAACCAGTTCGGTGGGTCAGATTAAGTGCGATGGGTCAGATTTAACTGAAAATATGAGTCAGATCTGAGTAAGCATTGCTATATTTAGCAGCAGGGGTGTGCAGAAAAAGGATTTCAAAAAAATTTAAAAAGCGAAAAATTTTCGAAATTTATTTTGTGATATAATAGGGCTACTGATGCTAATCAGAATGATATCTATATCAAGGTTCCAGGACTCCGAGCCGAGTGATGCCCCATTACCGGGATGTCGGAAATAATAGTTTTATTATTAAGAATTAACAATCTGATTCACCGAATCGGTATACGGTAGATTAGGGTAGATTTAAATAGCTGATGATGATACCACACACGTAGTTGCTGTTCCGACAATTTTTAGTGAAATCTGACCCAAAGCACTTAATCTGACCCACCGAACTGGTTACGGTAGATTACGGTAGTTTGCAATATCTCATACTGATATCGCACACATAGTGGCCATTCCGACAATTTTGAGTGAAACCTGGCTCATCGTACTTTATCTGACCCACCGAACTGGCTGCCGAAATGTCGGCTACCGAAATGTCACCCCCCCCCTCCCCCGAAATAAGGAACATGTATGCAGAAGGACGATACAGTAAGCTCCAAAAGGAATGATACCAAGAGGGAGACACAAATTTGATATGTACAGACATAATCAAGAAGGACTCAAGCTGACGGAACAACACACGCTGGACCGAACGCTACCGTTGGGCCGCTGGTCCATTTGGCATAGGAAGACTAGTTTTCCTGACCCCGTTTAACGTGATAAGAAGAACCCAACATCGTACTTTTCTTATACAGGAGCGTATATGATTTGATTTGATTTGATTCGAATTAACAAAGTAACGGTACAAAAACCTTCAGCAAAGAAAACATTGAAGTAAAACATAACTGAAAACAATGCGATCAATACGCAAGAAGAGTACATTATCCCATGCTTTTAAAATTTAAAATCATTTTATTTATTTAGAAAAAATTAATTGTTCAATTTCGCTCGGAACATACATATTGATAACTAAGATTCTCAAAAGTGACCGATCGACTTATGTGCTTGTCTTTTAAAACAAATTTTCCAAAATGCATAGATATATGGGTAATGTTATTCCCAATTCTGTCCATTATGGAATTTATGCGGATGATTTAAAAATTTATGCTGAGGTTCCCGCGCACACTAGTGATTTGCAAAAGGCTATTGATAATATATCTGATTGGGCTGATGCTTGGAATCTAACTCTCTCTGAGACTAAGTGCGTTGTAATGCATTACGGTAATCAAAAATCTTGTAGTGATTACTTTTTAAAGGGTTTTAAGCTTTCTTGTTCTGACGAGGTAAAGGATTTGGGTATATTAATGTCGCCTAATTTAAGTTTCAAGTCCCATATTAATAATGCTGTTCGTAAAGCCAGATCAAAAATCAATATTCTATTTAGAACTTTCCGTAGTCGCGAAATTGAAGTCTACAAAGCCGCTTATACGTCTTTTATATTACCTATTATTAGCTACGGATCTGTCGTTTGGAATTCTAAAAGATCTGGATTGACTAAAGAGATTGAATCCGTTCAAAGAGATTTTACTCGAAGACTATTCAGTCGTTGTTCTATTCCTTATGATACATATCTCAATCGTGTTCACTTTCTAGATTTCATTACACTCGAACATAGACACGTGATTGCAGATTTACTTTTCCTATATAATTCAATCCATCAAAATTATGAGTACAATTGCTCTTTCCTCTTTAAAGTTGTTCCCGCTTTGCATCTGAGAAGCGGCAATTCGTTGAGAATCATTCATTCTACCCTTCAAAATATCAACCACTTCCCATTCAACGTTAGCCTCACGAACTATTGATATTTGGAATAATCTCCCTGATGCTATTGTGCAGGCGTCACCAGCAGTCTTTCGTAATCATGTAAAAAATATACCATATAATGTGATTGTCCCTGAGGCACATATTCATTCATGAAATGACTGAGTAGGTAAGATTCCTACTGCCTCTTCCTCCAACCCCCGTCTTCCCACATTTCACCGATTCGCCTTGGCGACGGACATCCTTCAAAAACACTTATCTAACAGATATTCCCGATCCCATCCCCGATACGTTCACTTGAAGGAATAAATATTATATTATATTATATTATTATATAAAGAAATGAAATTAGTTTGAGACAATTGAGAGTTACTGTAGCGATATACGGTATTCGATGATACTGTAATATCGATTGACTGGACATTATAAAAAGAAAGTCAGTTTGATCGGAGATGCGTGTATCAAATACGGCAACTGAGGAATTCTTGTGATTGAATCACCTGTAAATATTCACGTGTGAATACTTCTATAATCTCGACAAGCATCGTTTTGCTCCAGAAAAAAATTCTCCGAAATATCCTTTTGCGGAATTGAATCTCCGAAAAAAACTTTCCGAAATGTCCTATTCCGAAATGTCCTTCTCCGAAAAAAACTTTCCGAAATGTCCTATTCCGAAATGTCCTTCTCCGAAAAAAACTTTCCGAAATGTCCTATTCCGAAATGTCCTTCTCCGAAAAAAACTTTCCGAAATGTCCTATTCCGAAATGTCCTTCTCCGAAAAAACTTTCCGAAATGTCCTATTCCGAAATGTCCTTCTCCGAAAACGAACTTTCCGAAATGTCCTATTCCGAAATGTCCTTCTCCGAAATAAACTTTCCGAAATGTCCTTCTCCGAGATAAAACTTTCCGAAATGTCCTTCTCCCAGTTGGATTTTCCGAAATGTCCTTTTCCGAATATTCGTCTCCCAAGTGGTATTTTCCCAAATTTTTTTTCCGAAATGTCTTATCACCATCAGAACAATAATATTTGCAATTCCAATTCTCATAAAAAAATTCATTCATCACACCATTCAATTAACCGAGCTGCTGTTAACCATCCGACTATAATACAGTGCAATGGCACACAACACAATATAAGTCAGTGTTTATTTCGAGAATTGGAGGGTCGGTGAGTACGGTTTGCCAGGTGGGGTCAGGGTGGGGCCAGGGTGGGGGTTACCTCGATTGGTCTTTACCTACTTTCAAAGATCAAAGTCAGAAATTTAGCAAAATTTTTTGTGAACACCTCCAACGTATATCTTTGAAAATATGAGATTTCATCGTAACAGGCGAAGTGACGAAAGCTGCAAGAGCGAAAGCTACAGCTTGAAATCGGAGTCATTCCGATCTTTTTGGCTTCACAGCCCTGGGATGGGGTCACCGCTCTCACGATATTTCAGAAGAACAGGAACAGGATTTTTCACTAACAATAAAACACTAGGTCGGGAAGGTTTTCACACCCCCTCGTATTGTATTGATGACATTCTTTCGTTTTGTAGTGGTGCAGTCGCAAAAATGATTCTGTGGATCTACTGTAGTAGAGTACTGGGAGTTCATCCCCGAGAAAACGGTGAGCAGCATTTATGGACTGAATTACAAAAAACTCAGTTCCGGGAAATGAACGCGATTGAAATACGTATGTAATAAACGTTTATTAAAAAGATTGTTTCCAAGCGTACTAAATAACAAAAAAACATTAAGTATTACATAAAAAATATATTTATTTTCGATCAAAATTAAATTAAACGAATCAATTTTCCGCAATGTAATCCATGAGAGCACTCTTCTCTTTAGAGTGGAACGTCTGAAAAATATCAATTGAAATAATTCGACAGGTTTTTTTGAAAAATCAATACCTTAAAATTCGGACTATTGATTATCTGTTTGACCATATTCAAGTCCTGTTGCATGGCAACCTCAATCACAGCTTTCATCTTCAGCAGATTGTAGCGAATGGCTAGTTGAAATTTACGACCAGTATTCATCTGATTATAAAATCAATATCATTATTTTTCCAAAAAAATATCCTTAAAGGCACACCCCGAGTTAATTTGAAACTCTCCGCTCTGGCCACACTCTCTCGCTTTCTTTGTCTGCGAGAGATTATTGCCAATGCGTAGAGTAAAATTAGCTTGGGGTGTGCCTTTAAGCTGTGCTAAACTGTCAGAACTTATTATGTAAGTACCGAAAACAAAAATATTAAATTAAATTAATATGATAATCTTGATGTTCGGGTACATAAAATACACTGAGAGCAAACTTACCTGGCAAATCGTTACCCCGATACACTTTCCTGGAAACGGTTACCCCAAATGATGAATTATTCAATGGCTGAATTCACCATTTGGGGTAATCGTTTGCCAGGAAAGTGTATCGGGGTAACGATTTGCCAGGTAAGTTTGCTCTCAGTGTAACTACCACACGATCTCCACAAATAAAATCATCGACAGCCTCCTTCACTTCATCTGACTGGAATTCCCGTGCGGCAATGAGTATGGCTTCACAATTCTCCTCACCTATGTAACCACCGCCAGGAAGAGCCACCTTAAAGGGAGCGTTACCTCACTCAATGGTCTCTTCATTGCGCACACTATTTTTCTGTTCTCTAACAACGAGAGAGCATTGCGCGTCGAAGAGACCATTGAGTGAGGTTACGCTCCCTTTAAATAGACTTAGTTCTTCACTTCTACTTAAAGGGACCGAGACCTTTGTCAACGGTCTCTTCAACGCTCTACGCTCTCTCGTTGTTAAAGAACAGAGAAATAGTGTGCGCAATGAAGAGACCATTGAGAGAGGTTACGCTCCCTTTAAAAAGGGGGACAGGAGATGTGGGGGTGCGCAATTGATATGAAGAACGTGGGACACAGGAAGTGACCACGTGCTCTCTATTGTAATTGAGAGGTTGAGCGCGTGGCTCTTTTTGGCATTTTTCCAAATTTTCAATGCGCGCTCTCCCCGTGCTATCTATGCCTGTGGAATCAATGAACATATTACTCATATTACGGTAATTCGAAGCATTTAAAATTAAAAGAAAATTGTCGTTGTATTCAGGGAGCTGTGTTATATAGTTCTGCCTGGCCAGTTTAGTCACGAAAAACTCGAGGGTTCCCTTCTTTAGTGTTAAAAACTTGAAAAATGCTTGAAAATGCTTTTTTTGATAATTTTTTGAACTGCATTTTCCGCATTTTCGAGCATTTTTCAAGTTCTGAATAGCATTAGAAAACTTGCATTCAACTTCTCTTTGCGTTTTGCCAGCCTCAAATGTTATTAATTCTAGTAACTTAGCTACTTTATTGAATGCTTATTTGAATGCTTATGAAGTGTGAAATATGTTAAATAAAGCATGCATTCGAATGAAGAAAAAAACTCTGGTAATCTATTATGTGTTACGTGCGACAAGTTACGGCCCGCTGTTTCGGCTATGGGATCTAGACAGTGAAACTCTACTCAGTGGTGTTGGCCATCTATCGCTTCATTACCGTCTATCGCTTCATTACCGTCTTTGTAGGAATTTTCATTTTATTTGTATTTTCATCTTTAACACCCTAGTCGTAGCATCTTATTTATGTGAACTCCACTACCTATCAAATATTTTATCAGAAATTATACTTTACTTTTGCACCGCATAAAGTATATTATTATTATCTTCAGAAGAACTAGTCTGTACCTGAAGCCAATGCACGAATTCATCGTAAGTAACGGCATCCAGTTGTACTATTCCTTTCTCATTTATCAGAGCATTCAAGCTGCCATAGGCAAGTGAACGAAAGAATTCTGATTTGAACGCAAGAAACTCCTGAATGGAACAAGTAATATTACGGTAATTATGAGCATTGATCACCATGGGAACAGCTATAATTCTGTCGTCAATGAGCACTTTCAGATCAGCTAATGGATTTGATCTTTCACTCAGTGGCCATCTCATGCGTGGATGAACACCCTCGGTGTGAGTGGGAACAAGCTGAAATTGATCTTTGATCTTTGATCTTTGATCCTTGTCTGCTTCAACTTACGTTAACATGGAGCCGAAAGTGCGGTTGTTGCACTTTCTTCGAACCAAAGATATGGAGATCCTCGTAGGGCCATAATAAAATCGTGCCCATGAACATTTTGTTACGCAATTGCAGTTGCTCCTTTATCTTTCTTTAAAAATGTTTCATTAAAGGGAGCGCAACCTCACTCAATGGCCTCTTCATTGCGCACACTATTTATCTGTTCTCTAACAACGAGAGAGCATTGCGCGTCGAAGAGACCATTGAGAGAGGTTACGCTCCCTTTAAACTGTATCATGATCAGTGGCGAGAGAAAAAAAAGAATATATAACAAGGGAGGGTATACGGAACCATAAATAAAAAGGAGAAATTCGGCAAAAATATCAAAAAGATTGAAATTTAATGATGGGGCTTACGTTTCACTAGCTGCATCTTTATCCTCAAAGATTATTTCAAGATCTGCATTTAATTGCCAATGGCGGGCGTTCTCAACTGGACTTATCTTGAGCCAAACCTGAAGCAAAATTACGGTATGAATTGACTTCTTCAGATTGCGATATGATATGACTACTGTACATTATGACACTATATTAGTATTTTTCGTATATAATGTACTTGAGTAATTGCCATGCGATTAACACAGAAAAATTCAATCGATCAACCACCCCTTTCCCCCTTCCCTCCTCTCGCTCGCACTGATTTACGTGCTATTTGGCATGGATTCTCTCTCTAAACATAGAAATTCACTGTGGATGTGACTGGCTACTCTCGTACCAAATAGACAAGTGTATAGTAAAATTTATACAGTCAATTAAATTAGTAATGTAACTAGATGTGCTATTATTGGTTTAACTTGCACGTTAAAAATAGATTATAAAAGTAATATATTAGTTAATAATGTGCCTAATGGTGTTTCGTATAATACCATAGTCGCTCACCGAGATGCAGCTTTCGTTTTGCGGTAACTTTGACTTTCCAATCGAATCCGGCCATTGATAAAACTTTCGAGGTATATCCTTCTTTTAATAATTCTGCCATCTGGGAAAATCAATGCACTCATAAAAAATTATGACCCTATAAAGTTGAGGAATGGTGAAACTTACATCAACCTGGAAGACCGTCGATGATTCTCTCACTTCTTCTGGTTCAATGAAAAGATCAGGATCGTCCAGAATAAAGGTTGACATGACTGAATGGATGGATAAAATTGGTGAAGAAGGTTTTTGAGGACTTCACAATAAACCAAAGTGCTACGAAACACCCATTAAAGCTGATAAAGTTGATTCAATGTCAAAATGTCACAATAAAAAAAAGCTGTGGCCGTATGCATGAACAAAGGGAAAACCGTTTGTGATTATCGTAGGCGGAGGCTTTTTGTAAAACGCCTCCGCATACGCTTATAAAGTAACATTTCCCCGGAAAACGGTTTTCCCGTTGTTCATGCATACGGCCACAGGTTAGAACAAACTAAAGAAGAAGAGAAATTTTGAGTTGGTGAGTAATGTTCAAGACAAAATATGCACAGAATAGATAGGCAAAACAGATACAACATATGATATGAGAGATATATATTGTGTGGCTGCACACACAGGGCTTTATGGTAGCGTCGCAATAAGGATTGTATGGCGGAGGTCACCGAATATGGGCGGAGTCTTCCCGATGGCTATGCTTCCATTCCAGACGATAGAGTTCTCACCACAATTAAAGGGAGCGTAACCTCTCTCAATGGCCTCTTTATTGCGCATACTATTTCTCTGTTCGCTAACAACGAGAGAGAATTGCGCGTCGAAGAGACCATTGAGTGAGGTTACGCTCCCTTTAACGATATTGTCCACAGATTAGGAACAGATCGATACCATTTTTGTTGAATCTATAATGAGCTCTAACATTTTGGAAGCCCACGCAGTCCATTGTTTAGGACCAGGGCCGAAGCACTGGATCGTTTTAGATTTATTATGTTTTTTCTTAAATAAGTTTCTAACACAACCCATCTCTTAATCTCTCCCTTTCTCTCTTTCTCTGCAAAAAATAATTGTTTCTCTCTGCATTTTCGAGAGTCATCCTATTAAAAAGATGGAAATATACTCTAATCATACTACCTGCTCTTTTTGTTCTCCGATTTGAGAAAAGCTGCGTTATGAGAAGAGTTAACAAAGATTTTCCCACGTTATTTTGAACCGAATGTGCATATACAATAACGAAGTTCGTTAGTTGTTTTCTGTTCGATTGATGATGATAAATATTTAAATTTTACAAAAAAAAGAATATTTTTACAATCAGAGACAGTAAGAATGTTCAAACATTTAAAGATTTCAAAAATATGTGTACAAATCAAATCTCTTTGCCTAGTGATCCACTATAAAATTTTGGAAACTACTCTCCAATTCTCCTTGCTACTCTAATACTCAGAAATAAAGTCAATAGTCAATAGATTTGTCCAAACGGGACTTTTTAACGTGCTCGAAAATATAGTGGCGAACTGTAAGAGGACATTTTTATATTAATCTTTGATCCTTGATATTTGATTTTTACCACTAGGTTTTGTCAGAACGTGTACACCAACACCATTTGGAAGATCCCTGATATAGATAATTGCCAGGGTTCTTTCAATCTCTTTCAATCCACCGATCCGATTGGCATTTGCTACGCGAAATGACGACAAGCAATCTCAATTTACATTGAAAGAACTATTACTGTCCCTCTATTCTTCTCACTATTATCCAATTCCATTCAAATGCAATATATTCCATTGTCCATTTTCTTTCTTATCCATTTCATTCTTCCACTTTCCATCCAAAGGACTCGGTTCTTTTCTAGAACTTCTCTCAACTGACTCGGTCAACCCCACTGACTCTCTGATCTTCATTCTAATACTAACTTCATATCCCAACCCCAACAATGTCCAACCACTCGAGTCGTTCCAAGTCTTCCTCTAAGAAGAGTCGTAAGACCTCCAACAAGAATGAGCTGTTTGTAAGTTTCTTCATCATACTCTATGTATTTAAATACCCTAATCAATCAATATTCTCAGGCTAATGTTACATTGCGTAAACATCAACTTGTGACGTAAGGAATATTTGAACTAAGTGACCGTAAACGACACATGCAGAGAAGATCAATTTCACTAAATATAGAAAAAAGAACTTGGCTGCATTATTGATCAAGATATCTCATTTCAGACCATCGACCAAGGCAGCAGATAATTCTATCGAAAGTGGCACCATGATGGATGTATCTTCCATTGAAGTGAATTTAGCTCACTGAGAAAAAACCCTAGTTGGCATGCTGGTTTACAACCCTTAAAGGGAGCGTAACCTCACTCAATGGTCTCTTCGACGCGCAATGCTCTCTCGTTGTTAGAGAACAGAAAAATAGTGTGCGCAATGAAGAGTCCATTGAGTGAGGTTACGCGCCCTTTAAATATCAGGCTTGTTGTACCCTTAGGGTTGTGCAAACCCTTTTATGCGAGGAGTTCAAACCCTTGTATTTAAGGGTTTGCTTACAGCGCAGCATGCCAACTAGGGTTTTTTTTCGCTCAGTGCATCTGCTCAAGCTCCGCTCCTTTTCATTTTCCCTTTTCGTTTTCAGAGAGATCCCCGTGCCCACAGTCATTCTCTGCTTTCACTTGATGATTCAATCGATTCGATTCTGCAATCGCCCGCTCCTCGTACTTCTACACCAATGAAGTAATCAATAATCACCATTCTCGATACTCAACCTCCCTGATTCAGGGATCAAAAAGCTAGCCGAAAGAGTCGCAAGTCTAAATCTCTTTACAAACGAACTCTGATCAATCAGGTTAGTTACCGTATTATTTTGTACCGTAATCTTTAAATTCAAGGCTGAGAAGGTGCAATCACCTCGTCCTCAAAAGGAGAGGGATCAACGATCTACTCAATCTCGTTCACGATCTCGTTCTCGTTCAGTGCGAATTCCACATGCCAATGACGATTCCAGCAACTATGACACTGCTCCGGTACCGTAATCTCCTTAAACCGTAATCTCTTCCCAACTAGGGCCTCATCCACCCCTAATATAGATCTAACCTGATATGATCTTTGAACCCGGAAGCGACCAAATATAGTGAGATCCTTCCCTCCCTCCCTCCCTCCGACCCCTCGCCTAAACATAATTCACTCTATCTATTTATCGCTTGTTGTCACATTTATTCAATGTATAATAAATTAAATTAAATTAAATTAATCATAGCCTGTACATTTAGGAGTCACTGAACAGTACGAGAGCGACAAATGAGGAGAGCTATCGTAGACGTGATGCGACACAACGTGCGCTATTCCATAATCTGAACGTTATCGATCAACTCAATGGTGTCGCTTGTGCCAAGTATGGAAAAAAAACAGTCATACGGTATAGTAACCCTTTTACCTGCTTTAGGCCTTCCATCACTGACCTCGCGAGCATGGCCAAATGTGTCTTGATCACACCTCTATCAGTGCACACTTCACAAGAAGTGAACGTAATCGCTGTGACTGGACAGGTATGTGGAAAAAATCTGCCTTTGATTTTTTAAAATTCAATGCTGTTGGGGTACTCTTGTACATATATTGCATGGTGCCTCCAAAGAGGACCATTTTTTCATTATATTTTTTATAACTTGTAAGGCGGTGTTACATTTTTCAAAACGTGCGCACGCCGTAACGACGGAGACGCGGCGGAGGGGGTTACGGTGTGCGCCCGTTTTGAAAATGTAACACCACCTAAGCGAGATATTATTTGGAAACTTAGGTGGCATCCGTAAAATAGCAGAGTACCGTAATACAAAATATGAGCTCGGTATATCCGAGTGATTGTCTCCTTTGATTGAATTTGATTTTAATTTTAATTTATCATACATCAATAAGATGCGACAACATTTGAAATAACAGATAAAAAGAGCTTGTGGGATACATAGATAGAAATAAACGAATGGATATTTTCAGATACTGATAACTACTCAGACACTGATTCGATCTTCTCGTGCCTCTTCCAATATTCGTGCGCTCATGAACACTTTGCTCACTGTTAGATCAAATGTCATGCAATATTTTTTTTTGTATCAAATGTTTTAGTCCATACCGGCAATTAGGAATGAATCAAACTTGGCAGATATCGATCATGAGAACGAGAAGAGTATTCACAAGGTGAGAATCGTGTACCTTTGATGCTGACTAAAGTGATACTCTCCACTCATTCTCTCGCTCTTACTTAAAGGAAGCGTTACCTCTCTCAACGGCCTCTTCATTGCGCACACAATTTCTCTGATCTCTAACGAGAAAGCATTGCGCGTCGAAGAGACCATTGAGAGAGGCTACGCTCCCATTAACGAGAGAGTGTTACCAGTGCGTACAATTTCGATGAAAATGTACCTTTAAACTATTGTATTCAGGTGTTCGTGGGTGATGATTCGGTGCTTATCGAACGCGTCTCCACTATTCATGTTTGTCATCATCTTTTTTTGGAAGTTGATCTTTGATCTTTGATCTTTTGCAGCGTGGACGAGATCGCAATTCATTCGACACTGATGATCGTCGCACGTATCGATTCGTCTGTCATGGAGACCTTCTCACGAATGATCCCATATCGTAAGTACCGATCTACCGTAATCGATCTACCGTAACCGATCTACCGTAATCGATCTACCGTAATCGATCTACCGTAATCGATCTACCGTAATCGATCTACCGTAATCAATCTACCGTAATCGATCTACCGTAATCAATCTACCGTAATCGATCAACCGTAATCTATCTACCGTAATCTATCTACCGTAATCGATCTACCGTAATCGATCAACCGTAATCGATCTACCGTAATCGATCTACCATAATCGATCTATCGTAATCGATCTACCGTAATCAATCTACCGTAATCGATCTACCGTAATCTTCCACGATATATTGCAGAGATGCCAAGCCTCGCTATCTGACCGTTCATGCTGAGACATCGACGAGCAAGGATGTTGACGTACGAGCTTACCTTATCCAGGGATATTGAAATGGAAACTAAAATACTTAACTTCAGGAGATCGAAAAGAGCGAGAGAATTATTCTTGCATTCGATAAATCATCTTCCACAAAGAAGTTCAACCATTCTCAAACGGGGTAACAAACTCAGCTCGCAGCCCTCATTGCATACACATTATACTTTTAGTATTTCCCTCGTTCACGCAAATATTCTTCCCTCCGAAGGGCCCGTGAGATTTGACGAGCATGTTCGTGTCTCGGAACTCAGTCAAATCAATATCGTAAAGAAGGTACGGTAAACGATGAATACCGTATACTGGGAGTACCATATTCCAAAGTACAGGTGAACATCAATGCAAACGATCGTCTGTGGAACGAACCAAGGATTGAGCGCCGTGAGCAACGTCTCTACAAACTGCAGAACGTTGAATCCATTGATGATGACGATTTTGAGCCCGTCAAGATCGTTAGATCGGTATGAAGAGTGTTATGTAGCTACACTCTCCGATTTTGCAGGGTAATATTACAGTAAGTAGCGCGCAAAAGATAATTTACTGCTTACTTTTTTCATATACTCAAGAAATAGCAAAACAGTAACAAAAAAGTAAGTAAAGGGTAAATTACTCATAAGTAATTTTCGCGAGCTACTTACTCTAATATTACCCTGAAAAACCGGAGCTGTGATAGATACTATGAGTGCGCATCATGAGACGACGTTTGTAATTCTTCAGCAATCGCTTACACGAACTCGTAGTGTGAAACGGAGGAATAACGAGTCCATCCTTGGCCCCCTTCGTGAGAAATCGTCAAGCACCGAGAAGCGGTAAGCCTAAGGTCAAAGATCAACGTGAGAGTATCCTCTGTTCAGACGTAGTCCATCAGTACAACCTCCCCACAAGGCTTCTTCTGCTGATGAGGACACTTCTGCCGGATCGGTACTTGCAACATACCCTCACAGAAAATTCCCTAGCTAAGGGCTCGATGGGAATTATTCCCTTATATATCAGGGAAATTATTCCCTAAAAACAATACCCTTACATATAAGGCAATTATTCCCTTATATTTAAGGGAATAATTCCCAAGGGGTCCTTAGCTAGGGAATTTACTAGGGAAATTTTTGTGAGTGTATATGGTAACCTAGCTAATGTATCTTGTTTAGTCTGCCTCGTCATCTGAGCAATTGCGTACACCATCAGCTGGTTCACCGAAACCAGAAACGTCGGTCACTACACTCACTCATGACAAGTAAGTTGAAGCGACCGTAACCTCACTCAATGGCCTCTTCATTGCGCACACTATTTCTCTGTTCTCTAAAAACGAGAGAGCGTAGACCTTTGAAGAGGCCGTTGAAAAGGATTCGGTCCCTTTAATGTTTTCTTTATTTTTAATGAATAGATTTCAACGGTGTTAAATTCAGGCAACCAATAAACGATTGTGATCGCACGTTGGACGTGACTCAGAATGTCTGTTATCGATTGATGAAAAATTATGAATTTTTAACTTTTACAGAGCTCATCCCCTGCACCCAAGCACCGTGATCCCGTTAGTGAATCTCCCGTGCGTACTGCGGTACCTGCCGGTAAGCGGTCTAACAAGGGAATGCTGGGGACTCGCCATGCAGTTATGGCTAGTGACATCCTTGACGAGAACCGGGATGAAATTCTGACTTGATATCCGTCGAGTCTACTTGCCACGAGCTTCTGGTATTCGAGAAAATCGATGACGAAAATCGCGTACAAATCGCGTCTATTTTTGAATTTTCGCGGCTTGTACACAGCTATCAACTCGGCTGATCATATCAACCCGACTCTCCACCGCTATCTCAGCGGCACTTGTGGTGTACTGGATAAGGCGCTCGCCATGAATTTTGTAGGTTCATGGTTCGATGCCTGCTCTGTTCCATTTTCTTTAGCTATTTTTCCAAGTTCAAAAAATCAAGATTAAAAAATTTTTTTTGGAAAGTTGATATAACAAGAAACCGTTTATGACATCAACATCTATGGTACTGGACAACAAAGGGATTAAAGCAATAAGGATGGTCACAAACTCTCACACTGGAAAGTTTGAGACTCCCGTATGCTTCCCTGTAGATATTCTCACGAGTTTTTTCCTTATTGCTTTAATCACTTTGTTGTCCAGTACCATATATGTTAATGTCATAAACGGATTCTTGTTATATCAACTTTCCAAAAAAAATGTTAACTTGATTTTTTGAACTTAGAAAAATAGCAAAAGAAAATGGAACAGAGCAGGCATCGAACCATGAACCTACAAAATTTAAGGCGAGCGCCTTATCCAATACACCACATGTAGTGACTTATCACTACTTTATCAACAAAATCACAGTAGTCATAAAAAGGCTTTCAAGAACTGTAATCAAAATGAACTCCCACACAGATAATACTCTTGACTGAGTATCGGCGTCAATTATATGGTGGTCCGTTCAGACCACACATTTTATTAATTCCCTTTTATCTCAATTTCTCATTCTTTCGACTCTGTTTCACTTATCAATTCAAATTATTCAATCTTCACTTCATTCTCGCTCGTTCCTCCCCTCTATAGCCTTGCCCACCTATTGATTCTCGTTTGTATCCGTTTTGGTTTAATTACCCAAGTTTGAGGTTTCCCCTACCCTCGGACTTGTCCTCTACTCGTTTTCTACGAGTTTTCTTCGGCGTCAAGCCCTCTTCTGGTAGCCAAGTCTACCTTCTCGTTCATCTCGACATCAACGTCATCTATCTTCGTTAACCAGTATGTTCTCGTAATTAATTGTAATTGTGTAATAATAAGTGTTTATATAATCTCTTGTTTCTCTCACATCACATAATCAATTGTCAGTAAGGGTCTGGGTAGTCGTCCTCCGTGTTACCTAATAAGCTACTTTCGTCGAAAGCAGTATATGGTGCATCGGTCAAAGTATTCAAGTTCCCGCGTGGCAGCATTCACCTTCAATCCGATCCTCTCAATCAATCTTACTCATTCAATTTCATCATGAGTGAAAACAATACACAAGCTTCTCATTCTATTGCTAGTCCAAGTAGGCCTCCAAGAAGGCGTGATTATTCAGCTAGTATAGATAGTCAAGCACTAGCGGACATTAAGAACTCAATTTTTGAAATAGCAAAGGGTATCCCTCTCTTGACAGTTCAAATGAATGAGATTGATACATATGAAGAATTCAAAACACTTCGAGTCGAAGCCAATGTAGGCATTATAAAACTGAACCAACTACTCAATGATTTCAATTCAGTGGCATCATCATCTACTCAAGCTACGACTTCAAATGATGCATCATCGATTGATACTCCCATCCTCACACCGGCCTCCGTCATCAATGAGACTGCTGAGGTGAGAAACCTTGTCAATGCATCAATTGAGCAAATAAATAGTTCAATAAAAATGGGTCACGAATCAGTACAATTTGCTAAGGAGTTCAAAAGTACAAATAGAATTGTTGATCCCGATGAGACTTCCATACACGTTAGACAATCACACGCCTAGCCTTCCTCCGCTACCACCAATAGACATTCCAACTTTCGACGGTACGAACCGATCACAATATCGTTCCTTCATTACGTTATTCACTACGTTGTTCGATCAAAGATCGGGGGGGGTCCAGCTCTTGATCTAGTATCTATATTTCCATACGACGGAACATGTTATCAATCAATATTAGACACGTTAGAATCAGAATATGGAAATAGCAAAGAGAATGAGGCAATTCTATGTCAATCTTTAGATGAACTCAAAGCCAATTCACATAGTGCTTCCGATCAATTAGAATTAGTCCGCCGCTTAATGGCTCTCACGAATCAGCTTCGATTACTCAAATCATCCCAATCAATTTACGGTGTACGAGAAATTATTCATAAGTTTACGTATCGATATCAAGTTGAGATCTATAAGAACAATAAGGATACAACTGTAGATAATGTACTATCCTTCCTTCATAATCATATTAGACTAGAAATATCTATCAAGAATCGAACTGGTACTACTCGTGGTGATGAGTCTGACTCGAATAATCAAAACCGCTCTAAAGGGCGAAATCAGTCAAGGGCGAGTCAGCCTCGTCCCACAGGCAGTTACAATAATTCTGATCGATATGTTTATGATAAGCTCAATAATAAGAATAGAACACCATCCAATGTTGATACATGCATATTCTGTGATAGACACAGAAACTCCAATGACTGTAAGAAGTTTCCATCAGTAGAGGATAGAAAGAAGATAGCCATAGAGAAGAAAGTCTGCTTGTCATGCCTTTCTCCAAGCCATCAGTCGTCCTCATGTCACATCAAATGTACAGTATGTAACATGAGACATGCAGATGCTCTATGCTACCGACAGCATCCTCCTCATGTATCTGCAAACACAGTACATCCGACCAATATCACTTACAATCACGTAGATTCACTAGTTCGATTATTCAATGTGCATTCTCCAGTAGCTCATCCATTTCATATCGACAACACTATCAATACAGACATTATGTTAGATTCCGGAGCTACAACCACTCTAATCTCTAGATCATTAGTAGATAAACTCAATCTACCAATAGTTGACAAAAGGACTATGAATCTTAATCTAGCAGCTGGAGTAGTTACTGGTCCACAATGTTATGAGTTCACAAAGTTTAGCATCATCACTCGTGACAACAAATCAATCGAAGTGAATGCTATGATCATTGAAGGACCAGTAACAAGTCCATACAACGTGCGTAGTCTTTCAGCTGATGACATCAACTTCATCAATAATCATAATGTTGTTCTCGCTGACAATCCTGAACGTCACGGTGAAATAATACCGCAGATCATACTGAACATAGATCATTCCCTTCAGCTAATGAACGACCAACCAAAGTATACCCTTCCTAGTGGGCTTCAACTCCATTCATCTGATGTAGGTTATATCGTAGGTGGTTCTACTAAGTTGATCTACCCCATCAACAACCAGCTTAACTGTAATCATGTAAATGCTCTCGAAAAGGATGATAATCTATCATTTAATCAAAAGGTCGAGAATTTCTTTGCTCTTGATTCAGCTGCCAATGCAGACTCCCTGACTGAAATCCAATCTCGCAAACAAGAGGATGCATTGGTAGAAGAACATTTTATGAATACCATTCAGAAGACAGATCATGGTTACACTGTTCAATATTGTCTAAGAGATAATTCATCCTCACTTCCTGATAACTATAGTCTTGCCTATAAACGTCTAGTCGGTACAGTAGCCAAACTTCAGAAGACTAAAGATCACTTATCATATTACGACAACCTCATCCAAGAACAATTGAAAAATGATCAGATAGAAATCGTAGATCAATATCGATTTGACGGTAAGATCATCCATTACCTAGCTCATCAAGGTGTACCTCGACCAGATAAACCAACTACTCCACTACGTATAGTCTACGATGCTTCAGCTCATACAAAGAATAATCCATCACTCAATGATATCATCAGATGCGGTCCCAATAGTCTCGAAGAGATACCAGCTATACTATTAAGAGCACGATCTCATTCTCATCTAGTGACAGCTGATGTTGAGAAGGCATTCCTTCAGGTCAAACTACATATCACTCAAAGAGACATGGTCCGATTTTTATGGTTGAAAAACATTAATAAGCCCGTATCATCTGATAACATTGTGATATTTCGTTTCAAGGTAACTCTATTTGGAGTTTCCCAATCTCCATACACGTTATCTAGAGTGATTCAATTTCATATGTCCAATGAATTAGACAATAAGGACGACAAATCACTAAATAATCTCAAACACTCTATCTATGTCGACAATCTAGTAATTCCAACTGATCATCCTACCGAAGAATTGTATCATTCTGTCAAACAATTGTTCAGAGATATGAGCATGAATATCAGAGAATTCGTTTCAAATTCAAACAAATTCAATGATAAGATCCCCGAGAGAGATAAGTATCCAAACTCACAGATGAAACTGCTCGGAGTGATATGGAATACTGTGGATGATACTTTTCAAGTATGTATAGATAAATTGATTCATATCGATAGCTCAAATAGGAATACGATCACAAAACGATCTACTCTCGCTTCGATAGCAGCAGTGTATGACCCACTTGGTCTCATTACACCACTGCTTCTCAAAGCAAAACTGTTCAGTCAATCATTATGGATTGACAAGTATTCATGGGATCAACCATTACTCGATGAACGTAAGGAAGAATGGAAAGATGTCATTCAAGATATACTAACATTCAAATTAAGTATACCTCGTTTCACTCATCTTTCCTCTACAGACTCAATTACCCTTACAGTATTCACAGATGCTTCAAAACTAGCCATGGGTGCTTGTGTTTACAGCTCTACTCACAATAATGCTCATCTCCTGATTTCACGATGTAGATTAACATCTAAGAAGAATCCCACTACAATTCCTAAACTTGAGTTAGAAGCACTATCAATGGGTCACAATCTAATACGATACGTCATTCAATCACTTCGTAAAGAATTCCCTAATAAAAGAATATCAATATACTTCTATACAGATTCAACTACGGTAATCCATTGGTTATGTAGTAGTAATATACCAAATAAACATAGTGTATTCGTTCGTAATAGAGTAGAGAAGATAAAATCAATTACATCAGAATTACTTCTTGATACTAAGTTATCGATCAATCAACCACGATACGTCAACACAGGAGAAAACCCCGCTGATCATATCACCCGAGGTCTTTCATCGCAGGATATGAATAATAGTGATCACACTTGGTGGACGGGTCCCTTATGGCTAAAGAACAATCCTGATAATTGGCCCAATGAACCCTTACCACCTCCACTTATTGATGATTTCCCAGTCATCTGTCACATTGATCCAATTCCAGTTATCAAACCTGTTATCGATTTGTCACGATTCTCCTCTCTCAAGAAAGCTATAGCAGTGACAGTATTAATTAACAGATTCATAAGGAAACTCGCATTGAAGATCAAAGAAGGATCACTCAAGGATAAGATTATGAATATTGAAGGTCAATCATTAGGAAAAGAGAAGAAGGAGGCGTTAAGATCAATCATAAGAATGACTCAAAGGTCACAGATCCATTCAAATCATTCCCTTATCAAAAAGGGTGTGATACAGCTAGACGAGTATGATATCTATAGACTAGTAACTGTCAAACTAGATAAGGCAAAATGCCCTCGTGAATTCAAACAACCAATCTATATTCCATCCTCAGATCATACTCTAGCTCGATTATTAGCATTAGAGGCTCATCATAATCTCTATCATTCTGGTGTAGACATGGTTTTGAATGAACTAAAATCACAATATTGGATTCCGAGAGGGAGACAGATTGTGAAGTCAGTTATCCATAATTGTTTCAGTTGTAGAAAGATCGATAATCTACCATTCAAGTATACAGATCCATCTCCTTTACCTGAATCGAGAGTAACAATCGAACGACCATTCCTTCACACAGGTCTAGACTATATAGGTCCATTCACTCTGAAGACTGATTCTAAAGTCTATGTTCTATTACTCACCTGTATGAGTACTCGAATGACTCATATAGAAGTTGTTGATTCTCTTAATCCTTCATCTTTCCTCAATGGATTCAGAAGGTTCACCACAAGACGAGGTTCCCCTATCACTATTCAATCCGACAAGGCACCGACGTTCAAACTAGCCAATAATATACTTCAGACTTATCACGCTTCATCACATATCAATGAATTCCTATCTAGTCACAGTATTGATTGGCACTTTACCACGGCGCACGCGCCTTGGAAGGGTGGTGTCTACGAGCGTATGGTAAAGATATTCAAACACGCCTTGACTAAGAGTATTGGTAGAAGGAAACTAGATCATGATGATTTTCATACCATATGTATTGATATCGAATCGGTATTGAACAGTCGTCCATTAGTTCATGTATCATCGGACGATGATACCACGTTCACACCATCTGTCATAAGACCAATTGATTTCACGATTCCTAATCTATTCATTGGTTCATCTATCGACATATCTAGTAGAATGGAACGTGATGATGATTACATTCCACCTGACCATTATAATACTAGTAAAGAAACAGTGATAAAGAAGCTGAGATCAATACAAACTGTGATGGAGAAATTCAAAGTCATATGGAAAGAACAATACTTATCAATTCTCCGTGATACACAAGTATACGGTAATAAGTTGCAGTCCCCTCGTAGCTCTTCTCTACTACCAAAAGTTGGTGATGTCGTACTGATCATAGATGAGAGTGGTAATATTCCTCGTAGTCAATGGAATATTGGAATAATATTGACTATCAATAATAATGAAGCACAACTCAAGTCACAATCAGGTCGTACCATAGAAAGACCAATTAATCTGTTGATCCCGTTAGAATTATCATCATGTGAGGTAACAGACAAACCATCTAACCCGACCAATACAATTACACCCAGAGTAACCAGATCAAGGTCAAAGAAGGATGATAACTCCCTCTGATTACTGTACTTCATATACCATTCAATCTTTCTGTACATTATGCGTTTCTCCTTCCCTTAAGGCGGGAGGAAGTCATTCTTCCTTTTCATACATATATATTCAACCAATCATTATATAATCAATCTTTTCTTCTATTTTAATCAATCAAGTAGATCATAATCACCTCATTATTCATTCATTTTCAGTTCAAGATGCCCATCAAGACTGTCAATCCCAATCTGCTCGTATCTGACGAGAAGACGAAGAAGATCCTTGACAACACTCCCAATGCTTCGGTTATCGATTCAATTGTTTATCAGTCTGTTGATACTAGCATTCCCCCTAATCTCACTCATATTGTATCAATTATTAATACTCTAGCTGAGGAGTCATTCGAAAGAGACAATAACCTCCTCAAGGGGCTAGAGTATGTTCATAGTGAAGCTAAGGTAGAGAGAACGAGATTGTTCGAGACTATGCAATCCATTGCAAAATCTCAGATGGACATCTCGTCAATGATCAAGGCTAATACTCAAGCTATTACGACTCTAACCGACAAGGTTTCTGTATCTCACACTGCATCTATTGATTCGTCCCCTTCTCATGTTTCCCCACTATCCAACAATTCATCTAATCATTCTGTTCACACCAGTCGTTCTTTCCCCACAAAACCCGCCCACTCTTCATATTCACATAGGGTGTCATCAAATCTATTCAATTCCTCATCCTCCTCTCGTACACCAAATAAGTCTCCTAAGAGACCTTATGACCGTAGCCCTTCCCACTCCAATTCTCCTTCTTCCTCTAATATATTCAAAAAACCCAGAATGGCTCCCTCCATTCATTCAAATATTAGCTGTCTGTTCTGTGGATCCAATCACATCTCTGCCACTTGTCCCTCAGTCACCTCTATTGATGAACGTATCAAGCGAGTTACTGAAGTCGATTCATTATTATGTTTCAAATGCCTTAGAGTAGAGAATAAGAACCATCTTTCTGTTGTCTGTGAGAAGGCAAAATGCCCCGCTTGTGTCAATGGATCAAGCGAAGATGACGCTATCCATCCAAGATGGTCCTGTGTCAACTTTGTCAAGGATTACTGTATTAAAGAGTAATCCTTCCCCCCCTCATTTCATTCATACTTCATCCTTGTGCAATCTTCAATCATATTTTACATTGTTGGCTCTAGGCCCCACCATCTCATGGAATAAAGTTCTTATATGAACAAAAAACTTGTTGATTTCTCTATTATCGATTACCAGTTTGATTGGTAAATATACGTCATAGTCTACTTCGAGACTATCGTTTATATACTTGATCATCTACCGTAATCCCCCAGTCCCCATCGTTTCTCTTTGCTAAGCCCGGAGTGTAGTGACTTATCACTACTTTATCAACAAAATCACAGTAGTCATAAAAAGGCTTTCAAGAACTGTAATCAAAATGAACTCCCACACAGATAATACTCTTGACTGAGTATCGGCGTCAATTATATGGTGGTCCGTTCAGACCACACATTTTATTAATTCCCTTTTATCTCAATTTCTCATTCTTTCGACTCTGTTTCACTTATCAATTCAAATTATTCAATCTTCACTTCATTCTCGCTCGTTCCTCCCCTCTATAGCCTTGCCCACCTATTGATTCTCGTTTGTATCCGTTTTGGTTTAATTACCCAAGTTTGAGGTTTCCCCTACCCTCGGACTTGTCCTCTACTCGTTTTCTACGAGTTTTCTTCGGCGTCAAGCCCTCTTCTGGTAGCCAAGTCTACCTTCTCGTTCATCTCGACATCAACGTCATCTATCTTCGTTAACCAGTATGTTCTCGTAATTAATTGTAATTGTGTAATAATAAGTGTTTATATAATCTCTTGTTTCTCTCACATCACATAATCAATTGTCAGTAAGGGTCTGGGTAGTCGTCCTCCGTGTTACCTAATAAGCTACTTTCGTCGAAAGCAGTATACCACAAGTGTCGCTGAGATAGGGGTTGAGAGTCGGGTTGATATGATCAGCTGAGTTGATAGCTGTGTAGAAGCCGCGAAAATTCAAAAATAGACGCGATTTGTACGCGATTTTCGTCATCGATTTTCTCGAATACCAGAAGCTCGTGGCAAGTAGACTCGACGGATATCCAGTCAGAATTTCATCCCGGTTCTCGTCAAGGATGTCAATAGCCATAACTGCATGGCGAGTCCCCAGCATTCCCTTGTAAGAACATGTGTGGGCGGGATATATCCCAAGACGGTTTGGTATATCGAAAAACTCGAATGGGAGACCAGACTGTCTTGCAAATTTTCCAATTCATTGCAGATAAATCGATGACACTCAATCTGTCTACCCATGAACTAACAATAAGACCGTCTCGATCGTGCAGACGGATGATGCAGAAGAATGCCTCATCGATTAGAACTATTCCTGCTTCAGGGTTCCTTTTCTTATACCTGTTCTTAACTTAACTTAACTTAATTTAGCTTTAACTTAACACAAATACATTTCAGACGTGTCCTGAAATCTACCGCTAGTCTGACTGAGTTGGATAATCGAGAGAGCGTTACGCGTCCGGTTCGTCGAGCTCTGTCAGTGGATCAGATGCATCTTGGACATCAACAATATCCCAAGGCGCCCTCTCCACCTCTGCCTTCGCTCCTTGATCGCAAGGCCACTGATGAGAAGATCGCTGATTGCAATTCACACAGGTACAGCGATTTATGATCTTTAATAGTTTATTTCATCATAGTAGTTAATATTCAGTCGGCAATGAGAATTTAGCATCAAATTTCCGTCTCATAGCGAATCTTTCTTGGAAATGTTGGAAAATTTAAGCAATCTTGTGTTTCAGACCAGTTCCTCGTCCCCGGTCCACCAGTGTACACTCTCGCGTTGTCCCTGCTGCTCCACCCGTATCTGGAGCTGATGGATTGACTCCACAAAAGGAGATGATTCCTAAGCCTCCCTCAGGTCGACCCGTCCCTGCTCCTCGTTCCATATCTCGTCCTCCTGTCCATCACACACTTCCATCCACTGAATCCAAGATCGTGGATGCATCGAACTCCCAGTCGAGCATTCAGAAGAGAACGATTAATGTGCCGATCATCAGTAATCCTGAAGACTGCAATCAGGGTACGCTTACCGGCACTACTCTAGAAGACCGGACCAGAACACCGGGCCAGTCCAAAAGGATGAGAAAAATAAAATAAACATGAAGTAAAGAGCCTTTATTCTAGACTATTCTACACTTTTATGCTGTACTATTCGACTGGTCCGGTGTTCTAGAGTGGTGCCCGCTCACCCCCGGTGTACCGAGAACTACCCTATTCACGGATTCCTGATTCAGGCGAGTTCATGACCAAGAAGCTCACTCTTGAGACCATCATCAACGGACACAAGTGGCATCTCACCGCTAACTTTGTTCCCAATGTTTGATATGGATAGATCAATCAATCAATCAATCAATCAATCAATCAATCAATCAATCAATCAATCAATCAATCAATCAATCAATCAATCAATCAATCAATCAATCAATCAATCAATCAATATTTGTTCATGTTTTAGGGCTATCCCGCAAGTGAGATCAGTTTTGTTCCGAAGAGAATACGACTTGAGGACAAGACGTTATGGGAGGAGACTGAGAACTGGAGCGAGACCAGCATGGGTGTAACGAATACGACTACCGGGGTACGGCATCTGACCTAATTGAACTCATTGCTTATAACCGTGACCTAATACAGTACCGGACACTAGAATAGGGTACCAGAACACTGGGCAAGTCCTAAGTGATATGAAAAATTAAATAAACAGTAATGAAAGGTCGTTTAAATTACTTTTATACTATTATTTTGGACTGGCACCCTATTCTGAAATAGTGCCCAATACCGTAATCGTGATCTTCGTTCAGCCTCGCACAATCGGTCGATCATCGTCGGATTATGAGCATTCAGTCCAAGTTCAAGCTCCGCCAACAATTAATCAATCTGTCTCAACGATTCGAGTGATTGGAGAGGGAGTTCCCGCTCCATCGATTAGTTCAACGCAAACCACCCTCACTGAAATCATTGTAAGTTAATATATATCAAATATTTATAATTTTCCATATTTATGATATATTATATTTATGATTTCATAATAATATTATTATAATAGTGAATATAAATATGGACTTTGTGGCAAAATGCACTACAGTACACTTGTAGTAAACCTTAGCAGCCTAACTAGAATTAGACTTGCACGTTGACTAAGTAAACTACTAGTTTTGAACTACCACCAGTCATTATTTGTATTCAGGATCTTTCGAGTAGTCAGAGCACAGTCACGTCGAAGTCCAACACCGGCAGCTTATCTTCGTCATCTTCGAAGAAGTGAAGAACGGAAATGGTACCGTACACCTACCATAACCTCCTTTACTGTAACCTGATTTTTAGAACTCGTCGAGGCATTAACCAAATGACTCACTGATTCTACTCACTCCAATAGTCGAACTAACAAAGATACTGAATAAATTTTAATAGATTACGCTTGTCTTACAACAGAAAAAGATCTACGCATGAATGTTGTGGGATAATAATAATAATAATAATAATAATAATAATAATAATAATAATAATAATAATAATAATAATAATAATATTTTATCCTGTCTACATGTCATATGTAGAGGGGATCAAAGCAGGGAGTATATTTATATCCACAAGTTCTATCCTTCGGTCTCTGAGAGATTTCTTCTCCATTCAAGAAAACTTCCTAAAAGAAACTTGATAAGATGTTGTGGGATGGCAAATTTCAAATAAATGTTTATTATTATTATGCTGTGAATATACAAACATATCATTGTCCCGTCTTTGTATTTTTGTCAGAAAATACATAATTGATCATTAGAGTCTATCAAATTATCGATGAACAATAGGCGAATGTGAAATTGCGTTAAAAGAATATTTTTTTTAAATATGGTAATCATTGTCATTTTCTAGCAATAAATAGCAGTAGAAAATGTATAACTGATGAAGGAAAGTGTAAAATCAAGGCAATATTGATCCCACTCCTACCAATCCCTCTTCTAGTGTTCGTTTACAGCCGTGTCCACCAGGAAAGGCTTCAGTATATGGTGGAGGCGGTTCGAATACTCCAGAAGTCACTGTCACAATGGGAATGGATGATGACCTTCTGTCATTGTGCAGTGGTGTAGTGGCTATAGAAGATCTCCGATGGAACTTTGGATCGAGTTTGAGAGGTGGTGTTGTCGGCAAGGACAGTGATGGAGAAGAATCGAACTCCATGGCGAGTTGACGGAGGGCAAACTGAAATTAATATTTTTAAATATATAATTTAAAAGTTAAATTCGAAAACGATATTCGAGGGAACCTCTTTCCTCTTCTCATATAGGGTTGTTGAACCTGCTTTCATCAGAGAAGGAGAAGGAGGAGATAGAAGGGAATGATGACTATCCACTGTTAGAGAATGCGATCTGAAATATACATTTTTGAAATATGCACAATTATTAATACAATAATCGCGTCCTTAAAGAAAAGTTTAGGACGCTTAAGTAAAATGACTTAACGACTAAGATCGGATAAGGTCCCTTAAAGGAAAGTGACCTCTCTCAATGGCCTCTTCATCGCGCACACTATATCTCTGTTCTCTAACAACGAGAGAGCATTGCGCGTCGAAGAAACCATTGAGAGAGGTTACACTCCTTTTAAAGGGAGAGTGACCTAAATCAATGAGCTCTTCAACGCTCTACGCTCTCTCGTTGTTAGAGAACAGAAAAATAGTGTGCACAATGAAGAGACCGTTGAGTGAGGCTACGCTCCCTTTAAAGAAGGGGACCCACGAGATTTGGGCTGCGCTATTAACATGAAGAACGTGGGCCAAAGGAAGTGACATTCTATTCTCTATTAGATTTGAACGGTTGAACGCGTAGAACGTGTGGCTCAGTGGTTAGTAGTCAGCGCTTGTAATCGCGCCACGCGCGTTCGATTCCCGTTTGCAATTTTCTATACATTTGTGCTTCAATTTCAAAAACTCGCGCCTCTCCTTGGGCATATCAATGAACTTTAAGTCCGCATTACGGTATTACGGTATCTAAAGTTTTAGAGAAAATTGTTTTTGTATACAAGGAGATGTGATCAATAGTTCTGTCTGGCCAGTTCAGTCACGAAAATTCTCGTGGGTCTCCTTCTTTAATACACAAGCTATACCTATTCCTTGCTAGACTTCGCCTAGATCGTTCGTCAATAAACAACCAATCGATATCATCACAATGTCGCGATTGAGTGATTGGAATCTCATCCTCTGACAGACTCTGAAACTTGATCATTGATCTTTGATCTTTCGTTATTAAGAATCTGCCTCTTTATCCGCTTTGATTTCCATAAAATCCTTGATTTTGCTCGCTGACGTGCTCCCTGAAGAAAAGAAGTGTTCAAAATTCTTTCGCAGATTGTTAACTGGTGTTCAAACCCGTCGCATGTAGCCCGCTCTCGTATTATTATTACAGAGTGGTCGTTGTGAGCAATTGCTCGCCCACAACGTCCTCTCTGCAACCGCAATCGCCCCCCCCCTCGCCTCCAAACGGGCCCGCAACCCCCGAATAACCAACTCCAATTACCAGTATCAGTGGAACCATCCCAAATAGATATAGATAGGGGGAACCCACCGCATAGATGATCTAGATAAAGAGTTCAAAATACATAAATGATACCTCCCAAATCGATATATCCATACTGCTCATCATTCGTATTAAGTAGATCAGAAATATTATTTTTAATTTCTTCAAACGTAGGCCTATCATCCGCATATAATTGCAAACACCACTTCTGGAGTTCAAACCTGTTGGAGCAAGATTTTAATGTGAAATAAGAAAAGAATTGTTTAAGAGGCCTGTTCCCTAAGACTCGATCATATTCGACCACCCCCGGACACGTGCGCTAGGAATGAGAACTGGGAGTCCATACTTGGGTGTTAGGAGTGCCTCCGGCCCTTATTACACAAAACGACTGAAATTTCCTGTTTGTGCCCTCAGGCTATTAGAAAAAATAATTTTAAAAAAAAACTTTAAAAAATCATTAATTTCTCAAATTGTTGAGATGAAGTCTAAATACCATTTGCGATGCCTCTAGGGTGCACAGACCTTGCTATTTCACTATTACCATCGAATGTGCGTTGATTCCTAAACCACTTTTTTACTCAAAATTTTGGTTTTTTCGGACAAATCATCCCTTGTTTTAGTGAGTGCCCAAAAATTCCGACCAGGTAATGTAGCCTATGCAATTCTGCATTGATATAACTTAAAACTGGGTTCTTCCCGATCGACCATTTTGTCGAATTTTTTGCTCGAACTTCCGTCATCGATGGTTTTCCCGAACAAATGCTGTATTTTCCAAACGATTGGTGCGGAATTGTGGTCTGCTCAAAGTTTAGAGGTGAGTCGAGTAAAATGACACAAGAAGCCCATCACTTGGATCAACTTGAAAATTTCGATTTTCATGACCCGGGGGTCATGGTCCGAAAATTTCAAAATTTCTCAAGTTTGAAATGTTTTCATTTATGGGGCTCATTGTGAAGTACTAATGATGTGAATAATATTCAGCCAATGCTCAATGGCCGATCTCTCCTTTCAACCATTTTTCGAAAATTTTCATTATGATTGCGTGCGAAAAATCAGAATTGTGTTTGAATCAGTTTCCAACTTGCTTTCTGTAACTTTCTGACATAGTACTTTACAATGTACATAATCATTATGAAAATCGTTTAATTTCGAAAATTCAAAAAATTTAATTTGAGTGCCTACTTTTTCGGAAAATTTCTGAAATATTGCAGTTTGTCGACTCGAATGTTGCGACAATGAGCAAATGACAATGACAATGTGAAGTTTCATGATGAGTAAACATAGTAGAAGTGAAATCCCGGCATTGAGCTCACTTTTGAAAAATCGATTTCCATGACCCGGGGTCATAGCGGAAAAAAATAAATTTTCGAAAATAAACGATTTTCATATTGATTGTATACATTGTAAAGTACTATAACAGAATGTTATAGAAAGCAAGTTGGAAACTGATTCAAACACAATTCTGATTTTTGACAAGCAATCAGAATGATAATTTTCGAAAAAATGGTTGAAAAGAGAGATCAGCCATTGAGCATTGGCTGAATTTTATTCACATCATTAATACTTCACAATGAGCCCCATAAATGAAAACATTTCAAACTTGAGAAATTTTGAAATTTTCGGACCATGACCCCCGGGTCATGAAAATCGAAATTTTCAAGTTGATCCAAGTGATGGGCTTCTTGTGTCATTTTACTCGACTCACCTCTAAACTTTGAGCAGACCACAATTCCGCACCAATCGTTTGGAAAATACAGCATTTGTTCGGGAAAACCATCGATGACGGAAGTTCGAGCAAAAAATTCGACAAAATGGTCGATCGGGAAGAACCCAGTTTTAAGTTAAATCAATGCAGAATTGCATAGGCTACATTACCTGGTCGGAATTTTTGGGCACTCACTAAAACAAGGGATGATTTGTCCGAAAAAACCAAAATTTTGAGTAAAAAAAGTGGTTTAGGAATCAACGCACATTCGATGGTAATAGTGAAATAGCAAGGTCTGTGCACCCTAGAGGCATCGCAAATGGTATTTAGACTTTATCTCAACAATTTGAGAAATTATGATTTTTAAACGTTTTCGCACTTAAATTAATTTTTCTAATAGCCTCAGGGCACAAACAGGAAATTTCTACTGTTTCGTGTAATAAGGGCCGGTGACACTCCTAACACCCAAGTATGGGCCCCCAGTTCTCATTGCTAGCTCAACGTGTCCGGGGGTGGTCGAGTCTTAACGGCCATCTCTCTTAAAATCAAAATGTTCTTGATATTGAGAGCATTACGTTCTCCCTTTTAATGATTTTCAAAGTGATTAAAGGGAGCATTACCTCACTCAATGACCTCTTCATTGAGCACATTATTTCTGTGTTCACTAACAACGAGATAACATTGCACGTTGAAGAGACCATTGAGAGAGGTTACACTCCCTTTAAACTAAATAAATACTGACATAGGAGGTGGGAGTAGACTGGGTTGGTGGGGTCGACCGCCCGTTTCCAGATGTTCCACCATCTCGAATGGTTGCACTGTAGGGAACGGTTGTTTGCCGAGAGAAAACAGCTCATAAAGGACGATGCCATATGACCAACTGCAATATAATAATAATAATTTATCACCTTCGCACATTGGTGCGGTGGGTCCTGCACGGGATCCTTCATCTATGCTCCGATTAATCTTGCAAATATGTTTCAGATTATATTAGACCTCCGCTTTCTTCTCTATGGAAAAGAGCTCTCCGTAAGATTGAAAGCCAGAACTACCACTCACAATCAGCATACAAACTGCCACATATGTAGTGCATATTATATTATATTTATATATCATATTTATATATCATATCATATTTATGTATTTCAAAGAAAAAAAAACATTTTTTTAACTGCGAAAAAAGAAAGCGATATCGTCAAAAAGAATGAACATACACATCGCTTTTCTGTGAGAATTCATTGAACTTGAGAGCCTCTGGTGGCATCCATTTCAACGGAAGACGACCGCCTTTGGCCATATACAGTGTCGAATCTACGTGTCGACCCAGTCCGAAATCACTGATCTGAAAATATATGCTGTTTAACGATTTTCTCGGAACCTCCATTCAGTAAAGTACAGTCCCGCACAGTCGCGCTCCCTAAACGCGGCCCGCCGAGGCATGCTTCATGCCTCGGCGGCAAGAAGCATGCCGCATCATGTCGCATCGGTGAACATTTGTCTAAAACATTTCATTGGTTGTGATCGTGTTATCAGCAGATATGATTAACATTACTACAGAAACGAAAATTATTGGTCGACTCTGGAAAGCGTCGCACCTAAATGCGGCATGATGCGACATGCTTCGTGCCGCGGCGTGCAGCGTTTAGGGAGCGCGACTGTGCGAGACTGTATATGATTTGTTAGTGCATGTTTCGCAGATGGATAAAATCCCATGCCAAAGGGTAATAAATTAATCATTATTCTGTGCAAGGTATATGAGAATACGCAAAGAGACAATATTGACCGTATAAAATACACTTGTGTATTTGGTACGAGAGTAGCCAGCCACAATGAGTTTCTATGTGTAGGGAGAGAGCACAAGTGAGATAGTAGGTAGATCAGAGAGTAAGAGCCGGGTTAGAGAGAGGCAGCGGAGAGACAATCGAGAGGCGGGGCGAGATGTAGATCTCGCCCTCCTCTCGATTGTGACTTCCGTTCTTTAGCACCGTTTGTCATTTTCCTATGCAAGTACATTTTATACGCACAATACGGTCGATACCTTGGCCACCAGGGACTTTGTCAGAAGGACGTTTCTTGCCGCGAGATCACGATGAATGAAATTGAGCGATGAGAGGTAGCTCTGCAATTATCGAAGATCATAGACAAAGATCAAAGATCAAAGATCAAAGATCAAACCATTCCATCTGCGATCTGCCAGGAGATAGAGACGAGATCTTTAACTCGAAGACACACTTCTGCATCTATTGGACAATCCTCGTCTTCATCCTTTTAAGTTAAATACTTTCAATAAAATTACAGTAATATGTCAATGATTGAGTTAGTGAGTTTGCACACTTAGATTTATAGAAAAAGTAGAAAATAAATAAATAAATAATAAATAAATAAAGACTATTTTTTTTAAAAAAGGAGAAAAAAACGCACCAACAACACGTGTTTGTTGCGTGAACGGAGGAATCTACAAAATATTGAGTAACGACTTTTTTTTCAAATTTTTATTTTGTGTTGTTTCTATCGACTCATACCGTAAGAGATCTCCGTGTTGGCAGTATTCGACGACGAGTAGTGATTCACACGAAGATACTGTAACACAGCCAAACATTGAAATGACGTGACGATGGTAACTGAAAAAGATCGATATATTGAAAGAGCAAATAATGAATTTATAAGTCATGCAAATCTACTCAATACTAATTAGAGGAACACTGTTTCGTCCATAGGTTCTAGACGCATGCCATTAGGATTGCAACATAAAAATGAATGTCAAACTGTTTCCAAAATTAGACTATTCATAGAGACAGGCAAATAATAATCGATCAACAGATTCTGTTTCTCAAATATTATACTGAGAAAAAGTTGAGGATATCCCGTTATTCAAGGCACACGAAGTTTTGCATGAGGAGACTGCTCGGCCAGGGCTAATTCAAGGCCAAAAAGTATAATATAACATAATATTAAAAATATAATATAAATAATATATATTTGTATAATAAATGAGTACCCTAGTGTCTTCATGAAGTCAATCTCTTTGAGGAACTCTTGTCTGGCGTATTCATCTGCATGATTGGGAAGACGTTTGATCGCAACCTAAGTTGAAGGCCATCAGGATAAAGCATTAATACTTATTGGTGTCTATTTGCCGGACTACAAAGAACGTGCGGGAATTCACATGGGGCAAAGTGTGGTACGCTAGGTCAGACAGCGTACACAGTACGCATATGTAGATTAATATTGTTGTCCATCATATTTATCTTTCCAATAAGTTTGCCAATCAGTAATCTCATATATATGAGCGGTTTCAAGGTCGAGCTAAAAATCTTTTACTAGAACCTTTTTTTTTCATATTATTGTTGGTTGTTTAGATTTGGTGCTCAAGCTTTATCGATTGTTTTCGGCTGAGCTATTGATTTTCAGATTTTCTGAGATATAGCATCGTACTTTGCGGGTTTTACAAAGTTTAAGCAAAACGTTTACTTACAAGCGGTTCTCTTAGCTATGCCAGACAAAAAAATTAATATCATATAATCTCTGATAAATATTCTAGTGCAACTCACATCGATTTGATCTCCGTGTCTGCAGTTGAGATTGAGAGAGGGGAAAACGTCTAATATAGGAATTCGTCCAGATATCACAGTCGCACAGTCGCAAACGCACCATGACCCAAAACCTGTAAACGATGAAATATCATTATGGTTTGATTCATTCTTCGACAACTTTAATCATATCCGGAACAGTAATCCAGGAAGTTTCTTAAAGCGACACCCCAAGCTAATTTGAAACTTTCCGTTCTGACCACAATTTCTCGTTTTCTTTGTCTACGAGAGAGTATTGTCAATGAATGGAGTATAAGTAGGTTTGGGTGTGCCTTTAAACTGGTATGAGGCAATCGAAAGGATATGATAGCACTTGCCTTATTATCGAGGATAAGAAGGTTACCGGGAGCGATCTCCCAAGGGCAGACAGATCTATAATAAATAAATTATGAAATTCCCTAAAAATTGACTTCTCTAGAACGGAAAAATACATTCATAATAGAAAAAGCTTTTATTTAATGAATTCCAATTGCAAATGGTCATTGATTATTATTGATTATTGATTATTGACTATTGATTATTGATTATTGATTATTGATTATTGATTATTGATTATTGATTATTGATTATTGATTATTGATTATTGATTATTGATTATTGATTATTGATTATTGATTATTGATTATTGATTATTGATTATTGATTATTGATTATTGATTATTGATTATTGATTATTGATTATTGATTATTGATTATTGATTATTGATTATTGATTATTGATTATTGATTATTGATTATTGATTATTGATTATTGATTATTGATTATTGATTATTGATTATTGATTATTGATTATTGATTATTGATTATTGATTATTGATTATTATTGAGACAAAAAGATCATACTCATCGATTTTCTTCCCGAAATATTCCGAGTAGTTATTCATATTGGGACTCGTTGGGCTTCTCGCCAGTCCTGAGGCCTTATGCAGTAAGCTGTCGGGTGGCGAACAGGCATGTTGTAGAGTACTGCAAATATATTTCATAGTTTTCTTTCAACTGTAATAAAAACGAATTGAAAAAATGCAATAAAAGTTTTTTTTTTTAAATTCAAATAGGGTCCATTTCATATTAATTCGGCGAACAGCATTCATCAATTACAAGTCTCTGAGCACTTCAAGGGAATCGACAAAAGTGGAATATATACATAGCAGTATGTAAGATAACTAACTATAGCTCTTCTGCAGTCAAATTCTGCTTTTGGAGTTGCTCACGCAAGAAAAATTTTCTCCATCGGATATTCGATTTCTGTAAAGTACAAAAATAAAAATTCGATTCAATTCTAATAGATTTAAATCTAATCTAATCGAAATCGATGATAATAATGACAAAACGGTTCAAAATTTACGAATTTCATCTAAAAAATCACTTACTTTGTAGCAGAAATAGGCACATCCGAGGGAGATGACAATCATGGCGAGACATGGGATTCCGATTATGAGAAGAAGTTCTACGAATGGATCCATTATGAATGATTTGCACTAGACACTAATCAAAACGACATTGTTGAGGTTATAAAATGACACCTCTACGGCCGTAAAATAACGATTACAATCACGCTGATGCCTGATTAGCAATTATAATCACATTAAGAGGTGAATCTATTTCTATGGCCATATAAAGATGCGAATAAAGATCTTTCAGCCGTTTCAGTCATCGTCTTTGCCGCTATCATAGGTCAATTTTTTGTCTTGTCCTATGTTTTATACTATTATATCATAGGTAAATGTTTAATTTTAGATGTATTGCTCTTTGTTCTCCCCAATTCTAAATATTTTTTGTTGTTGGTTATATTAGTGTTTCTCATGATTGATTTGATTTTAAATTGAGCAAAAACCTAACCAAGCAAGTTCAAATCACTTTGCTTCTTGCAAGTTCTCATGAAAACTTCCTCATGTTGTAAGTCCTCCAAAGAAACATTCTGAAAAAAATGGTTAAATATTTTATTGATTTCATTTGAAATTATGGGGCTATAGTAGAAATATTCATATGAATAGTTGAAAGAAAAGAAGTATTTCCTATGCTATCTTCTTCGGTTCTCTATTTCAATGTTCACATAAATTTTGTGCGAAATATAGGACTATTGACTGGTTTCTTTTAAAGACGGACAAAATGTTGAGTATGATCTCTGCCTTTTTCGAGATAAGAATGATAAGAATACTCTATATAGTTTCTGTCTGATTAGCGATTTATAGTGGTTACACTCATTTTCCGGTTAGAATGCACTGGCATGATCTACGTCATAGTGATTACGAAACGTAGAAAGACGTCTAACAGTAAGAGGACATTTTGTATGTTTATATTTTTTAAGAAAAAGTATATTTTTGAAAAAAAAGCTAACCGAATATCCGCAGTTCGAGCTGCCCTGACAATTTAGGAATTGGAACACAGAATCGGCGTTCGTGACACATTGATCTAAATTTATCGTTGCGATACTATGATTAACACTGAAAAATCAGTCAAAGTAGACCACCTTCGTCCCAGTTTCCGGAATAATACAATTGTGTGATGAACTTATTCTGATGAGTTGATGTAGATTCAGAATTAGAATATTCACAGAAATCACTACAGTCCGAATTCGTGAAAATCAATGTCAGTCCACCCGATTTATCCATCGGATTTAGCGAACATTGATACTGAAAATGAGTAGTCAATCAATAATCGAAAGAAGAAAATGTATTCGCTTGGCATTCTAGATCAATTTAACTGAGTATATTATAGTGATAACAAGATGTGAGAAATGAAACATTCACTAAAACAACCACCAATGCAGTGCAATCATTTGTCAATATCTGCCATTTCCGTGAATTACTATACACATAAACATATCCAACCTGTCTATCGTATATATCTGTCAATGTATCATATGTTGAGTCTTTGGATTGTACAATGAAAGACTCTAATCCTCCCAAATTCTTCACCACTGTTGTATCGAACACCTGAACATCGATATTTTAAACAGGCCAAACTATAGTCGAAAGATCATTAATATACTCCAATATATATATAGAATAGAAAATCGTGAAGGATGGACGAAACATTAAAGGGACCGAAACCTTTGTCAACGGTCTCTTCAACGCTCTACGCTCTCTCGTTCTTAGAGAACAGAGAAATAGTGTGCACAATGAAGAGGCTGTTGAGTGAGGTTACTCTCTCTTTAACGTACGGAGAATGTTTCACACTTTTCGTTCTTATATAATGGAGCGAATATGGCAATCATTGTCTCATCATCGCAATATTTATTGATCTGAAAGTTAATCGTAATTTTTAAATTAATCATTTTTAATTTCGTTATTTTTGATTTTTCAATCGTTATCCCAGTTGTACTACTCGGTATAGTCATTATTTCTAGCACATAAAAAAATAGTTGTGTTTTCTATAGTTTTCCACTGGTTGATGCATCGATACAATTCATGATTTCTAATAGATTATGAACAAACTTCTCTGAGAAAATCTTTGATATGATCTAAATGATCATTATTAGATCCTTGCTTCAAAGCAATAACGACATTAATCAACCATGTACCACAATTTGATGATTCGTCAGAATTGTCGCCCACTGAATAATAATAATAATAATAATAATAATAATAATAATAATAATAATAATAATAATAATAATAATAATAATAATAATAATAATAATAATAATAATAATAATATTAATTTATTAACGTCAAGCGATCATCGCTAGGTGGGGCCCACTGAATAAAAACCACAATATAAATATCGATTGATTATTTTACAGGCAATATTGTAGTTCATAAATGAATGAATCATCAAGGATTAGCTCACTACAATAGTGAGAATGACTAAAAGATCTCATGGCAAGGCATAGAAATTGCGTGTAAAATAAGACATTTTACAAAGATTCCAGTCTATTATGGTTAAATTCAAACTCAAACATACGCTGGCAGTTCGGTTGAGAATTGAACAGCATCCGCTTCGGAACTTTCACGGAAGAGTCTATAGACCTTGAAATTTAAAAAAATAAGAGAATGTATACAATAAAATAGGACTTACGGGCAAATAGGTAGAGGTTTGAAGCTCGTAGGGGCAAGAAAATTATTTTCACCACTATTATCGCCATCTCCATCATCGTCAGAATTGTGATGTGGTCCTCCCATTTTCATAATTGACTTTGTCACTCCTGTTAGGGTCACTCCTTCTCCGATTACATATTGAGGGGGCTGTGAGGTTCCATTAGATGGGTGTATTACGGTAGAACTCCCGTCGAGACCCAATCCGGTGGATTGAGTCATATTATAATTGGTTGTGGTTTGGCCGGTACCGACGAAGAGTGGGTCTTGGGTACCGTCGGGATCCGGTTCGAGCGAGAGAACCGAAGGCTGCGTGAAGCCCGGCGAGCAGAAAATCGCCAAGAAAAGTAGCAGTCGGAAGGTGATCATGATGATTTTGGGGATGGAGTGAGGTCAGAAATAGGAAAGAAGAGCGAGTCGATATCATTGAAGAGGCTTAGAGACGGATCAGAAGGAGAAGAACAAAATGGTAGATAAGATGTGAGAAAGGAGAAGAAAAGATAGTAAGAATTAAGCATGGCGAACTTATCGACAATATTGATTTTCTGAGATATGAATAAAATCGAACTATAAACGAATTTTTCTATGATAGCAGAATCTGGAAAAGTGGCAAAATATTATTTTTTTCTCCACAGATATCAGGCATAAATATTCTCTACATTAATCAACAATCTGAATTTGTACCTTTAGCTTGAAATCGAAGAAAGCCATGTCGTTTTGAAAAATCGAAAAGCCTATGATTGCTACTGTACTTCGAAAAATGCTATCGATAATTCAGATATTCTGGTTCACCCCACAATAATAAATAAAATAATTATTTTTGATCACTCAAATTCATTGGTACAATATTTCGTTCTTTCGCAGTACTTTGTCTCCTTTTTTCCTTTCTTCCCCGTCTCACTACTTTTATGTTTGGACTCTTTGAGTGCACCAGTATTAGAGAACAAAAGTTCAACTTTGAATGCTTCCTTATTCTTGTTTCATTCTTATGCAATAGGTTAAATGTGCCCACTTTCACATTCGGCTCGAGTGTGGTCTCTTACCAGATTTATTTATTGTCGCTTGTAAAAATGTTTACGTTAACTAAATTAATTCGTCATGCAAAAAGTACAAAATGTTTACAAAATATAAAATGTTTGTTAAAGAGTATTACTTTCGGCACAATATAAAATTCTTTTGTTAAATCTTCTAATTTACCGAGAGCCACGCTAATCTCTGGTCTTTCTATAAAAGGAACATATAACACATAAAAAACTGCGAGGGCTTCGCGTGCAATGAATAGAGATGTGCCTTCACTGCAAATTCCGAAGAGAAAGATATAGGACAGCGTATTTGAAAATTTCTGCAATTCTTGTCGAGCAAAAAGATGGCAAATCATTCTTCCCTTTCTTCTCGACTTTTTTTCTCTTCCCGGTCACCGCAAAATTGCATAACACCGCAAAAAATGAATAATGATTCTGCCATTTTTTGCTTGACAAGAATTGCAAAAAATTTCAAATACTCTGTCCTATATTACAGGAAATTAAGTTTCCCGAAGTATTCAATACAATAATTCGTGGAGCAGCAGCAAACTTTTAGCATTATCTAAGTAACATAGCCAGGGGCAACCCAAACTAGAATTAAACCATGACATAATCTGGCCGACGTGAGTCATGGTGTGTAAAAAAGTTCATTTGTGTTGTCTGTGTTTACGCACTCAGCTGCTTTCCATCTCTACGTCTGTGTCTCTCATTCCCATGATATACTATTTCTCTCGTCGTCTGCCCCTCTCATCCCTTTCTTCCCTCTCTCGTCTTCCTCTCACCATCGTCGTCTCTCCATCACACTCCTTATATCTCCTTTATTTGTCTATCTCGTCGTCTTCGTGTCTCATCTCTCCTTTATCTTCATCTTTTTAGAAATTGTGCAATGCTTGTGCAATACTCCGTACTAAAAGTGCGATCAAAAGAGCGCTAGCGCCATTTTTACTAATCAGTAACTTACTATCACCGACTTACTATTCACTCTTGTTATTCTTTTCTCAGCTCTCAACTACCTGTATTGTTCCTAGCTTTGTTCATCAGTATTTATCCCCTCACTCTTCTAGTTATCACAATGGGAAGTCGAAGTAGTCCCTTATCTTCCCTGCATAATGAAGATGAAGAAGAAGAAATCCTAGTTGATGAACATGAAGATGAAGATGAAGATGAACAATCACCGTCTCCTAGTGTTTTCCGTCGGTTGCTTAATGCCTTCATGAGGTTAGACTGGGATTATGTGAATGAATATTATGACAGCACTCGTGAACTCTTAAAAAAACGGCAATTTTAATTTAAAAAAAAAACAACCTCTTTTCATTTTCCATGAGTTTGATACTGTGCATCGACTGAATTTTAAAAATTTATCCGAGTTAAAGGAACAGAGAAATATGGTCAAGTTAAAATAATAAAAAAATATTTAAGAGACGAAGACGATGAAGATGAAGACCTGAATGATGTAAAGCCAGTTCCGTTTTTGCAATTGGTAAATCAGTTTAATAATATATTCTTCACTCCTGTGGCCGTATGCAAGAACCGTTTTCCGGGAAAATGTGACGTCATTAGCGTAGGCGGAGGCGTTTTCCAAAAATCCTCCGCCTACCCTAATGACGTCACATTTTCCCGGAAAACTGTTTTCCCGTTGTTCTTGCATACGGCCACAGATTATTTTCAGCATACATTTACAAAAATACTACTTCTAAGCAGTTCAAAATCTGACATTTTCAGTTCCGATTCGCAAAGCGAAAGGAAAAGTTGGCGTTAGCCCTAGGCTCCTTTTTATCAGTCATTGTTGGCGTTATTACTCCACTTCATATTTATCTATGCGGTGTTATAACTACGTTGTATGTGGATGCGAAAAATGTAAGTTTATATTTGATTTACTTTATTTGAATTTTTTTTTGTATTTGAAATCTGTCTTTACATAAGATAAGCTATTTTATGGGACCTCAGCACGCCCAGACTAACCAGTCGTTTGGTGGCAACCATTCCTCCCCAATTCATTCTGTGCTCGATAAAGTCATTAAATTTTAAAAAAAAAGCTATTTTCGAACATTGTAGACTTTCTTCGAATAATCTGATAATCTCTCTTACAGCCCACAGGCGATCTACAATTTCTCTTTCTAATTCTCCGATTAGCGTCCCTCTATGGTATCGGATTCGTCTTAACCTTTATTTGCGGATATTTTGAGGTAAAGAAACGTATAAACAAACAAAGAATCGGAAATGACGAGATAATATTGCACAATTTCAAGTAATACTTTGAGAAAAATGCTCCGTGTGATTCATTTGATGCTTACATTATACGAATCTATAATCGCCAAAGAGATAAATCATAAATCAACTTATTATTGAAACAGTTCGCACTTTATTCGATCATCATAATATTGAATCAGAATCGCTGAAAATTAACTGAAAAAAACCAATCTATGCGATTTCTCGTATCAGTCTCAGTGAAATGTTTAATGATTTTTTGATCGGTAATAGCATACTCAGTCGTAGAGATTGATAATGAATCTTTGCAGAAAAAAATGGTTTTTTTAAAGTTAATTTTCAGTAATCTTGGTTTAATATTATAATGATCGAAAAAAGTGCGAACTGTTTCAATACTAAGTTTATTTATGATTTATCTCTGATAATGGATCATTGCAGAATTGGCTTCATGTTTGGGCGGGCGAAAGGATAGCACAGAGCATTCGGAGGTAAGTGATTATAAATCTATAAATATACAAGCTTAAAGGGAGCGTAACCTCTCTCAATGGTCTCTTCGACGCGCAATGCTCTCTAGTTGTTAGAGAATAGAAAAATAGTGTGCGCAATGAAGAGACCATTGAATGAGGTTACGCTTCCTTTAAAGGAACACCCCAAGCTAATTTTTCTCTACACATTGACGATACTCTCTCGTAGATAAAGAACGCGAGAGAGTGTGGCCAGAGCGGAGAGTTTCAAGTTAGATTGGGTGTCGCTTTAGACCACAATTGCAGTGAGTTCATTTCTGCCGTGCTAGCGCAAGACGCAGCCTTCTTTGACAAATCGAGCACTGGAGAATTGAGTAATCGATTAAGCAGGTGAGCGCATTGATCTGAGTCTGTACTAATCAATAATCTCAGTAATATCGATCGAATAAAGGATGGAATCGGTGACAAGATTGGTCTGTTTATAAGGTACGAATTAATATAGTGTATAAAAAATTAATATTAATTATAAATATTATTTATATATATTATTTATACGAATTAATATTGATTATATCTATTTGAAATGCCTCCAAACCTGTAATATCGATTTTTTAAAATATCGATTTTGTAGATGTCTGACAATGATCGTGGCAGGATCGGCAGTATCTCTTAGTCTTGATTGGAGAACAGCTCTCATTCTTATTTGGGCCGGGCCAATATCCCTTATTTGCTCTGCACTAATTCCAATGGTAATTATAAGGCACACTCCGAATTTGAAATGCTCCCTCCTTTTGTCAACGATCGAGTGTTACCAGATCGGAGAGTAAAATCAGCTTAAGTGTGCCTTGAAGCATTATAGATACTTCACTGAGAAGTTTAGTACAATATTCGAAATTTCCAGTTCATTCGTGAAACTCAGTAAGCTACATATTGTAGATATCGACCGATGCGACGAAAAAGACGATCGATATTTCCGATGAAGCAAATGGTATCTCTGAAGAAAGTATACTGAACGTGAAGACCGTTCAGTCTTGTAATGGACAGAAATCAATGATTGATGTATGTCGGTTCAACGAATTTCACTCCTTCATATATACTGTGCAATCGACAATTTGTTTGGGATTTTGTTAATTCAATTCGCCTAAGGCAGAAATTATTAGGGAATCCAAAATTATTTATTTTGTTTAAAGGAAGCGCTACCTTTATCAATGTTCTCTTCATTGCGCACACTATTTCTCTGTTCTCGAACAACGAGAGAGCATTGCGCGTCGAAGAGACCATTGAGAGAGGTTACGCTCCCTTTAATATATATCATTAATAGTATCCAAATCTATTTATTTTGTTTAAGAGATACGCAGCAGTACTTCGTTCTGGCATTGCTTCAGCAACTAAGGTCGGATTCTTCAGTGGATTATTCGACGGGACATCTAATGTAATCTACACTACATTTCACTGTGTTGGACTATGGTATGCGAATTCATACATTAAATTAGCAATGTAAGATGTACAAGAATAAGTATGCGTGCACTTTAAATGAATTTAAAAAAAATAAATAAGTTAGCTAAAAATGTGCCCTATGGTGTTTTGGCCCTATGTAGACAGAATAAATTGAATTAATCTTCCGAGTCATCTTTTAAATTCTGCGCATTCCCTATCATGAATGGGAATTGTAAGATAATTTTCTGAATAAAAATTTAATCTAGGTATGGTACCGTAAGTTATCACAGTGGGAGATTGACAGAGGCCGGAACGATATTCGCTGTGACTAGTATGGCGATGGGTACTGTTGGATGCATGAGTGAGTTTTTTCGTTATGAAATGGTTATTTTGTCATCGAATCCACTGTACATCCCGCTCTCATTTATCCTGCTGCCTTCATCCTGAATAACCCTATCTCACCGATTCGCCTTGGCGACGGACATCCTACAAGAAAAAATTGTTTAACAGATATATTCCATAACCGATGAATTTGCTGGAAGTTATAAATTATTGGCTCTGTTCTGGTTGATTGGTCCCAAGAAAATAGATTGGTCCCAAGAAAATAGATTGGTCCCATGAAAAGAAAATCTATTCGGTTGGGACCAATCCACCGAGACAGAGCCAAATTATTAGCATTATTATATTATTCTTATCATTATTATTAAATATTTGCAGCTTCTATCGGTCCACATTTGCTGTCAGTGATGAAGGCCCGATCGGCAGCCGCTGTTGTCTACGGTATCATTGATAAGGTTAGAATATTTTAATTTTTTTTTAATTTAAAGGCAAATCCCAAGCTAATTTCACCACATTGACAATGCTCTCTCGAAGACAAAGAGCACGAGAAGCTCTGGTATTTTCAAACTAGTAGTTTATTTATGTTTCCCACTAGCCGTAGACTTGCAAGTCTACGGCTAGTTAAAAGTAAGTTTACTAGAAGTGGTGTATAATGCGGTAATATATTTCGTCAAACGTTCTTTCACTTGTAGTAAACTAGCAGTAAACTACTAGTCTGTGACGTCACGTAAGTAAACTGCTAGTTTGGAAATACCAGAGAGTGTGACCAGAGACGAGAGTTTCAAGTTAGCATGGGTGTGCCTTTAACAAGAATTACCAGAACACTATCGTTTCCCAAAATTGATCAAAATCATAATAATAATAATGATATTATTATTATATTATTATTATGATAGTGATAGAAAGAGGATCATAAAATTAATCGAATCACTGGGTACAGCTTTAACCCGGCTTTAAGCTTTAACTTGAAGCTTTAACTTGATTCAGAGGCCGACGCCTGATAAAGATGCAAAATGCGATCCCGCTGAAGCCGAGATGCACCTTGCTTTCAGCAATGTTTCCTTTGCATTCGCATCAAGGTAAATAATGACTTCATTAATTAATCTCACAAATCAGTGACTGATATACAGAATTCAATGCTATATTGTGCTTCTGTATGCGTGACTAGGTGATATATCTCACAGGTCTTGGAATAATTTATTTTTTCTGCAGAGCTCAAGCTGTTCTTCGAGGCCTATCATTTGATCTTTTGCCTGGAAAGTCATTGGCGTTGGTTGGAAAGAGCGGATGTGGAAAGAGTACTACGGTCCGACTTTTCAAAACACTTATTCAATCCTTATGAAAAATATCTTCAGCTGAAATTGATCACTCGTTTCCTCAATCCTGATGATGGTTCAATTCTTCTCGACAATATTCCATTGGAAAGATATGATTTGAGAAAACTACGAAAGGTTTTTGTTTAATGACGTTTCCTTGTTTTGTATAGATATTTTAGATAATCGGAGTTGTTTCACAAGAACCTTCATTATTTATTGGATCAATAAGGGAAAATATCTGTTTGGGAAGAATATTCAGTGATGAACAAATTGAAGAAGCTTGTAGGATCGCATTTGCTCATGATTTCATTATGCATTTGGAAAAGGTTTAACTATATAACTTCATTGTATTCCAATTGTATATAATCATCCAGGGTTATGATACCCATCTTGGTCCTTCTGGAGTTTCTCTTTCTGGTGGACAAAAGCAAAGGATAGCTATAGCTAGAGCAATTGTTTCTAATCCTCGTCTTTTACTTCTTGATGAAGCAACCAGTGCTTTAGATACCAGATCTGAGAAAATTGTACAGGTAAACTTTATATTTGCATATTCAAATATTTATGATTTATGTTTTAGGAAGCTCTTGACAAGGCTTCAGAAGGCCGTACAACAATTGTGATTGCTCATAGATTAAGTACAATAAAGAATGTGGAGCATGTTATTGTAATGGATGAAGGACAAATTGTTGAGAGTGGAGGTATATTTTAGATTTAAATTTTTTTAGAAGATTTTGCACGTAGAATTTAACGATTATTCATTCTTCTTACAATATTCTTTTCAGGATATGAAGAACTTCGTACAAAAGAAGATGGCGTATTCTCGAATATGATCAAACTTCAAGAAATCAATAGAGAAGTAGAAGAAGATAATGGATCGCTTATTGAGGAAGAGATTGAAGAGATCGTGAATACTTCTCATTTTGATGCAAGAAGAAGTGTTAGTGTGGAAGAGCAGGTATGTAAAATATCGAAAAAATAATTTCCAATGATTTTGTTAGCGTTCGAAAATTCTTATTCTTATTCTTTATTCCATCGTATTATATGTGCCATTGAAACGAATAACAAAGAATAAAATAAAATAAAATAAAATAAAATATTAACATTGTAATTTAGATAGAGGATTTGGAATTTCCCACCATCAAAGGCGGATTACTTTCGGTTTTGGGTATCGATAAGAGGAAAACTCTCATTCTCATTATCGGATCACTTCTTGTGGGATTGGAAATGCCAATTGTCTGCGTAAGCATATCTAACAAGATTTTTGATTTTTTAAAAAAAATTATTCATTTTTTATCTATTTAGAGTTTTGTTTGCAAAATTTTTGTATTTTTTATTGTTTAAAAAAGTAATTCTATGAGTTCCTCACAATTTAGATAAGCTACTTCTTCATCTTTGGATCAATTCAAGAAGAGGCCTACGAAAGCCAGTTATTTTGGACCTCCATTATTACTCTGTCCACTGGAATTGTCTCCGTTATCATGCTGATAATCAATGTGAGTCGGGAACATTCAGTATAAATACCCGAATTTAAATAGTTTCGCCGATCGTTTTTTTTTCCATAATGACTTGTTTTTAATTGAAACTTTTTTAAAATTTTTTTTAATTTTTAATTTTTTTATTTTTCAGAACACTACACACGCTTGGATAGGAGAGACAGTTCTTATTGATCTTCGTCTTTCATGTCTAACTTCTCTTCTCAATCGTCCAATCTCTTATTTCGATAGGAAAGAAACATCTCCTGCTGCATGTTCTGTTCTTCTCTCACAACAACCTCCTATGGCCGTTGCGGTACTCTTTCACTATATTATATTACGGAAATTGCAAGTTTCTTTCTTTGCTACCTACGTTTCTTTGCTGCCTACGTTGTGGCATCGTATTTTATGTAATTCATCACGATATCAATTATTCGCTATTATTGTTATCCTTGTAATGCATAAATTATTATTATTATTATTATTATTATTATTATTATTATTATTATTAATATTATTAATATTGTTATTATTAAAGTTTTCAGGCCATCAATGACAAAATGTCTACTATAATCGAGAACATATTTGCATCAATAATTATAGCCATCGCCTCCTTCATTGTCTGTTGGCCCGTTGGAATCGTAATTTTTTTTTAATTTCGAAATTCGATTCTGAGTTTTCATTCTACAGCTCGGTCTGTTCTACGTTGGCATATTCCTTACTTCATATTTTGTCCTGGAACACTATAGTAATAAGGCTTATCAAGACGTTGTCGAGACAGACAAATCTGGAGAGGTATGTGCGTTTTATATGAAAAAACTGTCGATACAGCAAAGCACGTGCTATGAAAATTCTTATAGACCGTCTTATATATTCTCATAAACAATTTTCAGTTAGCAATCGAAATATTCGATAATATGTCAACTATTCAACACTTGACGGTTGAATCTTATTTCCAAAACAGATTCGACGATATTCAAATGGCTAGAAGAAAGCCTCTTGGACGAGTGAGATCTTACATATCTTTACAAATTTTAAATAGTCGAATTTCAGAAAATCATCTATATTTCGTTGATTCATGCAGTCAATGAATCTGAAAGCTTGCTCATCGATTTCATAACTACGAGTGAGTAGTACTATTTTTTTGGCAAACTTCATATGCCCCTGTTTCAATACTTTTGCATTTTAGGCCTTGGAATATATTTTGTATACACTGGAATGATTGATATTAAACGACTCTACACTTCAGAGGTGATAGTTTTGAATTAATTTTGCTCGAATTCAAGATGCTTTTAAATGCGATGAAAAAATATATGCCGTGCATTTGAATTATGCAAATTGCATTCTGTTAAATTTGCAGACATGTATTTCTTTCCTCGGATTCACAGCACTTTGTATGAGTGAATCATTCAAAGATGTTATTGCTGCATCATCTGCGTCTAGATTATTATTCGGTTTGGTTGACCCAACGTTCCAGACGCCCTCTGGTCATGATAATTTGGTAAGCTACTCAATTATTACGGAAGGCTGGTGTAATTGAATAATGGCGCACTAAAAAATAGTGGAAAACTGTGTCGTCGACTTTCCAGGGTCTAAAAATGTACACTGGAAAACCGAAAATGAAAACTCGAAATTTGAATTCGCGGGCGCGAAAGGTGCGGCAATTCAAATTCTGAGCACAAATTTTATTTTTCCGCCTTTAGAAGTATTGGAACTTGAATTCCTACTTAACATCCTTCTTAAACCCGATGAAAATCGCAATTAGAAGGTCAGAATTTGAATTCCCGCACTTTTTTTCGCGCACGCGAATTCAAATTTTCGGTTTTCCAGTGTACTTTTTTAGACCCTGGAAAGTCGCCATTTTCCGTTTTCCACTATTTTTTAGTGCGCCATCAATTTATCTTTGCATTCAATGAGTTGTTCAGGAAACGAAAGGATCCGTCACTTCAAATAATGTAAACTTTGCTTATCCATCAAGACCGAATAAGAAGACATTGAATAATATTTCATTCAAAGTTGAAGCAGGTAAATTATCAATAATATTGTGAATCTATCATCATTTGTTCGATACAACAAAAAAAAGAATAAATTCAGGTAAATCATTGGCCCTTGTTGGTCCTTCTGGAGGTGGAAAGAGTACGACAGTTAACCTTTTAGAACGATTCTATGAACCATCTTCTGGTCAAATGGTGAACTAAAATCTCCTTTTATTATATAAATGTGATGTATTTAGTTATTGGATGATATTCCATTCAAATCATTATCTCTTCATTATCATCGATCACAAGTGGCTCTTGTTAGTCAAGAACCCATATTATTTAGAGGAAGTATAATGGATAATGTTAGATTGGGAGTGGAAAATGAAGTTACTGAAGAAGATGTTAGAAATGCTTGTAAACTTTCTAATGCAGCTAATTTCATTGAAGATTTTCCAAAGGTTGATCAATAAAATCATTTCTAACAGTTAACCAAAGATAATTCAGGGATATGAAACAGAAGTTGGAGAAAAGGGTCGATCAATGTCAGGAGGACAAAAACAGAGAATAGCCATAGCTCGAGCTCTTGTTCGAAATCCGAAGATAATAATATTGGATGAAGCCACGAGTGCACTTGATACACAATCTGAACAGGTTTAGTATCATTCTTGGAAATGTCTAATAAAATGCAATATTTAAGGTTGTGAGAGAAGCATTGGCAGCTTCGACTGAGGGAAGAACTTCTATTTCAATCGCCCATAGATTAGACACTATTAAACATTGTGGTATGAACCTATTTTCTTTTTAAGAAGTCTAAATATATAATATTTTCAGATGAGATTTGTTTTATTGATGAAGGTAGAATCGTTGAGAGAGGAACACATGAACAGTTAATGAATAGAAAAGGAAGATATGCAAAGATGGTCGAACAACAGAAATTGTCTACTTAGTTTAAACTAAACAACTTTTTTTTGTTTTCTTGTTGCATATTATTGTTGCCCTATAATTATGATATAGGATAACTTATTGTATTGTTTTTCCTTGTTATGGGTGATTCAACTTTTCAAATCTGTTATTTGATCTCACGTGTTTCTTTAAATATAAATTGTTGGTGTTATAAATAAATAAATAAATAAATATAATTGCATTATAATTATATAAATTTATTAACATTTAGCGAACAAATGTTGTGAAACAAAGAGATGAAGAAAAAATATTGTACACATTTATCACTATTCGAGGTTAAAATCATAGTCATGATCTTGGCAAATCTTTGTTGGTCCATTCCATAGTGCATCCAAACGCTCACCGGACTGTACTGTATTATATGAGCTTCTAGAAATCGATTGTCGAGAGGCCGTTAGCCTCGGGCGTGTGACTTCCATAGATTGCGTTCTTGGGCCATTTTCGACTCATAAATGTATACGAAAAATGATAAAGAATTAGTCCAACGAATATTTGTGAAGACAGGATGGTAGCAAAGTTATACTAGTTACAGCAAACTTCCCATGACTCCTTTACGCCGATATTGTATCTATATACGCTCTTTTTGTAGTCATCAATCCGTTCCCTTGCTCATACCCTCCCCGTCTCTACGTTGCTTACTCAACATCCCTTCTCCACACTCTCGTTCTCCTCTCCCTACATTGTGTTTCACTCTCGTTGTCTGGCACTCTCCGTCGTTTCCTTCCCTATTTCTCAATCCCAATTTCTCACTATCGTCGTCTCGGTCTCTCATCTCTTCACATTTCAGACATTGTGCAATACGCTCTATTCAAAAGAGCTACCAAAAGATCATTATTTACCACATCTTCTTACCCTTCAGTATCATTTACAGTATTACTTATCGCCATGGTCAATCTGAACAGTCCCGTATCCTTGCATCATAAAGATGAAGAGGAGATTCTTGTTGATGAACATGAAGATGATCAACTACCTTCCCCAAGTTTTATCAAACGATTAATTACTGCTATTACCAGGTCTCTTTTTGTTCCAGTCTACATTTTAATGAATTTGAATGATTGTAGTACATAAAACGATTGACCTTTTTGCACACCGAGGAGCGGCTATACAAACAACCTTGAGTTTCGATTATATTTCAAAAATAAGAGGTGGTTTGGCTGAAACATCATAATCATTGAATGTCTTTACATGCATGCTAACCAATTATCGTATAAATATGTAATAATTAATTGTAATACGTTTCAGAGATCCAGGCAATCCAGATGATGACTTGAACGACGTCGAGCCTGTTTCGTTCTTCGAATTGGTAAGTAATTTAAAGGGAGCGTAACCTCTCTTAATGGTCTCCACATTGTGCACACTATTTCTATGTTCTCAAACAACTAGAGAGCATTGCGCGTCGAAGAGACCATTGAGTGAGGTTACGCTCCCTTTAATGAAGTTGACCAATATTTCGTCAACTCTTTTTTATAATGACTTACACCCGTTTCAGTTCCGCTTCGCCTCGCGAAATGAAAAATTTGCCTTAGCAGTAGGATCTTTATTATCGGTGATTATGGGACTGCTAACTCCTGCTCATATTTATCTATGTGGTGTAATTACGACATTGTATGTGGATGCTAAAGATGTTAGTTTGTATATATTCTTCAGTATTAATCGGGCACTTTGTTTCCATGGATTTCTTACAAGGTTCATTACAAAAACTTTTCTCTATTTTTAGTTATTTTTGCATTTTACAATAGGTTTTTGACATTACATGAATATTCTTGCAGCCAACAGGAGATGTTCAATTCCTACACCTTATTCTTCGGTTATCGTCCCTCTACGGAGTGGGATTCGTATTTTCCTTCGTTTGCGCACATTTCGAGGTAACTAAGTAAGTAGGTAGTGGAAGTGACGTCACCTTATTGCACAACTTCGAGTAACACTTTGCAAGATTGTGTAAGAGGTTTGTGTATTTCTTACTATTAGATAAAGATTCTAATAGTAAGAAATACACAAGCCGGGTGAACTGCTACATAAATACGAAGATTATATTGTGCGTATAAAATGTACTTGCATAGGAAAATGACAAACGGTGCTAACGAACGGAAGTCACAATCGAGAGGCGCGGCGAGATGTAGCCTTCGACCGGCTGACCATCGCCGCGCGCTATATGATATATAAAAGAGATTGGCATAGTTTCTGAACCATGCAAAACAAGTGATTTTTATACGCTCAATACGGCACAGTTTATCCCGCGGGGCACCCTGCAGCTGCAGAAATTTCTCATTATTGCCTAGCGATGGCACAATCGAAGTGCACCTCCCCGCTGTGTGCCCGACAGATGGCCCCGCGGGGTGAGCGACGGGGTGCTACGCGAGGGAAAATTTCTAGAGTGGATACGAATTAAAACAATAGCTCAGTAACAATTTGTGATGCAAATCATGCCCCTAATACTTCCCCCCATGAACCTTTCACTCAATATCCCCCTTTAAAGTGAGCGTGACCTCTCTCAATGTCCCTTCATTGCACACACTATTTCTCTGTTCTCTAACAACGAGAGAGCATTGCTCGTCGAAGAGACCATTGAGAGAGGTTACGCTCCCTTTAATTCACAATTCCAGAATTGGCTCCATGTGTGGACCGGCGAAAGGATAGCTCAGAGGATTCGGTGGTAAGTATATTTATTTAAAACAAATTAATATCTAATAAAAATATAATTTTAGTGAGTTCATATCTTCCGTACTGGCACGGGATGCAGCGTTCTTTGACTCAACAAGTACTGGAGAATTGAGTAATCGATTGAGCAGGTGAGAATTCGCATAGTATATTTCATCTTTATTATTTATAATCAATAATTTCAGCAATATCGATCGAATCAAAGATGGTATCGGAGATAAAATTGCACTGTTCATAAGGTGCACTATCTTTTCATATTCTTTAGATATTATGTAAAGTGAATTCTAATATTTAAGATGCCTGTCTATGATCGTCTCAGGAATGATAATGGCATTTATTCTTGATTGGAGAACTGCATTAATTCTGATATGGGCAGCCCCTATCTGTTTTTGCTGGGCAACTTTCATTCCTATGGTACTCTATCATCATTATTTGCAATAATAACAACAATTATTGATCATAAAATTTAAAAAAATTGTATGATACAATATAGATGTCCTCGAATGCTACGAAAAAGACGATCAGCGTTTCCGATGAAGCAAATGGAATCTCTGAAGAAAGTATACTCAATGTGAAGACTGTTCAGTCTTGTAATGGACAACAAACGATGATTCAGGTTAATAGTATTCATTCTTGTTGGCAAGATTATTCACCTATTATATGAAATTGTATAAAGTCATATGCTGTATGCGAAAATTATTGATGCTTCAATATACATTAAAGACCAGCGAATGTTCATGTAAATCCCTCAGTCTCTGTTGTATTAATGCCAAGTGATATGCGAGAAGTTAGAATGGCCACTCATCTATGTCATAGTGCAGTGGTTAACGTTCGGAGTCATTTGTCGCGAGTTCGAAACGTATTGCCAAATTTCCTCAATTTAAAAAAAGCGTCTTTCCTGCACGAGCCTGATCTTTCTGATCTTTTTCTTTAGGGTCTGATACTCTGATGGATTACAATCCATGACGCATGTTGGCTTAGTATGACATGTTATTCTTTAATTATACATATACCATACTAAATTACAGAGATATTGTGCAACCCTTCGTTCTGGTGTCTCTGCTGCTATTCATGTCGGATTTACATCTGGCCTATTCAATGCCACCACAAATATGACTCACGCTTTCTTTCATATTGCTGGACTATGGTATGTAGCATTTTCAATTAACAGAATTTCTCTGCTTAACACTAACCATCTTCAAATATGCTAGGCATTTTCGTTTTAGGTATGGTACCATCAGCTATCACAATGGAAGATTGAAAGAGGCTGGCACGATATTCGCTGTTACAAGTATGACTATGAATACTGTTGGACGTCTGGGTCAGTTTTTCAGCTCGCTTTCAAAATAAAAAAAAACAGTTCATTAAAAGCAGGAATATGAAAAAAATGACATACTTGACAATAGAAACATAAGCGATTTGATAAAAATTAGATCAAGATAACTTTTAGCTTCTCTTGGCCCCCATATCCTGGCGGTAATGAAGGCACGATCGGCTGCTGCTGTGGTTTATGGTATCATTGATAAGGTGAGAGTACATATTGATAGATTTAATTGCGTACGCCGTTTCAATGTGTTCGCCATGGTGTACGCGGTACAACCCTTACTCTGGTATTTTCAGACTAGTAGTTTACTTATATTTTCCACACACTGTAGGGCTTTTGACAAACACTTCCGCCTACGATCAAGACATTACGTTTTTTTTTCGGAAAACGGTTTGCCAACGTTCTCCGGTGTGGGAAAATGGTTTACGCGGGGTGCTCAGCAAACCCTTCGGGCGCGGTGTACGCCGTGTGTCACAAATACCTAAATAATAATAATTCAATTCAGAAACCCAAGCAAGATGAGGGAGCTAAATGTGATCCCGCTGAAGCCGAGATGCACCTTACTTTCAATAATGTTTCATTTTCCTTCGCCTCCAGGTACCTAAATCATATAAGATATTTCTAGTCATTAGTAATATCTTCTACAGAGCTCAAGCTATCCTTGGAGGTGTTTCATTTGATCTTTTGCCTGGAAGATCATTAGCTTTGGTTGGTAAGAGCGGATGTGGAAAGAGTACTACGGTAAGGGACATTCCTATTCAATGTTATTTGAATACAACTTATTACTAAAAATGATATTTAGTTGAAATTGATCACTCGTTTCCTCAATCCTGATGATGGTTCAATTCTTCTCGACAATATTCCATTGGAAAGATATGATCTGAGAAAACTACGAAAGGTATCTGTTTAATGAAATTTACTGGTTTTGTATAAATATTTTAGATAATCGGAGTTGTTTCACAAGAACCTTCATTATTTATTGGATCAATAAGGGAAAATATCTGTTTGGGAAGAATATTCAGTGATGAACAAATTGAAGAAGCTTGTAGGATCGCATTTGCTCATGATTTCATTATGCATTTGGAAAAGGTTTAACTATATAACTTCATTGTATTCCAATTGTATATAATCATCCAGGGTTATGATACCCATCTTGGTCCTTCTGGAGTTTCTCTTTCTGGTGGACAAAAGCAAAGGATAGCTATAGCTAGAGCAATTGTTTCTAATCCTCGTCTTTTACTTCTTGATGAAGCAACCAGTGCTTTAGATACCAGATCTGAGAAAATTGTACAGGTAAACTTTATATTTGCATATTCAAATATTTATGTTTTATGTTTGAGGAAGCTCTTGACAAGGCTTCAGAAGGCCGTACAACAATTGTGATTGCTCATAGATTAAGTACAATAAAGAATGTGGATCATGTAATTGTAATGGATGAAGGACAAATTGTTGAGAGTGGAGGTCCGTTTCTTCTCTCCTTTATATTGAATGATACATTGTCAGACACTTAGAAGTTGATAACTTTCGAAAGTGAATTAATGACGTATTCACGGTAGTTCAGCCTCTGTAATAGCGGGGAAACAAGGAACGAAGGGCGAATGCGCTTTTATTTATTTATTTATTTATTTATTTATTCCATCAAATATAATAATAAAAGGTGATATGTATAGGATCAGAAGAGGGATAGATGGATTTCCGTCGCATAAGGCGATTTCGGTTTTGGCTCGGTGGCAGTTTTTAAAGGATGCGGGTTTAGGGACGAATACGAGAATCTTTAATGATGAGGTTGGAGGGGAGATTTGATAACCCTGCACGGAAGGGTTTGGGGGGAGAAAGAACTAATTAAGAGGGGAGCGTATTCCAAGTATATTAAATATGATGAGAGCCAAAAAATTAGCTGCTGCCATGCACTTTCAGATTTTTTATAATTAATTTTAATTTTGTGAAAATGCAATTTTCAATTGCGCATGCATTATTTTTGACGCCGCTAATTTTTCACGGTTCTTTCAGGGGCTCCTTATTAGACATACTGCATGTCGCCTTCGTTTTGTGACTTTTTCAAAATTTAAAAAAAATCTACAAAATTCAAATTAATTATATAAAATCTGAAAGTGCATGGCAGCAGCTAATTTTTTGGCTCCTATCATATTTTTCCTATACCTATCGAGGAAAAATACTCTTATTCAAAAGTCTCTCTGAGACTAAAAAGACTTCCCTTGTCAGCATCTCTGTTGCCCCGCTATTCCCATCTCTCTCTCTCTCTCACTTTGAACTAACGTGTATTTACATGAAATAATCATGAACCTCAACTCAGGATATGACGAACTTCGGACAAAAGAGGGAAGCATGCTCTCGAATATGATCAAACTACAAGAGATCAATAGAAAAGAAGAAAATGAACAAAATGAAACACTTATTGAAGACGAGATTGACGAAATCGCTAAAGACGTTGAGTTGAGAAGAAGTTTGAGCACTGAAGAGAAGGTAAAAATGACGATTGACATTATTTATAATACAATATATTCCGTCAATTAATCATTCTGATTAAACGTACATAGCCAAAAAATCATTGTTTTTGTTTAGGTTGAGGAACTTGAATTCGAGACCAAGAAAGGTGGAATATTATCAGTACTGGCTATTGATAAGCGGAAAACATTCTTCTTAACTATTGGATCGCTTCTGATCGGATTTGAAATGCCAATTATTTGTGCAAGTTTTACTTACTAATTATTTCATCAGGACTACTTATTGTTAGAATTGTATTGATGTATTTAATTTTTGGCGTCTTTCATTCTTTTTTTACTCCAGCAACAGTTTCCTTTTGCAATCAGATATAACTTTGTTTTTCAGATCAGTTGTTTCTTCATATTTGGAAACATTCAAGATGATGTGTACGAGGATTCATTATTCTGGACGACGACATTTCTTCTAATCAACGGATTCCTCTCCTCTCTCCTCATGATTGCTAATGTTTGTCGTATGCATATTTTTTTGTATTATATGAGGCCGTTTGCGGAAGACGCGACAAAGTGCCGGCACAGTGAAAAAAATCAAATTTTGGGGATCGGGATTCTCAAGGGTGCTGATGACGATGGTCATGTTCACTTTGCACCTAGAGCCACCGTTGAGGCCAGACGAGTTTTTAGTCATTTCTCGTCATACGAAGATGCTAAAATTTGCAAACTATGCCCCCGAGGGGGGGATTTTATGGCGGTCACGCCTGTCTAATTCATGTTTCATGATAGAGGTTCTGCCCCTGGCGGCATAGTCTCAAATTTTATCATATCGAATGACGAGAAATTACTAAAGGCGATTTAAACGTGACCACGTCTGACCTCAACATGGGCTCTAGGTACAAAATGAACATGACCATCGTCATCAGCACCCTTGAGAATCCGATCCCCAAAATTTGATTTTTTTTCACTGTGCCAGATTTCACTGATTATAGTCGAATCTTACGCAAACGGCCTCATATTCATGTTCAAATGATGTTAAGAAGGGTATTATTTTATAAAGTAAACACCTTGTTTACCATAGAAATTGTCAAAAATGTTAAAATAACTAATTAGAATATTGCAGAAAACTACACAAGCATGGATAGGAGAGACAGTTCTTATCGATCTTCGTCTTTCATGTCTAACTTCTCTTCTCAATCGTCCAATCTCTTATTTCGATAGGAAAGAAACATCTCCTGCTGCATGTTCTGTTCTTCTCTCACAACAACCTCCTATGGCTATTGCGGTACACATTACTTGTTTAAACAATATTTATAAATCTTAAATTTATTTTTTTTCCTTATACCACATTTTATTCCGTGTAATTCGAAATTCTCGAACCCTTTCAATAAGGCTGTTTATCAAATGGTGCAGTACTACTTTCTCTACAAATTAATTTTATAAAAAAAATTTGATAAATCGTTAATTTAGTTAGTTTCTTTCAGGCTACTAATGACAAAATGTCTAAAATAATCGAGAACATGTTTACATCTATTCTGATTGCAATCGCTTCATTCATTGTCTGCTGGCCTATGGGCATCGTATGCTTCTTATTGATGCAAACAAAGCCTCACTCATCAAATTTTAGCTTGGTCTACTATACATTGCTGTGTTCCTTTTGGCTTACTTCATATTGGAACGTTACAGTAATAAGGCTTACGAAGAAGTTGTCAAGATCGATAAATCAGGAGAGGTTAGCAATGAAAAGGATACCACCAAACTATTATTGTGATATTCAGCTCGCAATTGAAATGTTCGAGAACATGGCGACGATTCAACAACTTACAGTGGAATCATATTTCCAAAATCGATTTGATGAAATACAAATGGCTAGAAGAAAACCCCTTGGAAAAGTAAGTCAAATATATCCAAAATTGTTCTCATGAATACATTACAGAAGATTATCTACTGTTCAATTATAAAAGCTGTTAATGAATCAGAACACATGTTGGTGGACTTTCTTGCCACTAGTAAGTATGATTTTTTTAGAATCATTTATGCTAAATCCTGTTTATTTTCAGCCACAGGAATTTATTTTGTGTATATCGGAATGATTGACATTAGGAGTCTCTACACTGCGGAGGTTAGAATTTAAATTCATTTCAAATTTCAAATCCTTACTGATCCTTTGAAATATTTCTAAATGTGATTTATTTTTTTGTGCATTTTTCATTACATTTAGTTTCATTTTCAGACTTGTTTAACCTTCCTCGCGTTCGCAACCTTTTGTATGAGTGAATCATTCAAAGATGTTATTGCTGCATCATCGGCTTCAAGATTATTATTCGGTCTTGTCGATCCAACTTTCAAAACTATCAGCGATAATAAGAATGTGGTAAGTCTTGTACCAGAGATTACAGATTATGGTGATTGTCGATGCATTTGCAGGAAACAAAAGGATCAGTGATTTCAAATAATGTAAACTTTGCTTACCCATCAAGACCGAACAAGAAGACATTGAATAATATTTCATTCAAAGTTGAAGCAGGTATATTATCAAAATAATTATGAATCTTGTTTTTCGATACAACTAAAATGAATAAATTCAGGTAGCTCATTGGCCCTTGTTGGTCCTTCGGGAGGTGGAAAGAGTACGACAGTTAACCTTTTAGAACGATTCTATGAACCATCTTCTGGTCAAATGGTGAACCAAAATCTCCTTTTTATAATATAAATGTAATATATTTAGTTATTGGATGATGTTCCATTCAAATCATTATCTCTTCATTATCATCGATCACAAGTGGCTCTTGTTAGTCAAGAACCCATACTATTCAGAGGAAGTATTATGGATAATGTTAGATTGGGAGTGGAAAATGAAGTTACTGAAGAAGATGTTAGAAATGCTTGTAAACTTGCTAATGCAGCTAATTTCATTGAAGATTTTCCAAAGGTTAATCAATAAAATCATTTCTAACAGTTAACAAAAGAAAATTCAGGGATATGAAACAGAAGTTGGAGAAAAGGGTCGATCAATGTCAGGAGGACAAAAACAGAGAATAGCCATAGCTCGAGCTCTTGTTCGAAATCCGAAGATAATAATATTGGATGAAGCCACGAGTGCACTTGATACACACTCTGAACAGGTTTTGTATCATTCCTTGAAAAGTCTAATAAAATGTAAATTTTTAAGGTTGTGAGAGAAGCATTGGCAACTTCGACTGAGGGAAGAACTTCTATTTCAATCGCCCATAGATTAGATACTATTAAACATTGTGGTATGAACTTATTTTCTTTTAAAAATAATAAATGTATAATATTTTCAGATGAGATTTGTTTTATTGATGAAGGTAAAATCGTTGAAAGAGGAACGCATGAACAGTTAATGAATAGAAAAGGAAGATATGCAAAGATGGTCGAACAACAAAAATTGTCCACTTAGTGTAAACTAAAGCTAAATAATTAATAAAAAATTCTTTTATTTTGTTGTAGGTATATTGTTGTCCAAATCCATTTTAAAGCTTTACATTGCATAATGTTCAATTCAGTCATTTCAATATCGTCATTCCTAAAGCATTTATTTATTTCAATTGTGATCGGTTGTCTTACCCTTTATTTCATTTTTGCAAATTGTTATTTTGTATTTTTATGTAATGATATATAAAGATTACTGTTAATGCATTGTGCCAAGTCTGGAAATCTTTTATTATTAATGAGAAATAAAATAATATAGTGATATAGCTCTAACAATGGGAGGACATCAGGATATCCTTATGAGATGGCAATATCATCAATTTTCGAGTTTGATTATCTAAAAACTTGCGCAATCGAGAAACAAATGAAATTTAAATCCTACACAAACCATCCGGATATGTTGTTATGCTAATATTCCGGTCGCAAAATTTTCGGAAAATTGAGAGACCACACGATATTAAATATCGATAATCTCGAAACAACGGTCGATTGGGAAACTAAAAAAAACCTTTTGTAACAGGTTTCGTATTGCTAGACAAATCGCATATATGAGGCCGTTTGCGAGAGAGTAGAGCAAGAGTGACTGGGGTCCGGTACATCAATTTTTCGAAAACCTGCGAGAAGGGGTTCTGAAGGGTGCTGATGACGATGGGCATGTTCATTTTGCACCTGGAGTCACCGTTGAGGCCAGACGGCGTCGCGTTGAAATCGCGTTTTTGGTCATTTCTTGTCGCCTGCCGCCGTACTAAATAGGGGTGGTAGATCAAGAGGTGGGCCCTAATTTCTCTCATTTTTCTATAGGAATCGAGTCTGTTTTGGGGACGATCTCGACTGTAATTCCTATCAAGTCGAGAGACAGAAATGGGGGTGAGGTAGAGAGGGAAAGAAACTGAGAGATCACAAGAGGGAATAGGGTAGACGAGAAATTGAGGCTATTCCGAGCGCCTCAAAAATCTGTCTGTCTGCGTCTCTTGTTTAGCACACTATTTCTCTCTATCTCACCCATAATTTTTCAAAACACCGCACGAGTGTTTTTATGGTCGAGATATTTAGAGTTGACCCGGCTGACTGAGCATGACACAATGTGATATACTGTAACTCCACATTGTCATCCCGCAAGTCTCCGCTCCTTTTATGTTACTGTTTAGATTATTGTTATGTGTTATTGTTTTGTTTACTTGTTTCATATACATTTTGTATGAATCGATCCTATAGTCCATTGTTCTTTACCTATTCACGATCGTTCATCGTTCATTTCACCGATATTGACTGTGAAAGTCATTTGAAATCATATCTTTTCACAATTCGTTGTTCACTTTGTTCATTATTCCTCGTTATATTTTCCGCTAATTCTTATCCATTTTAGCTCAACGTCAATATTTCAAGATGTTAAGAGAAAGGACTATTGGTGTTAATTTTATGAGGATATATTCAAAATATATAGTCTTCTATTCAATAAGGTTCGTTCTATCCCTTCACTCTTATATTTCTATCTTTTGCTGAAATGTTTGTTGATACAATCGAAAGGTATAGCACTATTAATTCACAGAATATTTTCATAGTTCGTTTAGTTCATAGAAATTCAATTGTCATCATCCGTTTTAGGATGTCGAAACATTCCGCTTTTCTTAAGAATATGTTTGTAAAAGTGTTATATTGCAGGCGCACTGTCTATGTTAGAATGGGTAGGAAATAGGCCTATGGACAATTATGAAGGTTTGTTCTATTATTCTTCTCCTTTGTCTTTTATTGGATTGACTATATGTGTTCGTAGCGGTGCAACACCATTCATTGGTAGATTACTTTCATTGTTTCTCTCACTAATATTGGCCAAAAACCAATTGTCATCACCCGTGATTAGTAGTAGTGTACCGGGTTTCTTGAAGTGTTATGTTTACTGTCTTATATTTCAGAATTATCTGTGCAAGGATGGATAATTTGATTGTATATGTTGGATGAATTTGATTTTATGTGAGGAAGGTAAGCGCTATTGTCTACTTTCTTCACTTATTCACATTGTCAGTCCACGACTGTTATCAATCATTGATATTAACATATGTTCATATGTTAAATCATCGTAACTACCGGTTGCTTTTTCCAGGTTCTCTACTAACCAAAGGATCTTCTTTATGGTATTCTACTTACATATATTCATTGGCTGTAGGAGCAATTGAGGTTTGTTCCCATCTATCTATATACTGTGATAGCGAATTGACCTTTTTGCTCTAGCCCTCCGTACACACAAAGAATGTTTACTGAAATTTTCTATGGATTCCCTTGCTAATGCATCCACCGGGAAAAATTTCCTATGGTAGCTTGATTGCATAGAATAAAGAAAATGAAATCAATGGAAAGTGATAAAACTGTACGAAGGGCTACTGTAAAAATACATATTACCTATCGCATTAAATAGAATATATATAAATATATTGATTTATGTATCACAAAATTAAATTGATACGGCATCCGCCGGGAATATTTCCCATGGTCGCCGAACTCAATGAATTAGTTAAATAAATTTTTAATTAAATATAATCAATGAAATACTAACACAATCTTCAACGATGACGATCTACGGTTTTAAATTTGTCCATTATATTTTAATATATTATCTACGAAGCTCAACAGTGCATACATACTCCCTCTCCCTCTCTCCCTCCCTCTCCTTCTCTGTCTTCCCCACTTCTCTCTCTTTCTTGTTACTAACAAATAGGTACAGTAGTCGCCAGCTCATCGTATCCTCTGCCCATCAAGACTCGTCTTTTCATTGAACAAAGGTACGAATAAATACGTTGTCGAAGTTTTCGTTTTATTTCATATAATTTCAGGATCGCAATGAATCGTCATCTCTCGTATAAAGATGATCTCCCATTCTACTATGTTTTGTTACTTTTCATTGATATAGCATCCACCGGGATGAAGTCCCATGGTAGCCTTACTCAATGTAATGGTACGAAATGTTAGTAGTTGGTGGATCATCTCTTATGAATATTTGTCAACTCATTTGTATGAGGTAAGAATATATACATTGCTACTGTTTTAGTTCAAATTCATGTAATTTCAGGATCCTTGTGATGAAGGACTCCTATCCTCGCCCTATCCTATCGATCATAGTTCATTCATTGATCAAAGGTAAGAATTTATGAGTTTCTATTGTTTTAGTTTAATTTGATGTAATTTAAGGATCTTTGACGTGCACTACCTTCGATGCTTCTCGACAATTGAACATTAATGAATGAAGAATTAAAGGTACGGTAATTATTAATCATCATTATTTTCACTCGATTTATTTATTTATAATTATTTAAATTTCTAGATTCGTTCATATGATGTTTCAAGGACGACGATACAAGAATGGGAGAAAAACCAAGAAAGATCATTGGATGGATATTTATTGAAGTATCCAATATTGTTATTGTCTTTATCGATTATTTCATTTAACATTGTTTTATATTAACGAAACTATCCTAGCTATTGTTGAATACCCTCCCCTTTTCCCTTCCTTTTCTCTTTTTCCTTTTCATATTCCCTTGTTTCGCTATCTTTATTTTTCCCATTCGAAACATTTTCAAAACATTGTACACATTTGATTTCTTTCTTTTCAAAAATTTCCCATTTAATTCTTTCATCCACTTAATTTTCATTTCCTCCATTTACTGCATTTTGGTCATCACTTTTTTTCATTATCCCATAATTCCAATTCAGTCTCTCATCTATCAGTTTTGTGCCACTTCCCTGTTTGATCTATTTTCGCTATCATCTCGAGTACAAATAAAGGCCTTCCTATCTCAAATATCGATTGACTCAGAGAGGGGGGACATATTTTTAGGGTCGACCTATTTGGTACGGCGGCTGATGGTGCTAAAATTAACAGACCAATGTTCCCGGTGTAGAATTTGATGGCGATCACGCCTGTCTATCCAGCTATCTAGTCTATCCGATCTAGCTATGTCGCTCGCACACTTTTGCCTCTGAGAAAAGTTACATATTTGAAGCTTGTGAAATTTTTTTCATGAAAAATGAATTAGACAGGCGTGATCGCCATCAAATTCTACACCGGAAACATTGGTCTGTTAATTTTAGCACCATTAGGCGACAAGAAATGACCAAAAACGCGATTTCAACGCGACGCCGTCTGGCCTCAACGGTGACTCTAGGTGCAAAATGAACATGCCCATCGTCATCAGCACCCTAGAGAACCCCGAAAAGTTCGACTTTCTCGCAAACGGCCTCATATGTACGTAATTTGAAAACGAAGAAAAAAATACGTCTTTGAACAAAGTCGGACAATCGATACAGTAGTTTGACTTTGGGTCTATGCATAATATTTTTATCTGTTTATCGTATTACAGCTACAAAAAAAAAGAAGAAAAAAACAAATCCACAAAATCGCCAATTAAATTTATTTACTTCTAAGTCGACAATTTTTGTTGTTCTACCATCTTTGCATATCTTCCTTTTCTATTCATTAACTGTTCATGTGTTCCTCTTTCAACGATTCTACCTTCATCAATAAAACAAATCTCATCTGAAAATATTATAAATTTATATTTTTTAAAGGAAAATAGGTCGTACCACAATGTTTAATAGTATCTAATCTATGGGCGATTGAAATAGAAGTTCTTCCCTCAGTCGAAGTTGCCAATGCTTCTCTCACAACCTTAAAAATTTACATTTTATTAGACTTTTCAAGGAATGATACAAAACCTGTTCAGATTGTGTATCAAGTGCACTCGTGGCTTCATCCAATATTATTATCTTCGGATTTCGAACAAGAGCTCGAGCTATGGCTATTCTCTGTTTTTGTCCTCCTGACATTGATCGACCCTTTTCTCCAACTTCTGTTTCATATCCCTGAATTTTCTTTTGTTAACTGTTAGAAATGATTTTATTGATTAACCTTTGAAAAATCTTCAATGAAATTAGCTGCATTAGCAAGTTTACAAGCATTTCTAACATCTTCTTCAGTAACTTCATTTTCCACTCCCAATCTAACATTATCCATAATACTTCCTCTGAATAGTATGGGTTCTTGACTAACAAGAGCCACTTGTGATCGATGATAATGAAGAGATAATGATTTGAATGGAACATCATCCAATAACTAAATATATTACATTTATATTATAAAAAGGAGATTTTAGTTCACCATTTGACCAGAAGATGGTTCATAGAATCGTTCTAGAACGTTAACTGTCGTACTCTTTCCACCTCCAGAAGGACCAACAAGGGCCAATGAGCTACCTGAATTTATTCTTTTTTGTTGTAACGAAAAACAAGTGACAGAATCACGACTATTTTGATTATATACCTGCTTCTACTTTGAATGAAATATTATTCAATGTCTTCTTGTTCGGTCTTGATGGATAAGCAAAGTTGACATTATTCGAGGTCACTGATCCTTTTGGGTCCTCAATTATTTATCATTAATACTCCATTAACAAGTAAAGTTGTAAGTAATACGGCATCGATTTTACGAAAACTCCAATGTTCATAATACCTACCAAATTATTATAATCGTGAGAAGAATTGGAAGTTGGATCAATCAGAGCCAACAATAATCTTGACGCAGATGATGCAGCTATGACATCTTTGACTGACGCACTCATTAGATATGCTGTGAAGCCGAGGAATGATATACAAATCTGAAAATATCGCTTTATTTGTTTTTTTTTTAACTTTTAAATTTTAAAAAAATCTTTGAACTGGTTAAATTACTTGTGCTTGATATTTCACCCTAATCGATATTGGAGGAAATGACATCGTTGTATAGTAACACTTACTTCTGATATGAAAAGACTCTTAATGTTCATCATTCCAATGTATACTAAATATATGCCTATGTCTGAAATTATATTTTTTAAATGAACAACTGTATCGGAACTAACTGGTTGTCATAAAATAGATAAACATATCTGCCGATTCATTGACAGCATGTGCAAGCGAAGAACATATTATTTTCTGAAACAAGTCTTCTATAAAATTGCAATGATATGTAGTTTTTTACTCTTCCAAGAGGCCTTCTTCTGGCAATTTGAATATCGTTGAATCGCGTTTGAAAATGCGATTCAACTGTTAGCTGTTGAATGGTCGTCACATTATCAAATATTTCAATTGCCATCTGAAAATAATCACAATAAGTACTTTTAGTTGCGCTATATACGCGAGATCGATATCCGATCCGGTCACAAAACGAACCTCTCCGGATTTATCAATATCGACAACTTCTTGATACGCCTTATTACTGTAGTGTCCGAGCAGAAAGTAAGCAAAAAGAATTATCGCAATGTATATTAGTCCGAGCTGTATTCACAAAATATTATTCGAATAAAAGAGATCGGACACTTACAATTCCGATCGGCCAGCAGACTACAAATGCAGCTATAGCGATCATTATTGAAGAAAAAACGTTCTTAATAATCATAGACATTCTATTATTGGTAGCCTGAAAACTTCCTCTTACCGAAGTTTTAAAAAAGTCAAAAGAGCACCGCAATAGCCATAGGAGGTTGTTGTGAGAGAAGAACAGAACATGCAGCAGGAGATGTTTCTTTCCTATCGAAATAAGAGATTGGACGATTGAGAAGAGAAGTTAGACATGAAAGACGAAGATCGATAAGAACTGTCTCTCCTATCCAAGCGTGTAGAGGAACCTAATATAATGACAATGTTTAGTTTCAATAGATAATAATAATAATAATAATAATAATAATAATAATAATAATAATAATAATAATAATAATAATAATAATAATAATAATAATAATAATAATAATAATAATAATAATAATAATAATAATAATAATAATAATAATAATAATAATAATAATATTTATCGCTTCTTGGACATGAGAAAAATAGATCAATATTAGGACTAACACAGATCATAATAAGGAGTATGCTGCAGAACGCATTGGTCAAGTTAATTGATATTGTCCAGAATAATTGATCGTGATAATCCTGTGTTTGAAAGGATCCAAACATAAAGAAGTAGGCCAGCTAAAAAGGATCATAAATCTGGTGCTATTGGATATGTTCAATTTAAAGGGACTTTAACCTCACTCAATGGTCTCTTCGACGCGCAACGATCTCTCGTTTTTAGAGAACAGAAAATATTGTGCGTAATGAAGAGCGTGAGGTAACGCTCCCTTAAAGCAAGGGACAAAGGCTCACACAAATAAGAGGCATATCTAGCCCTCTGATGCATGATCCAATGGCAAGAATCAGACTTTTCCTCTTATTTATTGCCAGAATCGACAATAGTCCTCCTTTCTTGGTCGGAAATTCCATGTCACCTATCTAAAAAAAATTTAAACTAACTAAATGAAAATAATTTTTCGCCTAGTACCTTTTCATCAACACTCAAACTTCTTGACTCGAAATGATCATAATTCTCTTTCTCTTCAATCTCTTCTTCCACAAGTCCATTTTCTTCCTCTACTTCTTCTCTATTGATTCCTTGTAGTTTGATGATATTCGAGAATACGCCATCTTCTTTTGTACAAAGTTCTTCATATCCTGAAATTAGGACTGTAAGAGGAATCAATAATCATAAATATATGCAAAATCTTGATTTGAATATAAATTTGAATCAAAACAAGATATACCTCCACTCTCAACAATTTGTCCTTCATCCATTACAATAACATGCTCCACATTCTTTATTGTACTTAATCTATGAGCAATCACAATTGTTGTACGGCCTTCTGAAGCCTTGTCAAGAGCTTCCTAAAACATAAAACATAAATATTTGAATGTGCAAATATAAAGTTTACCTGTACAATTTTCTCAGATCTGGTATCTAAAGCACTGGTAGCTTCATCAAGAAGTAAAAGACGAGGATTAGAAACAATTGCTCTAGCTATAGCTATTCTTTGCTTTTGTCCACCAGAAAGAGCAACTCCAGAAGGACCAAGATGGGTATCATAACCCTGGATGATTATATACAATTGGAATACTATGAAGTTATAGAGTTAAACCTTTTCCAAATGCATAATGAAATCATGAGCAAATGCGATCCTACAAGCTTCTTCAATTTCTTCATCACTGAATATTCTTCCCAAACAGATATTTTCCCTTATTGATCCAATAAATAATGAAGGTTCTTGTGAAACAACTCCGATTATCTAAAATATCTATACAAAACCAGTAAACTTCATTAAACAACTACCTTTCGTAGTTTTCTCAGATCATATCTTTCCAATGGAATATTGTCGAGAAGAATTGTACCATTATCAGGATTGAGGAAACGAGTGATCAATTTCAACTAAATATCATATTTTAGAATGCAATTTTTCAAATAACATTGAATAGGAATGATCCTCACCGTAGTACTTTTTCCACATCCACTCTTTCCAACCAAAGCTAATGATCTTCCCGGCAAAAGATCAAACGAAACATCTCTAAGGACAGCTTGAGCTCTGTATAAGATATCAATAATGACTAGAAATTAGATATTGATACCTGGATGCGAAGGTGAACGAAACATTGTTAAAGGAAAGATGCATTTCAGCTTCATATGGATCACATTTACCGCCGTCTTCTTCCCTTGGTTTCTGTATCGAGCTAAGGATACAGTGAGCAAAAGACAGATAAGAGCAACATAATTGAGCTATCAATGTGCAGATTTTTGCCAGTATACTCTGGTTTTTATTTCCCACTGGTCCCCCAGTAGATTTCCCAGTGGGGATGGAGCTAGGGGACCAGTGGGAGATTTACTGGGGGACCACTGAGAAGGGGAGAGGCACTGGGGGACCAGTGGGAGAAAATTTAGTGCCCCAGTGGGGGAGTGGGCGTGGTCTTGCACAGTGATATTGTAGAGAAGAGGGTTATAGTGAAATGACTGTTTATCCAAGTATGGACGATACGAATACAGTGAGGGACATAATGATATGACACCCCTAAAATTTTGGGATTCTTGCCGAATGGTGAATGGGTACCAGAAGAGGTATATACCATTTGCTTCCACTCCTCGGTTAACTAAGGTAGCCCACGTATAAGTTAATTCAATTTCCCAGTCAACGAGAAAACAATGATTTTCCGAAAATTTACCGGGACATAATGATATGACACCCTGATTGTTTCGTGATTTATTATTTTTTTTCAAACTTCTGCATAGCAGCAACGGATCAACAACAGGTTACTAATCAATGTTATGGCCCTTCCTCGAGATTGAACCGAAGATCCGATTGGGCATGCTACCATAGAGGGCAGAAATCACTTCAGACTCGATGCCGTCCCACTCATTTTTGTTGGAAGCCTTCAACTCAGCAACGGACGCATACTGTTTGGTGTTCTTGTACACACGACTAACCAGGATGCCCCATATGTTCTACATGTGATTTGCATCGGGGGAGCGTGCAGGGCATGGAAGAATCAGGATGTTCTTCAATGCAAACTAGGGTTTTGAGGGGTTATGGCAAGGATGGAAGCGCTGTCTTTCTGGGAGATCAGGCGACAGGCACGCTTCATCCTCATGAACGGAAAGAGGGTAGTCTGGAGCATCGTTTGATACACCGTATAGTCCATCCTGCTGAAGCGGAAGGAGATGGGCAGCTTTCCGAATTTTAAGAACGCGTCCAAGAACATGAACAAAGTTTCTACTGTTGATATAGCGCGGTTCTTTGATGAAATTAAGTCAAAAGCAGTTATAGCTGTCCGGACTATCGGGGTTGAATTTATTCTCATCGTTGAACACAATCACAAACCGATCATTTGAATATTTTTTTTTGAAAAATGTCATGTACAATTCAGGAGCGCGTTCTTAAAATTCGGAAAGCTGCCCATCTCCTTCCGCTTCAGCAGGATGGACTATACGGAGTATCAAACGATGCTCCAGACTACCCTCTTTCCGTTCATGAGGATGAACCGTGCCTGTCACCTGATCTCCCAGAAAGACAGCGCTTCCATCCTTGCCATAACCCCTCAAAACCATAGTTCGCATTGAAGAACATCCTGGTTCTTCCATGCCCTGCACGCTCCCCCGATGCAAATCACATGTAGAACATATGGGGCATCCTGGTTAGTCGTGTGAACAAGAACACCAAACAGTATGCGTCCGTTGCTGAGTTGAAGGCTTCCAACAAAAATGAGTGGGACGGCATCGAGTCTGAAGTGATTTCTGCCCTCTATGGTAGCATGCCCAATCGGATCTTCGGTTCAATCTCGAGGAAGGGCCATGACATTGATTAGTAACCTGTTGTTGATCCGTTGCTGCTATGCAGAAGTTTGAAAAAAATAATAAATCACGAAAAAAATCAGGGTGTCATATCATTATGTCCCGGTAAATTTTCGGAAAATCATTGTTTTCTCGTTGACTGGGAAATTGAATTAACTTATACGTGGGCTACCTTAGTTATCCGAGGAGTGGAAGCAAATGGTATATACCTCTTCTGATTCCCATTCACCATTCGGCAAGAATCCCAAAATTTTAGGAGTGTCATATCATTATGTCCCTCACTGTACATTCGAATTAATAAACAATAATAAAATAGCATAACTAACGCAACAAAGTAACTATTACATTACATATGTACTAATCTAGAGCTTGTAAATGTGAAATCTCAAAGGGAGTTTCATACTCGTGGTCGCATGGTTTTGTCTGGGGGACCAGCGCAGTTTCATGCTCGTGGTCGCATGGTTTTGTCTGGGGGACCAGTGGGAGATATACTGGGGGACCAGTGGGAAGAAATGCGCCCAATCTGCCACCTTTAGAGCACTCTCTTGTCCTGGGAAACCAGTGGGGGAGCAAAACCACGCCCACTTTTCCCCACTGGGAGAAAAAAACCAGAGTAGTCGGTAATGTTCGGAATATAAGGAAATGTATTTAGAGAAAGACAGAGAAATCGCGTTTCCACGTTTCTGTCAAAAATATCTGTTTTGTAAATTCTGTTGTTCAAATTGAGCGTCTAAAATTTTCAATTAAAAAAAATTAAATATTATTCTCACCTTATCAATAATCTCATACACAACTGAAGCCGCTGATCTGGCCTTCATCACGGACATCAAATGAGGACCAATAGTGACTGCAAAATTATGATTGAGAGACAATTTGTGTCAATTGAAAGCAGTTATTATAAAGACCAATTCAGTCAGTAAACTATTCTTCGGGATCGAAAGTCATGAAATATTCTGTAATAAGATCAAAATAGATCTTACTCATTTGGTTGACAGTCCCCAACGCCAATACTGTCACAGCAAATATCGAACCGGCGTCTGCCAAACGTCCTCCATGATAACTGACGATACCGTACCTTAAACGAGTTGTTGTACTTAAACGTGGAATATATCTAATGAGTTTCCTACCATAATCCAACACAGCGAAACGATACGAAGTTCAAAATTGAAATAGCCTCGAATAATCCACTGATCAATCCAACTCGAGTTGCTGCAGAAACACCAGAACGAAGAACTGTACCGTACCTCTGGAATGAAGTACTGTGTGTCGATTAAAATATTTTTAGATGAGCAAAGAGAGAATGGTCTCCCAACAATGTAAATATAAGTAACTAGGCTTAGGCTTATGCTTAGGCTTAGGCAGCCCTTCTATATTACTTTAGATCGCACCTCAATCATTGCCTTCTGTCCGTTACAAGATTGAAGAGTCTTAACGTTGAGTATACTTTCTTCAGAGATTCCATTTGCTTCATCGGAAACACTGATCGTCTTTTTCGTTACGTTCGAAGACAGCTAAACTATAGAATTGCATATCTTTTGGAAAAAAAAAAACAAAATTATTCACACAACGGATAATTTAGACACAAATATTTTAAAAAATCCTTATCATAATTATCTGATTTCTTCAGTATAATTCAATTTTCTAGTTTTCTTCCTCAAAAATCGAAATGTATTGTTCCGAAGATGAAGAATAACCTTGGGAATGAAAGTAGCCGTGAGCAAGGAGATCGGACCAGCCCATATCAGAATCATCGTTGTTTTCCAATCAAGAATCATTGAGGCTATGGCTCCGGAGATAATCATTGACACACATCTGTAGAATATTATACCAATTTAATGGAATTAGAATAAGTAATCAATATCCTGGTAAATTACCCCCCCCCCCACTCTCGTTTTTACCCCCAAATGTTCTCATTTACTTATTCTCTCAAATGTTGTCGCATCTTTTTGATGCATGATAAATTAAATTATATGCTTACAATAATAATAATAATAATTTATCCTGTCTACATGTCATATGTAGAGGGGGTCAAAGCAGGGGGAATCTTCATATCCACAAGTTCTATCCTTCGGTCTCTGAGAGAATTCTTCTCCATTCAAGAAAACGTCCAAAAAGAATCTTGATAAGAACATTCAAATAACCCACGAAAACTTTGCGTTGTTCGTCCAATTGGCCTGCTTGACAAGATGGAGATACCGCTCCTGACTTTCCAAAGTCTTCTAGGAGGGGATTCAACTGTTTATCCTCTTTTCTTGATGGAATTGGCGAGTGTAGTCGAGAGTGGAGATATGCTTACAATGAATACCTTATAAATAGCGCAATCTTGTCTCCTATTCCATCCTTGATTCGATCGATATTACTGAAATTACCGATAGAATTTAACAGATATATCTAGGAATACCCACCTGCTTAATCGATTACTCAATTCGCCTGTACTCGAGTTATCAAAGAAGTTAGTGTCTTGGACGAGCACAGCTGAGATGAACTCGCTAAAAGGTAAAAGGTAAAGGTACAACCCGTTAGCCAAGGCACACGAAGTCCTGCGGAAAGCCAATTCAGTCCGGAGGGCCTAATCTCTTCTCCGGACCCACTTTACCGCGTGATCTAGTCAGTTTTTTTTCTAGTTCGAATGATCTCACTACATTTATATTATACCTAGTATTGTATAATATTGTTCAGTTATATACTCACTTCCGAATTCTCTCAGCAATTCTTTCACTAGCCCAAACATGGAGGTAATTCTGAAATGTTGAATTATGAGTTTTGTTTCTTCATCAATAATTGTAGCATCAGCATGCATGCCTACGCGAAATACGTTTTAACACTGTTTGCATTGATGATTTTGTTATCATCAATGAGAGTGTGCGATTGGACAATGATTATAAGATTGATAAGGAAAATCAGCATGATTCAATAGTATCTAGGTTGGACATATACTGACTATAGAAATATTCCCACTACGATCATAATCGGTAGTACACTTGACTGTCACTCTGACGCAACATTCAACGAGAGATCAAAAGAGCACAGGGTGAGCAAACTGCACACTTTGAGAGTACCAGCGCAGCCGCTTTGGGCGTAGTTAAATACTGGTTTTGGAATCGAACAAAGATCTCATGTGTTGTATAGCGGCTAGCCTAGTTAGCCAAGTTTAGCTGGTTTGTTTTAAAAAATGCACGTATTGACCGTATAAAATACACTTGTTTATTTGGTAAGAGAGTAGCCAACCACTGCCACAATGAATTTCTATGTTTAGAGAGAGAGAGCACCGGTGAGAGAGTAGGTAGATCAGAGAGAGCGAGGAAGGAAAGGAGGAAAGAGTGGGGAATTAATCGATAGTTCTTCCTCTGTTTAGCAGCAGTAGCAATGCAATTATGCAAGTACATTTTATAAGGACAATACTAAATTTGTGCAAAAATGTAGTGAAATTGATCGAATGTATGCTTATTTGCTCGTTGCATTACCTCGAAATGAGCACAAAGGAATGCAAAGACGAATCCTATGCCATAGAGGGATCCTAATCGGAGAATGTGATAGAGAAATTGAAGATCACCTGTAGGCTAAAAGAGAATGTTCCAAATTATAAGGAAAGAGACAACGAGAGAAGACTAAAAACTATGCAACTCTAATAGAAAGTGTGGATTGAATGATTTAAAGGCACACCCCGAACTAGTTCTACCTTCCGCTCTGACCGCACTCTCTGGTAGACAAAGAAAGCGGGAGACATGGCCAGAAAGTTTCAAATTAGCTTGGGATGTGCCTGGACACTTTCAATTAGAGTTGGAAGTATTTCGGATGATGAACAAAACACACTTACATCTTTAGCATTTACATACAACGTAGTGATAGTACCACATAAATACATATGAGCGGGTGTGACCAAACCAACGATCACTGACAACAAAGAGCCTACGGCCAATGCCAACTTTTCTTTTCGCGAAGCGAATCGGAACTGAAAAAATAAGATATAGTCGTATTTTTATTCGTTAAAGTATCTTACCAATTGCATAAATGGAACGGGCTTGACATCTTTTAGTTCATCTGATTCTTCCGACTCTCTAAAATTTCAATTTAATAAATCAATACAACATACTATACAGCGCTACCTGTTGAAAGCGGATATTACTCGCCGTAAAATGCCGGGGGAACGTTGTTGATCTTGTTGTTCATCAACAAGAACCTCTTCATCCTCCTCTAGGCGAGAGAATGAGCTATTTCGGCTACCCATGGTGATAACCAATGATAGACTGTACTAGATACTGATAAACAGTGATAAGAACCAATGAAATGGTCGATGTATTAGTCGCGCTTATGAATAGCGCGTGTTGCACAAGCATGAGTCCATTCGAGTAGGGATAATGGAATGACGAGAGACGAAGACAACGAGAGGGAGAAATTGGGAAGGATGGAGAGTGTGTGACTATATATACGAGAAAAGAGATGAGCGGAAGGTTGAGAAAGAGATGTAGGAGTGTTAATTTTTGCTATGCTTGCTCTTCTTTCCGTAAATCAATGTTCTATTTTTTCGGATATGTTTTATTTAACCTGCAAATATACTATTGATTTCTCATGCAAGTATTTTAGAAAAAGATTGACACTTTTCTCCGACTTCAGTTTCATATCACTGAGTTATTCGCGTGAGTAAGATATCTATTTTACACGTGTTTTTTGGTTCTGAATTTCACTTTTTACTATACACTTTTTAATTATTTGTATATACTTTGATCAAACTGCTAGACTAAAGTGAAGTAAAGTACACAGTGTGTTTGCAACTTCAATCTAATTATCTGTTATGAATATTGATGTTCCCTTATTTTTCACTCTTTTGCATTACATAAATGAATTTCTAATGACTGATTTTTCTGATTTAATGATTCTTCAAGATTTTTATATTTTCCTAACTACCTCAATGTCATTGCAAAAAAAATTCTCCCGGTTACCTCCACTTATGCGTAAATATATGTATATAAATATATATGTAAGTATAGTATATGTGTACGTGTCGCAAATAAATATATAATAATGATATTGTACTTGCAAAAAAATGAGATATTAAATAGTACATAGCTAATTAAAATAAAGTATTAAAATTATTGTTTAAAAAAGATTGCACATTAGTGTACATTTGTAAGCGAAAAGAGAAGAAATAACAACCGATAACAACAATGAAGATTCAGGCCATGAATACAAACAAGTAATAGGCAAATAACAATAAAACAAATAATTTAACAATTTGTTTCTATTTTTTTAAAGATTTATACTAAGTAGACAATTTTTGTTGTTCGACCATCTTTGCATACCTTCCTTTTCTATTCATTAACTGTTCATGTGTTCCTCTTTCTACGATTCTACCTTCATCAATAAAACAAATCTCATCTGAAAATATTATAAATTTATATTTTTTAAAGGAAAATAGGTCGTACCACAATGTTTAATAGTATCTAATCTATGGGCGATTGAAATAGAAGTTCTTCCCTCAGTCGAAGTTGCCAATGCTTCTCTCACAACCTTAAAAATTTACATTTTATTAGACTTTTCAAAAAATTATCCTAAACCTGTTCAGATTGTGTATCAAGTGCACTCGTGGCTTCATCCAATATTATTATCTTCGGATTTCGAACAACAGCTCGAGCTATGGCTATTCTCTGTTTTTGTCCTCCTGACATTGATCGACCCTTTTCTCCAACTTCTGTTTCATATCCCTGAATTATCTTTTGTTAACTGTTAGAAATGGTTATATTGATTAACCTTTGGAAAATCTTCAATGAAATTAGCTGCATTAGCTTTTTTACAAGCATTTCTAACATCTTCTTCAGTAACTTCATTTTCCACTCCCAATCTAACATTATCCATTATACTTCCTCTAAATAGTATGGGTTCTTGACTAACAAGAGCCACTTGTGATCGATGATAATGAAGAGATAATGATTTGAATGGAATATCATCCAATAACTAAATATATTACATTTATATTATAAAAAGGAGATTTTGGTTCACCATTTGACCAGAAGATGGTTCATAGAATCGTTCTAGAAGGTTAACTGTCGTACTCTTTCCACCTCCAGAAGGACCAACAAGGGCCAATGATTTACCTGAATTTATTCATTTTTATTTATTTTTTTTGAATTTATTTTATTTTTTTTATCGAAAAACAAGATTCACAATCTTTTTAATACTTTACCTGCTTCAACTTTGAATGAAATATTATTCAATGTCTTCTTGTTCGGTCTTGATGGATAAGCAAAGCTGACATTATTCGAGGTCACTGATCCTTTGGTTTCCTGCAAATTTTCTAATGTATTGAAAATCGACATAAACTGTAGTATTTAGTACAAACTAGACTTACAACATTCTTATTTTCAATGGTAGTTTTGAAAGTCGGATCGACAAGACCGAATAATAATCTAGAAGCCGAAGATGCAGCAATAACATCTTTGAAAGATGTACTCATGCAAAAGGCTGTGAATGCGAGGAACGATATACAAGTCTGGAAATTTTACAGAATGCATTTTTTTTAATTTAAAAAAATTAAATAAATCACATTTAGCGAAATTCAGCATAGATTTAAAATATTGAAAGAATAAAATTCTAACCTCAGCAGTGTACAGACTCCTAATGTCAATCATGCCGATATACACAAGATAAATTCCTATTGCTGAAAAACGGAATTTAGCATAAATGATTTCAAAAATTCTGCTCACTAGTGGCTAGAAAGTCCACAAGCATCCCTTCAGATTCATTAACAGCGTGTATAATTGAACAGTAGATAATCTTCTGTAATAGATTCATGATCACAATATTAGAAATATAAAATAAAATACATAAATAAATATATTTACTGACTTTTCCAAGGGGTTTTCTTCTAGCCATTTGAATTTCATCAAATCGATTTTGGAAATATGATTCCACAGTTAATTGTTGAATCGTCGCTATGTTATCGAACATTTCAATTGCTAACTGCAAGTATCAATATAATAATGCTTGGTATCGTTTTCATTGCCAACCTCTCCTGATTTATCGATCTCGACAACTTCTTCGTAAGCCTTATTACTGTAATGTTCAAGCAGCAAGTAAGCGAAAAGGAACACCGCAACATATAGTAGACCGAGCTGAAAGAAGATTGGTGAGGCTCTTTCCCGATCCCATCCCCGATGCGTTCATTTGAAGGAATAAAATATTATTATTATTATTATTATTATTATCATTATTATTATTATTATTATTATTATTATTATTATTATTATTATTATTATTATTATTATTATTATTATTATTATTATTATTATTATTATTATTATTATTATTATTATATTTAAATCAATGAGAGGCTTACGATGCCAATGGGCCAACAGACAATGAATGAAGCGATGACAATAAGGGACGAGGCAAATATATTCTCGATTATTACAGCCATTTTGTCGTTTGTAGCCTGATAGAAACAAAATAAATTAATGATTTTTTTTTAAATTTAAAAAAAACGTAAAAAAAGTAATAGTATCACATAATTTGATAAACAGCGCTATTGAAAGGGTGCGTGAATTTCGAAATGTACGGTATGAAATGTGGTGTAATTAACCTTACGCGCCTACGCTGTCACGTAAACCAACGCTATATTTCGCTTTTTTTACACGCGCCTAAGCTTAAATTTTGGAGTGTGTTGGGTCCCAAGTAGAAAACCCTGGTGGTCCATGAAATTGCTGTGAACGGTTACGGTACTCTATCATTATTGATCAGCTTCTTACCGTTTCGGCATTGACACTCAGGGATCCACTTGGGACCCAAAACACTCCAAAATTTACGCCGACGCGCGTGCAAGCGAAATGTAACGTTCGTGGCACTACTTCAGATCAGGTTGCCAGTCCAAAATAATAGTACAATTGTCTAACATAAATGTCCTTTCCTTTGTCTGTATTTCATTTTTCATATCCTTTTCGACTTGCCCGGTGTTCTGGGCCCTTGTTATGAAGTAGTGCCACATTCGTTTACTTGACGGCGTATGAGCGTAAGGCTAATGTAACGACGCATTATTGTACGCCCTGTACTAACGTGAATGGCCATAGGAGGTTGTTGTGAGAGAAGAACAGAACATGCAGCAGGAGATGTTTCTTTCCTATCGAAATAAGAGATTGGACGATTGAGAAGAGAAGTTAGACATGAAAGACGAAGATCGATAAGAACTGTCTCTCCAACCCACGCTTGTGTAGTATTCTGTAATATTTTCATTGTTTTTCTTAAAAGATTTGGTAAATTCTGTGCCAAACAAGGAGTAAATTCTATAAAATAATGAAAAATGAACACAAAATATGTATACGACAAACATTAGCAATCATGACGAGAGAGGCAAATAGTCCGTTGCATAGACAAAATGTCATCGTCCAGAAAAGTTGATCCTCATAGACATCATTTTGAATGTTTCCAAATATGAAGAAACAACTGATCTGAAAAAAAAAGAAATTTAGATCATAATGCAAAAAGGAAACAATTGCATAACTATAAAATTAATTATGGACACCTAAATGTTTTTAAATCAAAAAAGTATCAGTAACAATAAGTAGCCCTGATGAAGTAAAACTTGCACAAATAATTGGAACTTCTAATCCAATCAAAAGTGATCCTATTGTTAAGAAGAATGTTTTTCTCTTATCAATAGCCAAGACTGATAATATTCCACCTTTCTTGGTCTCGAATTCAAGTTCCTCAACCTAAACAAATACATTGATTTATTTATTCATGTTCATTGATCATAATGACAGTGTTGACGGAACATATTGCATAGGTATTTCACAACTTAAAGTCTACTAACACTTTCACTTTAACTAGACTTGTAAGTCTACTTCAAGTGAAACGTAAGAGTACTTAAAGTGTGACGCCGCTACGTGAGTCTACTTAAAGTGAAAATGTGACGTCACTCATTTAAAGTAAATTTCAAGTCTGTGGCGTATTTTAAGTAGACTTTAAGTTTTGAAATACCAGAGGACATTCGAACCTTTTCCTCGGTGCTCAAACTTCTTCTCAAGTCAACGTCTTTAGTGATTTCATCAATCTCTTCTTCAATAAGTGATTCATTTTGTTCATCTTCTTCTTCTTTATTGATTTCTTGTAGTTTGATCATATTCGAGAACATACTTCCCTCTTTTGTACGAAGTTCATCATATCCTGAAATGAGGAAGAAAAATCAATAATCATTGATATCTCCATGCAAAATCTTCTTTTAAATTTATATTATACCTCCACTCTCAACAATTTGTCCTTCATCCATTACAATAACATGATCCACATTCTTTATTGTACTTAATCTATGAGCAATCACAATCGTTGTACGGCCTTCTGAAGCCTTGTCAAGAGCTTCCTCAAACATAAAACATAAATATTTGAATATGCAAATATAAAGTTTACCTGTACAATTTTCTCAGATCTGGTATCTAAAGCACTGGTTGCTTCATCAAGAAGTAAAAGACGAGGATTAGAAACAATTGCTCTAGCTATAGCTATCCTTTGCTTTTGTCCACCAGAAAGAGAAACTCCAGAAGGACCAAGATGGGTATCGTAACCCTGGATGATTATATACAATTGGAATACTATGAAGTTATAGAGTTGTACCTTTTCCAAATGCATAATGAAATCATGAGCAAATGCGATCCTACAAGCTTCTTCAATTTGTTCATCACTGAATATTCTTCCCAAACAGATATTTTCCCTTATTGATCCAATAAATAATGAAGGTTCTTGTGAAACAACTCCGATTATCTAAAATATCTATACAAAACCAGTAAACTTCATTAAACAACTACCTTTCTTAGCTTTCTCAAATCATATCTTTCCAATGGAATATTGTCAAGAAGAATTGAACCATTATCAGGATTGAGGAAACGAGTGATCAATTTCAACTAAATATCATATTTTAGAATAAGTTTTATTTAAATAACATTGATAGAAATGTTCCTTACTGTAGTACTCTTTCCACATCCGCTCTTGCCTACCAATGCGAGAGATTTTCCCGGCAAAAGGTCAAATGAAACACCTCTAAGGACAGCTTGAGCTCTGTAGAAGACATCAATAATAACTAGAAATATGAAATATGTTGTATTGCTAGATACCTGGAGGCGAAAGAAAATGAAACATTATTGAAAGTAACACGCATCTCGGCTTCAGCGGGATCGCATTTAGCTCCTTCATCTTGCTCGGGTTTCTGAATAAAATTAATATTACTCAGGTATTGCTGAATCACACACTGTTTCGTGTACCATGGCGTAGATCGCGGGGTTTGTTGACCACCCTGCCTATACCATCTTTCTTCCAACACCGGGTGTACGCTAAAGGTTGCGCCCCGAAGGGTACACAAACATCTTGAGAAAACAGCGGTTGAGACGACGTATAGTTTAAAAATACCGAAGTTATTGAACCGAAGGCAAGGCAGTGCATAAAATTGTTTTCATAAATTTGTTTTCATCAAGACACGGTTTAATAATAGCTCAAATTAATCTTAACCATGGTAATACCAACATTGAATTTGCTCATACTGTTACAGTACGAGGTTTTACAGTACATTCCCAAATATTGAAAAATTTGATTTTGCTTTTTTTCGTTTGTCGTTATTTTTTAAATTTCGTCTATTCCATTTGTATGGCTTAAAAATACACGAAAAAATCACACAATCGAAAAATTCGTAATTTCGTAAAACGTAAAATGGAGGGCGATTATATCTGAATTCATCACTCTAATATGGCAATTAATATGGCTTCTCACCTTATCAATGATATCATAAACCACAGCAGCAGCCGATCGTGCCTTCATTACCGCCAGGATATGGGGGCCAAGAGAAGCTAAAAGTTACCTTGATCATGTTTTAATATGTAATCGCACATGGCTTCATTTGTCATGTTCATATCTCATTTTTTCACATTTCTGGGGGTCAATAAAGGCTAAAAGTTGTATCAATTCTCATATAAGTCAATTATTTTTTTAAATATTTATGATTGTAATTTAGTGCTTTTCATTTTGCAAGTGAGCTAAAACTGACCCAGGCATCCAACAGTATTCATAGTCATACTTGTAACAGCGAATATCGTGCCAGCCTCTTTCAATCTTCCACTATGATAGCTGATGGTTCCATACCTAAAACGAACGAAACTCTGTATTTTTCCGCAGTTAGATGATGGCTAGCGTTAAAGATGGGTACCCAATAAGACTGTTCGGTAGAGATTCACCGCACGAATCGAAAGACATATATGATATTGATTCCCGATATGTTTAAAGCTCACTATGGGCATTGAAAGTACAACTTTCAAGGCAGGTAGAGAATGCTCATCAATTTGCATACTTGCTCTCTCATTTTGTCATTATCCCCTACGCCAATTACCATATAATATAAACAATAGCCAACAAGCTTATCGTGGCCCCATCTTTAGGGGACCCTCGAGTCCGCCACGATAAGCATTTTGGCTATTGTTTAAATTATATGAGAACAAAAACTGAACAAAGAGAACAAATTCTGTTAATCAAAAACTTTTCTTACCATAATCCAGCAATATGGAAGAAAGCATAGGTCATATTGGTGGAAGCATCGAATAGGCCGGATATAAATCCGACTCGAATGGCTGCAGGTACACCCGAACGAAGGGTTGCACAATACCTCTGTAATTCAGTACGGTATAATTGAAGAAGAAAATATCATATTAAAAATTTTCGGAAGGGATTGCCAAACGTTTTTTAATGCATATAATTTTATTTTTGCTGAAAGCCTAATGAAATGACGATAAAATGCCTTAGTAATAGATAAAATATGCGACAATGTAATGTGTCGGAGTATCCACCAAACCTGAATCATCGTTTGTTGTCCATTACAACATTGAACAGTCTTCACATTGAGTATACTTTCTTCAGAGATTCCATTTGCTTCATCGGAAACGCTGATTGTCTTTTTCGTAGCATTCGTGGACATCTGAAATATGATTTATACTTTTTTTTAAAATTTTCAACAATAATTGTTGTGATTACTCTTCTATATTTATTGTTTTTATTATAATCATTGTTGTTATTATTGCAAATAATGATGGTAGAGTACCATAGGAATAAAAGTAGCACAGCAAATGCATATAGGGCCTGCCCATATCAGAATTAATGCAGTTCTCCAATCAAGAATAAATGCCATTATCATTCCAGAGATGATCGTAGACAGACATCTTAAATAGTTCAATTCAATTCAGCTAATCAGATGATGTGGTGCTACGTTTGTCTTGCTTAATGTAAATATCGTTCTGATTTTTTGCAAAAAAAAGCTTTTATGCCAAAATTCCGATCGCTAATTATATTCTTCAGAGTTTACGTAATCGTCTCCGTCTTTACGGCGGAAGCGCGTAAGACAAATGATACAGCGCATAATGAATTTTCAAAAGTACACAAGAATATTTCTATAGAGAAGAGCTGTCATATGCAATGTATGAAGAATATCTTTAAAAAGAAGTGTACCTTATGAACAGTGCAATTTTATCTCCGATTCCATCTTTGATTCGATCGATATTACTGAAATTATTGATTATAAATAATAAAGATGAAATATACTATGCGAATTCTCACCTGCTCAATCGATTACTCAATTCTCCAGTACTCGTTGAATCAAAGAACGCTGCATCTCGTGCAAGTACAGAGGATATGAACTCACTAAAATTATATTTTATTAGATATTAATTTGTTTTAAATAAACATACTTACCACCGTATCCTCTGTGCTATTCTTTCGCCCGTCCACACATGGAGCCAATTCTGGAATGTTGAATTAAAGGGGGGATATTATAAATGGTTAATGGGGGGGGGGGGTATTCGGGTATCATTTACAGGAGATATTGTTGTTGAAATCGATACTGAACAGAATGAGTAAAACTGATTTAATTTTATAATGTAAATGTTTAAAAAATAGCTTTCGGCTTCCGGTTTTTTTCGCAAAATTTGTGACATCATTGCATGTTTCATGAATATGATATATTTATTTTTGAAATATATCATATTCATGAAACTATAAACACAATTATAAGAATGATAAAACTCTTCGGTTTCGTACAAGAACACCAAATTGAGCTACTATATTTTAATTGTCATCCAAGCCACTATGCTACATAAATATCGCATTTGCATCGTGAAACTGTTCACATTGCTCGTGTATTTACTAGGTGTCTTTTGCTTTTACACAATCTTGCAAAGTGTTACTCGATGTTATGCAATAAGGCGACGTCACTTCCGCAAAGGCTTAGTTACCTCGAAATTTGCGCAAACGAAGGAAAATACGAATCCTACTCCGTAGAGAGACGATAACCGAAGAATAAGGTGTAGGAATTGAACATCGCCTGCAGGCTGCAAGAATATTCATTTAATGTAATGCTTAAAGGCGGACTCCCGCGAATATTTTCGTGAACAAACTGTGAAGACAGAATGATAGCAAAAGTTACTCTACATACCGTACACTATTTATTATAAGCTAATTCAGCTTATTGATCGCTAGAATCATGAATGAATCATGCAATCAAACTCAGGCAAAGGCGCGCTTTTTGAAAATAGGAAAGTTCGGCAATAGGATTCGAACCCGCGACCATGCGCTTTCTAGTCAGAAGTTTTACCACTACGCTAAGAGAGCGATGGGTAGTCTTCCTATCTTCGTGCATATCACTAGACACTTGCATAAGCGAGATGTAAGAGATTTGCATGATCATTCGCGGGTCTCCACCTTTAAAGGGAAAGTCTCTCAATGGTCTCTTCATTGCACACACACTATTTCTCTGTTCTCTAACAATGAGAGAGCGTAGAGCGATGAAGAGACCGTTGACAAAGGATTCAGTCCCTTTAACAACATGTTATACGCAAAAATAAATAAAAATAGTAAAGTTTGGATTTTATGTTGAGCCATGTAAGAAATCCATGAAAATAAAGTGCATGTGACTAATACTGAACAAAAATACAAACTAACATCTTTAGCATCCACATACAATGTCGTAATTACACCACATAGGTAAACATGTGCAGGAGTTATCAATCCCATAATCACCGATAATAAAGATCCAACTGCTAAGGCTAACTTTTCTTTTCGAGAGGCGAAGCGGAACTGAAAAGGGTGTTAGTTTTTATTTTAAAAAAAATGGAATTTCCGAAATATTGATCGAATTCATTAAATTAGTTACCAATTTCAAAAACGAAACAGGCTCAACATCATTCAAATCATCATCAGGATTCTCTGGATCTCTGAAGCGTATTACAATTAATTATTTCATTTTTATGTATATGAGGATTTGTTAGCATGTATGCAAAAACATTGAATAATGTTGATGTTTCTTCCGAAACACCTCTTATTTTTGAAATATAATCGAGAAATTCAAGGTTGTTTGTATAGCTGTTCCTTCCTTGGGGTGCAAAAAGCTCAAATGTTCTGTATACGAGATATTGGTTCAAAAAGAAACCTGGTAATCGCAGAAATTAATCGTTTGATAAAACTTGGGGAAGGTGATTGGTCATCTTCATGATCATCAATAAGAATCTCCTCTTCCTCATCTTCATGTTGCAAAGATACGGGACTATTCAGATTGACCATGGCGATAAGTAATAGTGTAACTGATACTAATGGTTAAGCAGACGGGGAAAATAATGATGCCAGTGATCTTTTGTGCGCTCTTTTGAATAGAGTGCATTGCACAATGTCTGAAATGTGAAGAGATGAGAGACCGAGACGACGATAGTGAGAAATTAGGATTGAGAAATAGGGAAGGAAACGATGGAGAGTGCCAGACTACGAGAGTGAGAAAAACAGCGCAGAGAGGAGAAGGAGAGTGGGAGAAATGGAGTGTTGAGCAAGCAACGAAGAGGGATGGAGAGACGGAGACGACGAGAGTGAGGGAAAATGAACGGATTGATCTCTACAAGATTAAACTCTTTTAGGCCGTTAATGAAACTAATGCAAATAGATAAATCACTGTGTATAGAGTAGGTCCGAAGAAGAGATTAGGCTCTCCGGACTGAATTGGCCTTGAAAGATCGCAGGCCTAGTAGTGATCACCAGCAGGACTTCGTGTGCCTTGAATAACGGGTTGTACCTTTACCTTTACCTTTTTTACTGTGTATAGATTGTCATCCTCTCCAATTCCCCACTTTCTTTCCTCGAATATTTTCTGTTGAACCGAATTTCTGTTATGCACTGTTACATTTGCCTTACGTGTCTACGCCGTAACCCCCTCCGCCGCGTGTCCGACGCGACGGAGGGGGTTACGGCGTAGGCACGTAAGCAAAATGTAACGGTGCATTAGAGCTCATTATTGATCTCAACCGATGATTTTCGGGGGATAGCCTTGCTGATTCTTGTGGCGACTCTGTTGATCTTCGGCGTTATCAGGGAATGTATTCAATAGCTTTTCGACCAAATATGACGATTTGCAGAGCAGGAAATGGACTCAACGTCTACTGCTTAGCCAGGTAGGCCAAGTTCATGCTCATGGCTCGGCATCTAGTAATGCCTGGTCGATCCGATCCACAAAGATTCTTGAGTCCTTTAGCCAACCTTCTCCTGAAAATATGAAACAATTTTTCAGCGCAATGCAGACAAGTAAAAAAATATGAATGAAATAGTTCAAGATGTGAAAATCGCCTTAATTTTTTTAAATTAATTTTTTTCCTGATTTTTTTGTGAAACGTCGCTCTTTTCCTTTCAATACGATGATAAGACCTGTGTGTGCACAGGTCTTAATAAATCAGGCTGATTGGTTGCGTACAAGCAAAATTACACTGCAAATTGTACTTTTTGGTATATTTTTGGGCGGTAATGCAACTTTTTAGAAACATTTTTCCATGTAGACTTACGGCAGGATATCAAAATTAGAGAAAAGGTTAGTAATAGGATTTCACGACTGTGGGTAATACAGTCCGAACTTCTACCACTGCAAAATGTAATAGGATCGAAGATGTAATAGTTGGCAAGAACCTATTGCTTATCCTTTGTCGCTTGCACAAGCAAGATGCTTGCATAAATTTTAGATTTGTCACCATCATGACTATAGTTTTTGGTCTAGAGGAGACATCAATATAAGACCGATATCTTTTTGATACAGGTTGGCAAATGATTGGCACAAGGAGGGAGTCGAACCCACGACCTCTGCCTATCCGGGGCATTGCTCTAGCATTAAGCTACCTGTGCACCGATCATTGCCTTCCAATTCTTTGTTATGGGACAAGACCCTTAGTCTCAACTCACGCTAAGACCGATATCAATATAACTGTATTTATAACACCAATTTTTATTTAAAGATACACTTGAGATCAAATAACAGATTTGAACGTGTGGAACACCTATAACAATGATATGCAATACAATAAGTTATCCTATATCATAATGTGAGGACAACAATCAAAAACAAAAAAAGTTCTTTAGTTTACACTAAGTAGACAATTTTTGTTGTTCGACCATCTTTGCATATCTTCCTTTTCTATTCATTAACTGTTCATGTGTTCCTCTCTCAACGATTCTACCTTCATCAATAAAGCAAATTTCATCTGAAAATATTATAAATGTATACTTCTTTAAAAGAAAATAGGTTCATACCACAATGTTTAATAGTGTCTAATCTATGGGCGATTGAAATAGAAGTTCTTCCCTCAGTCGAAGTTGCCAATGCTTCTCTCACAACCTTAAATATTGCATTTTATTAGACATTTCCAAGAATGATACTAAACCTGTTCAGATTGTGTATCAAGTGCACTCGTGGCTTCATCCAATATTATTATCTTCGGATTTCGAACAAGAGCTCGAGCTATGGCTATTCTCTGTTTTTGTCCTCCTGACATTGATCGACCCTTTTCTCCAACTTCTGTTTCATATCCCTGAATTATCTTTTGTTAACTTTTATAAATGATTTTATTGATTAACCTTTGGAAAATCTTCAATGAAATTAGCTGCATTAGAAAGTTTACAAGCATTTCTAACATCTTCTTCAGTAACTTCATTTTCCACTCCCAATCTAACATTATCCATTATACTTCCTCTAAATAGTATGGGTTCTTGACTAACAAGAGCCACTTGTGATCGATGATAATGAAGAGATAATGATTTGAATGGAATGTCATCCAATAACTAAATACATCACATTTATATAATAAAAGGAGATTTTAGTTCACCATTTGACCAGAAGATGGTTCATAGAATCGTTCTAGAAGGTTAACTGTCGTACTCTTTCCACCTCCAGAAGGACCAACAAGGGCCAATGATTTACCTAAATTTATTCAATTCGTTGTTTCGAAAAAAGTGACAGATTCACAATTATTTTGTTAATATACCTGCTTCAACTTTGAATGAAATATTATTCAACGTCTTCTTATTCGGTCTTGATGGATAAGCAAAGCTGACATTATTTGAGGTCACTGATCCTTTGCTTTCCTGGAAAAAGGTTGTATTTCGAATAAAGAAAAATGTACACTTTGCTACCGTATTCAACGTTACTCAAAGGGACTGACACTTTTGTCAACGGCCTCTTCAACGGTCTGTGCTCTCTCGATGTTAGAGAGCAGAGAGAAAGTGTGCACAATGAAGAGACCATTGAGAGGTTACGCTCCCTTCAAAGTGTAATGGAATACTGACCAAGTTATCATAGCAATGGCTCGATTTTGTCGTTGGATCAATAAGGGCGAATAATAATCTTGAAGCCGATGAAGCAGCAATAACATCTTTGAATGATTCACTCATTGCAAGTGCGGTGAATCCGAGAATAGATATACACATCTACAAATGTTAAAGTTTACAATGTCTACGAACCACACAGAGATCAAATTTGCCCGAATGGCGTTAGTTGGCGAACGATTTGCCCGTATTCAGACAACTGCTAGCCTGTATATGGGCAAATCGGTGACTTTTGGCCCGAATGTGGGCAAATCGTTTGAACAAGTGGTGTAAGTTGGCAAATCTATTGCCCATATTTGGGCAAGTTTGCTCTCTGTACATTAAATTTCTTGGCCTGCACAATATACAGCACCGCAGAATCTCCCTTCGTGTATGTGATCCCGGGGATCCCCGGGATCCCCCCGTGCTCCTCGATTTTTTGTGCTGTGAATATTGAATATCAGGTGTGACAATTGTTCCTATTGTTTTCCTCTTTACTTGAACTATTTTATCAAGGAAAGTTTGGAATTTTATCAATTACGTAGCCCGAGAACAGATATTGAAATTATTAATTTTTAGCAAATGCCGCGCAAAAATATTGAAGAACTCGCGCACATTCGGCTTTATTAATCTCAAAGTGACTTTTTTCGGCATTTCTATTTCTTAGGATAATTTAATTGACAAGCGTTCGAAAATTCCAAATTTTTCTTGATAAAATAGTTCAAGTAAAGAGGAAAACAATAGGAACAATTGTCACACCTGATATTCAATATTCACAGCACAAAAAATCGAGGAGCACGGGGGGATCCCGGGGATCCCCGGGATCACATGCACGAAGGGAGATTCTGCGGGGCTGTATATATATATATATATATATATATATATATATATATATATATATATATATATATATATATATACAGCCCCGCAGAATAAGTTAACATTGTACTATTCACCTCTGATGCAAAGAGTCCTTTGATCTCAATCATTCCAATGTACACTAAATATATTCCGATACCTGAAAAACACATAAGAGATAGCGGACAGTGGTAAATATCACAACTAACTCGTAGACAGAAAGTTGATGAGCAAATCGAATGATTCAGTGATTGCATGGATCAGAGAAATGTAGATGATTTTCTATAATAAGTTTATTGTTATGCATCGTTACATTTGCCCTACGTGCCTACGCCGTAACCTCCTCCGCCGCATCTCCGTGGTTAGCCGGAGGTTACGGCGTAGTCACGCAAGGCAAACGTAACGATACATTAGTACAATAAATATAATACACATTCCCACCTTTCCAAGGGGTTTTCTCCTAGCCATTTGAATATTATTGAATCGATCTTGGAAATATGATTCCACTGTTAATTGTTGAATGGTAGCCATGTTATCGAACATTTCTATTGCCAACTGCAAATATCGTAACAAATCAATTTGCCATGCAAAAACAGGGCAAAATGAAAGAAATGGCGAGTTCTTGCACGCCAAGAACTGGGTAAAATAAAATGTCTTGTTCTTTTAGAACTTAAATTGTCAGTAGGAGCTGTAATTGGCCAAACAGGCAAAAAATGTCAAACGGCGCAAAAAGACGCATTGTATCCAATGCCCTCCCTCTATGTCAGCCTCACTTTTTCCATCGTGGGCTGTTTTTGGACTTTTCCAAGTAGATATTGCAAAAAAAATTCAAATGCACTGTCCTATATGTTGTGCGTAAGAAATGATGTAAGCGATGAAAGAACCAACCTCTCCTGACTTGTCGATCTCAACAACTTCTTCATATGCAATATTGCTGTTGTGTTCGATGAGAAAATATGCAATAACAAACAACACAATATACAATAGACTAAGCTGAAACATCAATTTAATTTTCGAATTAAAATATTTTTAAATAAACTTACAAATCCAAGCGGCCAACACACGACAAACGAACCAATGAGGATGAGGATTGACGAAAAACCATTCTCAATAATTATTGATATTTTATCATTGACTGCCTGAATAAGCGTATTAAATTAATATTATTACTAGATTTATTTATTTATTTATTCTATTATTATTATTTATTATTTTTATTATTTATTTATTATAAGAATAAGTATGCATGCACGTTAAATATAATTTTTTTGATTAAATACGTTAAATATGCCAAACGAAACGATATCAAAAATCGAAATTGTACCGCAATAGCCATAGGAGGTTGTTGTGAGAGAAGAACAGAACATGCAGCAGGAGATGTTTCTTTCCTATCGAAATAAGAGATTGGACGATTGAGAAGAGAAGTTAGACATGAAAGACGAAGATCGATAAGAACTGTCTCGCCTATCCAAGCATGCAGAGGCAGCTAAAATTGTAGATTTATTAAAAAATGTTAGTGGTATTTAAATGAATTTAAATTTAAAATATTATAAATATTATAAATTTAAATATGATTACATTGATCATAATGATTATGAAACAGAAAATTCCATTGCTCATATTAAGAAACACTGTCCAGAATAGTTGGTCTTCATAAATCTCTTGCTGAACTGATCCAAATATGAACAAATATGTTACCTAAAATAATCGATATTTATAGTATCATAACTGGTCATGTTTAGGCTTACAGCGAGAATAGGCATATCTAATCCCCTTAGCATTGATCCAATTGTGAGAATGAGAGTTTTCGTCTTATCAATGGCCAAAATCGACCATAATCCTCCCTTCTTGGTTGCAAATTCGTAATCCTCTAGCTGAATGGAATTATTTAATTACATTTAATTATATTTAATGTCACAGCATTATTCGAGCGACGCAGAGATTTTATGATACTTATTTATTTATTTATTTATTTTATGATATTTATTTATTTATTTATTTATTTACCTGTTGATCAACACTAACACTTCTTCTTGCATCAAAACGAGAAGTAGTCTCGATCTCTTCAATCTCTACATCAATGAGTGACTCATTATCTTCATCTTCTACTTCTCTATTGATTTCTTGTAGTTTGATCATATTCGAGAATACGCCATCTTCTTTTGTACGAAGTTCTTCATATCCTGAAATGAGGAAGAAAAATCATTAATATCTTCATGCAAAATCTTCATTTCAACTTGAATAGAGAAAACACACAAAGATATATTGTCCGTATAAAATATACTTGCATGATTGCATTGCTACTGCTGCTAAACAGAGGAAGAACTATCGATTAACTCCCCACTCTTTCCTCCTTTCCTTCCTCGCTCTCTCTGATCTACCTACTCTCTCACCGGTGCTCTCTCTCAGACATAGAAATTCATTGTGGAAGTGGTTGGCTACTCTCGTACCAAATAAACAAGTGTATTTTATACGGTCAATACCTCCGCTCTCAACAATTTGTCCTTCATCCATTACAATTACATGATCCACATTCTTTATTGTACTTAATCTATGAGCAATCACAATTGTTGTACGGCCTTCTGAAGCCTTGTCAAGAGCTTCCTGAAACATAAAACATAAATATTTGAATATGCAAATATAAAGTTTACCTGTACAATTTTCTCAGATCTGGTATCTAAAGCACTGGTTGCTTCATCAAGAAGTAAAAGACGAGGATTAGAAACAATTGCTCTAGCTATAGCTATCCTTTGCTTTTGTCCACCAGAAAGGGCAACTCCAGAAGGACCAAGATGGGAATCATAACCCTGGATGATTATATACAATTGGAATACTATGAAGTTATGCAGTTGTACCTTTTCTAAATGCATAATGAAATCATGAGCAAATGCGATCCTACAAGCTTCTTCAATTTCTTCATCACTGAAAATTCTTCCCAAACAGATATTTTCCTTTATTGATCCAATAAATAATGAAGGTTCTTGAGAAACAACTCCGATTATCTAAAATATCTATAAAAAACCAGTAAACTTCATTAAACAAATACCTTTCGTAGCTTTCTCAGATCATATCTTTCCAATGGAATATTGTCAAGAAGTATTGAACCATTATCAGGATTGAGGAAACGAGTGATCAATTTCAACTAAATACCATTATTCGTGAGGTTTTTTACGGGGTAATAAGTGTTTTGAAAAGTTTCGCACCGTAGTACTCTTTCCACATCCACTCTTTCCCACCAAAGCCAGTGACTTTCCAGGCAAAAGATCAAAAGACAAGCCTCGAAGAACAGCTTGAGCTCTGCAGAAAAAATAAATTATTCCAAGACCTGGGACCTATCAAATATACACGCTTACAGAAGTGTAACGCAATATAACATCACATTCTGTATATAATTCACACATTTGTGAGATTAGTTAATGAAGTCATTATTTACCTCGATGCGAATGTAAACGAGACATTGTTGAAAGTAAGATGCATCTCAGCCTCGTTGGGATCGCAATTTGACTCATCTCTTTCGTTCGGCCTCTGATATGGTTTAAAGTTAACAATATTCTACGCTAGTCCACTCGATATTTTTGAAAATTTTTAAAGGGAGAGTGACCTCTCTCAGTGGTCTCTTCGACGCGCAATGCTCTCTCGTTGTTAGAGAACAGAGAAATAGTGTGCGCAATGAAGAGGTCACTAAGTGAGGTAACGCTCACTTTAATAAAACTAGAGAAAACATTTTACCTTATCAATAATATCATAGATAACGGTGGCCGCGGATCTCGCTTTCATCACAGCCAACAAATGAGGGCCAAGAGATGCTGAAATATAAAAGGTAAAGGTTCAACCCGTTATGTATTTAAATGGAGCGTTACCTCTCTCAATGGTCACTACATTGTGCACACTATTTCTCTGTTCTCTAACAACGAGAAAGCATTGCGCGTCGAAGAGACCATTGAGAGAGGCTATGCTCCCTTTAAGGCACATGAAGTCCTGTGGGTGATTACAGTTATGCCTGAGACAATTCAAGGCCAATTTATTTAAATATTACTTTGAATATTTCGACAGAGAACTACTATCATCTATTCCAAACAGATTATGTTATGTTGAACTGATAGAGTGAAACATGAAATATTCTTTAAAGGCACACCCCAAGCGAATATTACTCTCCACATTGAAAATGCTCTCTCGTAGACAAAGAGAGCGAGAGAATGTGGCCAGAGCGGAGAGTTTCGAATTAGCTTGGGGTGTCGCTGTAAATTGGTCTATTGGCTCACTCATTCTGCCGACAGTATCCATCGCCATGCCTACGACGGCAAAGATTGTCCCGGCCTCAGCCAAGCGCCCACTGTGGTAGCTAATAGTACCGTACCTAGAACGGAGTCAATTAAAGGGAGCGTTACCTCACTCAATGGTCTCTTCATTGCGCACACTATTTCTCTATTCTCAAACAACGAGAGACCATCGAGAGAGGTTACGCCCCCCCCCCTTTAATTTAGTAAGTAAATCAATGTACAGGAGTACAACTATTAAGTAATAATGTGCTTCATGGTGTTTCGGCCGCTACGTCTAGACACCATAAAGCAATACCCACGTTTGGATAAGGCTCATGAATGATTTTACCATATGCCAGCGCAGCGGAAGCAGGCGTAGTTCAAAATCGATGTGGCCTCGAAGAGACCGCTGATAAAGCCAACTCGAGTTGCTGCAGAAACACCAGAACGAAGAACTGTACCGTACCTCTGAAAGATTTAATTTAATTTAATTTATCATACATTGAATAAATGTGACAACAAGTGATAAATAGATAGAGTGAATTATGTAAGAGATCAAGAACGTAGCATAGCATATACGCTTTTACAAATTAGAATTCAAAAATAGAAAAAAATTATTTAAAAATATGAAAGTGTGTTTTCAAACAAATCCTCTAGAGAAATATTGCCATGCAAAAGCAAAAAGGTATTTTCGATCAGTCATGTCCGGCAAACTAACCTCAATCATCGTTTGTTGTCCATTACAAGACTGAACAGTCTTCACATTGAGTATACTTTCTTCAGAGATTCCATTTGCTTCATCAGAAATACTGATCACATTGGAGGACGCTTTAGAGGACAGCTATAACATACACATATTATAATATATGAATATTTGAAAGAAGCTAGATAGAGGATATTCTGTTGCTATATTATTAAAGGAACTGACAACTTTGTCAATGGTCTCTTCATCACGCATACTATTTCTCTTTTCTCTAACAACGATAGGGCGTAGACAATTGTAGAGACCGTTGACAAAGGTGTCAGTAACTTTAAAGGGAGCGTAACCTCACTCATTGCCAATGGTCTCTTCGACACGCAATGCTCTCTCGTTACTAGAGAACAGAGAAATAGTGTGCGCAATGAAGAGACCATTGAGTGAGGTAACGCTCCCTTTAAGTGAGCATTCTTTAATGAATACCATTGGAATGAAAGTAGCACAAATGAGTGTGGTTGGACCGGCCCAAACGAGAATCAGTGCTATTCTCCAATCAAGAATCAAAGACAATGTGGCTCCCGTGATTATGGTGGACATGCACCTGAAACATATATTTATATAATAAACATGTATTAATATTTATATAATATATAATTTATATAGTAATTATTTATATTTATATAATATATTATAATAAGGTTAGAAAAAATGTTGCCAAAAATGAAAATGGCAAATTTGCACTCACACTTTTGCACGCTCTCTCGAACTCTGTCATCTCACACAGAAAAAAGGGAAAATGAGAGGGTGTGCAAAAATGAGAGCGCAAATTTACCATTTTAATTTGGGGTAACCTCCTTATTCTAACCTTTATTATATTAATGAAAAACAAATTTCTTCGTAAAACAAATTTTAATCCAAATACCTTATGAATAGTCCAATCTTGTCTCCGATTCCGTCCTTGATTCGATCGATATTACTAAGAATATTGATCGATTATTGATTAGATCAAGATACAATAATTGAATGGATACCTGCTCAATCGATTACTCAATTCGCCAGTACTCGTCTTATCAAAGAAGGCTGCATCTTGAGCGAGAACAGATGATATGAACTCGCTACAATTATGCATTTCATAATTTCAGAATTGTTATGAGTTATCTTCATTATGTGCTATCTATCTTCTCTTTTTTCATCCGTTTAGAGAAGATAAATATATCATTATTATTATTATTATTATTATTCTTCTTATTGATATGTTAAAGTGAAAGCTCACCTCCGAATCCTCTGCGCAATCCTTTCTCCTGCCCACACATAGAGCCAATTCTGGAACATTGAGCAATACATTTGGCAAACCTTTTAGTTTCATACTTTTAAAAAAAAATTAAAGCATTAATGTGTATACATTAAAGAAGGGGACCCACGAGATTTGGAGTGCACTATTGACAAGAAGAATATGGGGCATAGGAAGTGGCATTATGTTCTCTATTAGATATGAGCGAATGGGTGCATAGAGCGTGTAGCTCAGTGGTTAGTGGTTAGCGCTAGTAACCGCGCTACGTGGGTTCGACTCTCGTTTGCAATTCTCTTTATATGCATCCTTCAAATTCAAAAACTCGCGCCTTTCCCTGGGGGATCAATGAACTTTATGCTCGGATTACGACATTCCTGTTCACCTAAAATTTTAGAGAAAATTGTTTTTGTATACAGGGAGATGTGATCTACAGTTCTGCCTGGCCAGTTTAGTCACGAAAAAACTCGTGGGTCCCCTTCTTTAATCATGAATATTGTTTAATTGTCTATGTACTGTCCGGATCTAATACACTATCGAAATTGTAAATGATACCTCGATATATCCGCAAATGAAGATAAAGACGAAACCGATTCCATAGAGTGATGACAATCGAAGAATATGATGCATGAAGTCAAGATCGCCTTTAGGCTGCAATCACAACAAAATCAACGCTATTTATTTTCTTATGGTACGAAAAATCGGAGTTATCAGATGAATATGTTTTTTATTACCCGTTTGCCTATTTATTATAATCGAAATATGCAATATAAAATATTTAAAAAAAATATAAGCAAATGTACTCATAAAATTAGATATTAATGAATCAAAAGTAGTTATTAGTAGGACGATTCACTATTTCGGCCATTAGGTTCTAGACAGTGAACCAATGGAAGAATCTAAAGAATCAACCCAATGGGGTTGGCCATCTTCAGTACAACCCCCCCCCCCTTGAGTTAGATTACAAAAAGGTTTATATCTATGGTGAATATTATTATTATTATTATTATTATTATTATTATTATTATTATTATTATTATTATTATTATTATTATTATTATTATTATTATTATTATTATTATTATTATTATTATCATGTACTTACTTCCTTGACATTCACGTACATCGTAGTGATAACACCCCATAGATAGGTTTGAGCCGGCAGACACAGACCGACGATCACTGATAACAAAGAACCAACGACGAATGCGAATATTTCACTGCGGGATGCAAATCGGAACTGGAAAAAACCATCATAGTATTAATTGAAATATATTAATTCGTCGTTACTCGAAATGTTATTATTAATTGTTATTTCTTTGATACCTACGTTGTGGCATCGTATTTTATGTAATTCATCACGATATCAATTATTCGTTATCATAAGTTATCCTTGTAATGCATAAATTAATATTATATCATCATAATGCATTGTTAGTGGAAAGTTGAGTAGGATAAGTGTCAAAGTTTCAGTGGCAAAGCCACACCCCAAGCTCATATGAAACTCTCCGCTCGGGAATTACTCTCTTACCTTCTTTGTCTACGAAAGAGTATTGCCAATACGGAGGGTGAAATTAGCATAGGGTATTCCAGTAAAATATTTCAAATTTCTTACCAATTGCAAGAAAGGAGCGGGTTTGACGTCATTCAGATCGTCGTCTTCATCATCGTCGGGATCACTCAAACATTATCGTTACAGCGACACCCCAAGCTAATTTGAAAATATCCACTCTGGCCACACTCTCTGGTCTACGAGAGAGAGCGTTGTCAGAGTGGAGAGTAAAATTAGCTTGGAGCGTCGCTTTCAAGTCAGGCGAAAAACTTCTTAATACTACCTGGTGCAAGCGGTAAATATCCGTTGGAATATACTCGGTGAGGGAATATTAACCTCTTCTTCATCAATAAGAATATCCTCATCTTCGTAGTGACTATTCCGACTACCCATATTGATAACTAATGGAAAATGACAGACAGCGACGAGGTACAACGAAACATACGATGCACTTTAAAAGAAAGCGCATTGCACAACGAAATAGACGAGAGATGAGAGACGGAGACGACAAGAGGAAGAGATGAGAGAATAGTAGGGGGTGAGAGAGCGAGATAGAATAGAGAGAGTGTTGACGGGGAAACGGATGCGGTCAGGCGTTTTCCACAAAGCAAGACGAATGTAAATGTTGGTGGCTTACTAGCTAGCTAGCTTACGAGTTCGCCTACTACTAGCTTACTAGCTCGTGGCTTTGCAAGGAAAAGATGAAATATCTGCATAGAGACAGTAGCTGAAAGTATATAATTCACATATCCATGTCTAAAGTGACGACGAAGCAAAGCCAGGTCAAGAAGAGAAATCATAGTAAATATTATAGTTAACCAAATGCGAGATTTGCATCTTCAATCTAAATCTCCATGATAAATACATGTGAGAGAGTTGAAGAGTTTTGCAAGCTTTTGTTTCCAGGTTTCTATCTTTCAAACCCTCACGAGTGAGCGATATTGCAAGTTTAAAATGTCGATCATTCAGTAGACCAGTAAACGAATTCATATCATTTCTTTCTTAGAGGGATTTCGTCTAGACTCATTCAACTCTGCATGACCATGAGTGGAGAACGTATATCATCATCCCCTCACTTCACAAACTATTTGCACACCCTGTCTCGATGAGAGCGTCTCACGTGAAGAAGAGATTCTCCCCTTCGATGATAAAGTTTAGATCAAAAGATCAACGCACAATTCTAAACGATCTTTAATGTCATTGTTAGTCACCCTCTGGAATAAAAAAGGCGTAGAGACCGAGATGACTAGATAGAGCGAGAGATAGTAAACAAGTGAGAGAGACGCAGACGAGGAGATACGATAGGCTAGAGTTGTGCAATAGTGTGCTGATGTGAGTATGTCTGCACCTACATATTTCTAGATGCGTGCGTGTGTTATTTCTCTCCATTGACACTTCAGGGGAGTTAGTTTTTCTATGGGAATCATGGAGAGTGAAGGTGGTTCTACCACCGAACTACTCGAACAAGACCCCGGCGGCTCTAAATCTCCTACATTCTTCAAGCAAATCCTTGCGATATTCACTGGGTACTGTATATTATCAGTGATTATCAGTCACTAGAGTTATAACTTGTCGTTAGAGCTTATGAACTCTCTGAAATTATAATTGTTGGAATCGACCCTTGAACTTCTGAAAAGTCCTAGAATTCGGATAAAATAACTGTATGATGTTTCAGTGAAGCAGATGAAGAAGATGATGATCTAAATGATGTCAAGTCCGTGTCTTTTCTGGATTTGGTAGGTTATTTCAACTTTCATAAAAAATTCTCAAAATTTCTTGGTTTAGTCATTGCATTGTGCTACATTTTTCTCCCTTACAAATAATGAAAGAACTGATTAAGTTCTGCTTCGCCTCGAAAAGGGAGAAGATGGCAATCGGTTTCGGAGCACTATTGTCTGTTTTATACGGATTGATCTATCCTTCACATGTCTATCTAACTGGAGTGATTGCAACTATGTATATCAATGCAACGAATGTGAGCATCACTTTGTCTTCGTGTATAATTTAAAATCTGGTAATTAAGAAAAAAATATATTATTATGCAAGGATTTCAGCCACAAGGCAATGACGAATTCTTTTATATTATTTTGTCTTTGGGATCTGTGTACGGAATACTCTCCTTCTTCAACTTTATCCTCGGTTTTCTAGAGGTTTGTCAATGTTGATCACTGATCTATTATACATCTTACAATATCAAGCAATCCTCATCTTCTTATTTTTTTCTTTCCGTTTTACTTTCATTAATAATTTTATTTTAGAATTACACATACCAGTGGGCTAGTGAGCGCATAGCTGAGACAATTAGAAGGTATGAAAATGTGAAAATAAATATAAAATTAAAATAATAATCGTCTCAGCCGATATATCGCATCAGTGCTTCTTCAAGATGCATCATCCATAGATAAATCAAACACTGGAAAACTGAGCAATAGACTCAGTAGGTATGTAAATTTATCGAAATATCGATTTTTAGAACACAGAATTAGCTAAAACTTTCTTTTCAGTAATATAGATCGGATCAAGGATGCAATTGGAGATAAAATCGGGATGTTCATAAGGTTAATATAATATAATAATATCCATTTTTTTCCATTTTGATAAAACATTTTCCATTTTGTTTTACTTCAGGTCCATGACGATTTTCATCTCCGGCTCTGTGATTTCGTTCATGTTAGACTGGAGAACAACACTGATGTTGAGTTGGTCAGGCATCATTTGCTTGGTATGCTCTGCTCTCATTCCTAAGGTAATCGGTCTATTCATTTCGCATACTATCTCGTAGTCCTCTAATGCATCGTTACATTTGCCTTACGTGCCTCGACGGAGACGTTACGGCGGAGGTTACGGAGTAGGCAAATGTAACGATGCATAACAAGAACGAGAAAAAAAAACAATTTACATAATTTTACAGCTATCTGGGAAAGATGTCAAAAGGACGATTAAGATATCGGAAGAAGCCAATGGGGTATCCGAAGAGAGTATACTCAATGTGAAGACTGTCCAATCGTGTAACGGGCAAAGAACGATGATTGAGGTGGATATCTTTATTATTTTTATTATTAGATTACAAAGAAGCGCAGCCCAGAATTTAGATACATGCAATAAAGTATCATATAATAATTACAATAGCAATGTAAAAAATTTTTAATATTAGGTAAAAAGGTAAAGGTACAACCCGTTATTCAAGGCACACGAAGTCCCACTGCTAGTCCAGCGAGGCTATTTGATAACGATGCAATAATAATAATAATATTTGTAATATCATGTCTTTTTGAAAAAAAATTAAATAATATTTCAAATTTATCATTTCTTCTAGAAATATTCGTCAATACTTCACAAAGGTGTTGGTCCAGCCACTCGGGTTGGGCTAGTATCTGGACTGGCCGATGGAACTTCGGAATTTCTTAATTCCCTATTTCATTGTATCGGTATTTGGTCAGTCCGTTCCTTTTCTACTTAAAGCGACACCCCAAGCTAATTTTACTCTCCGCATTGGCAGTACTCTCTCGTAGACAAAGAAAACGAGAGAGTGGGCCAGAGCGGAGAGTTTCAAATTAGCTTGGGGTGTCGCTTTAATGATGAACTCGAGCTCTTGCGTCGCAAGATTTTTTAAAAAAATTTATGAAACGTCTTCAATAAAACAGATATTCAGGTACGGCACAGTCCGGTATCACGAAGGGCACACCATCGAAGCAGGAATGATCTTTGCTGTTACTAGCCTTGCTGTCGAATCGGCTCAGTGCTTTAGTAAGGCATATTTCACATATTTGTGTTTACTCAGGTATTTTTTATCGTGGGGCACGCCGTCTAATCCCGTAAAACCTTTAGACGGGGAATCCCGCGAGATTTGACCGGAGTATATTTGTCCCATGCATGAACGTTTTTAAATTTCAATTTTATTTGAAACTCCTTGATTGTAGCTCAAATCGGTCCACATCTCATGTCAGTCATGAAGGCTCGAGCTGCTGCTGCTTCTGTATAAGAGACCATACACAAGGTTTCATCCATTTATAATATTCTTTAAAAAATAAATTAGCTCTACACTCGCATCCCGTATTTTACATAGATAGTAGAGCTGTTCATATAACTTTTGCTTCTTAGATGGTCATAAATCCTCAATATTTCAGAGCCAAGATAAGATATACGAGGGTGGACTCGATCCTAATGACGCACCTTTGCATCTTTCATTCAATGATGTTTGCTTCTCGTTTCCGTCAAGGTTTGATTAAATGTTTTTTAAGGCACACCCGACCTAATTTGAAACTCTTCGTTCTGGCCACACTCTCTCGCTTTATTCTTCTGCGAGAGAGTATTGCCAAGGCGGAGAGTAAAATTAGCTTGGGGTGCGACTGTAATGATTAATTTATGCATTTAATTTTTCAGATCCCAGGCTGTTCTGCAGAAACTCTCTTTTGATTTGAATGAAGGAGAATCACTGGCATTAGTTGGAAAGAGTGGAAGTGGAAAGAGTACTACGGTCAGTTTCATATAATCGCAAATATCCAAGCATGAGACGTCATACTGGCGTCAATTTTCTTCTTCTTTGAATGGAAAATTTCATATTCGATTAGATAGATTCAAAGAATTTCAGCTTAAACTAATTACACGTTTCCTTAATCCCAATTCTGGAACAATTTTATTGGATAACCTACCACTGGAGAAGTTTGACTTGAGAAAACTTCGGGAAGTGAGTTACTTACAAATCCAAACTTTAGTTTGTTGAAACATTCGAAGTACGTCGATTCACACACTTGATTTAGGTTACTTTCATAGTGAGCACAATGTTTCGGGCTGATCTATGAAATTTTTAATTTAATTTAATTTGTACTAATTCAATAAATAGTCAGCCTCATATTTCAGATGATTGGAGTGGTCTCTCAAGAGCCATCATTGTTTATTGGTTCGATAAGAGAGAATATCTGTCTCGGTAGACCGTACACCGATGAAGAAGTCAAAGACGCTTGTAGAATAGCATTCGCTCATGATTTCATTATAAGCTTTGAACAGGTATAGAGTATAGAGGAATCATCCAAATTAATAATTAAATTAAATATCAAATACATTTATGCATTGCATGGATAATCTAGAAATAGTGTACAATAGATAAATAATACTAAATCACAACTCTCTGAAAACACTATAGATGATTGCTAAATTATGAACTCTTATAACCTTTACCATTTCAAGTTTTCTGAGGACTGTTCTAATACTATGATTATTTCAGGGCTACGACACACTCCTTGGACCGTCGGGAGTCACACTTTCTGGTGGTCAGAAACAGAGAATAGCCATAGCGCGAGCGATCATTTCTAATCCTCGACTGCTTCTTCTTGATGAAGCAACCAGTGCTCTGGACTCAAGATCGGAAAAGATTGTGAAGGTGCCACTTATATTTCCAGAAACACTATGAAAGTTTATTTGTTATAAAGCACTTATAATGTATTCGTAGAGAATAGTGCTTACATATAGGACACATAATTAGCTAACATAATTTTAGTACATGCAAACCTATATTATATTACTATTAATATTGATGCTATTAATGATATTAATTTAACAATCGTGCACTTCAGGAAGCTCTTGAGAAGGCTTCGGAAGGCCGCACTACAATTGTTATCGCTCATCGACTTAGTACCATCAAAAACGTTGATAAAATCATTGTGATGGAGGACGGAAGTGTTGTGGAGAGTGGAGGTAGACACCATTTTTTATATTCTTAACAATTAACCGAAATGAAAACATGACGCCATCAAGAACTTTTATTTATTTGATTTGCTAATTGTTTTCTATACCACAACTTAACAATACGTATTTTACAGGATACCAAGAGCTTTGCTCAAGGGATTACGGTATTTTTGCTGAAATGATTCGTAAACAACAAGTGTCTACTTATCATGGTAGTTATGAGGACACAGATGATAGTTTCGAATTGGATGAAAACTTTACGAATGTTGCGGAAAGAAGTCATAGACAGGTATGTTACATTTACGAGGAACTATTTTATAATCTTAACTTTTATCGTTATTATAATGATTTTGTCATTTTGAACTTTTTTGTTCCCTGTCAACTTTCCAACCGTCTCTTATCTTCAGTCCGAAGCGCTCGATTTCCCGAAAGTAGACGGAGGTCTCATATCACTGTTTGGAATTGATTGGAGGAAGAGTTTTCTAATGATTTTCGGATCGTGCTGCAAGGGTGTCAAAATGCCCGTTTTATGTGTACGAGAGATCGTTGGGTATAGAATTTCTCGTGTATATGTAGAATTTCGGGGGTTTTGTTGCTCAAACGAATTTTTAAGTTGTTAAAGGTGAACTCCCGCGAATATTTTCGTGAACATACTGTAAAGACAGAAAGTTAACAAAAGTTATTCTACATACAGTACACCATTTATTTAGCGCTAATTCAGCTTTTTGATAGCTAGAAACATGAATAAATCTTACTTGCAATCGCAGTCAAACGCGCGTTATTTGAAAATACAATCACTCACTTTTCTTGCATCTCGCTTTATACTTGCATAAGCGAGAGCAAGAGATTTGCATGAATATTACGTTTTGATTTGTTCAGGTCAGCTTCTTCTTCGTTTTTGGATCAATAAAAGATGATGATTATGAAGATGAATTGTTCTGGACAATCACGGGCATTCTTGGAGCATCCCTGTTCACTTTTGTATCGTTGGTCATTATGGTATGATTTATTATTCCCCTGTCCCATCATAATTTCACGAAAGAAAAATTTAAAGAGCGCCGCAATTTTAGGGGGGGGGGGGCAATAATTTGGTCGAACATTTCTGGGTGCCTAAAATTTGGCTACCAGACAAGCAAGCCCCACTTTTAAAGTTGAGTCAATAATTTGGTGGTTGAGCCAATAATTTGGTTCGAAGTGGGGCTGTTATTTTAGTCTAAAATTTTAGCCAAAGTTTGACTAATATTTTGGACTAAAATAAGAGGCCCACTTCGAACCAAATTATTGGCTCAACCACCAAATTGTTGACTCAACTTTAACAGTGGGGCTTGTCAGGTAGCCAAATTTTAGGGTCAACTTTTACGGTCCACCAAATTATTGCCCCCCCCCCCATCCTAAAATTGCGGAGAGGGTTTAAAGGGCGGACTGTGCCATTTAAATCCTTTTAACGAAGGTTTCCGATATGTTCAAAAAATATCAATTATGTTTGGTTATGTGAAGAGCAAGGTTAATTAGTAGAATTTCTAGGAAGCGATGAACGCTTGGATAGGAGAGACAGTTCTTATCGATCTTCGTCTTTCATGTCTAACTTCTCTTCTCAATCGTCCAATCTCTTATTTCGATAGGAAAGAAACATCTCCTGCTGCATGTTCAGTTCTTCTCTCACAACAACCTCCTATGGCTACTGCGGTAAGTGACATCGATGGATCTTTTTTAAATTTTTTACATTTTACAATAAATATCGATTAATTCGCATCCAGGGCATCGACAACAGTATGTCTAACATAATCCAGAATTGCTTCGGCGCCGTTGTAATCGCCATAGCGACGTTCGTTGTGTGTTGGCAAATAGGAATTGTAAGTGAACCAATCGATATTTCAAATTAATCAATCGATATTTTGAATTGATCAATGGATATTTTGAATTAATCAATCGATATTTCAAATTAATCAATCGATATTTCAAATTAATCAATCGATATTCTGTAGATTGGTCTAGTGTATGTTATCGTCTTTGTTGCCGTATATATTATACTTGAGAAGAAATGTGATCAATCGTATAAGAGAGCTGTGGAAGTGGACAATTCGGGCGAGGTGGAATATTTTAATTTTGAATTTTGAATTTAATTTAATTTATCATTTATCAATAAGATGCGACAACATTTGAAATAACAGATAAATCGAAAATGAATTAAGATAACCTAAATCAATTATACTTTAGATAGCTTTGGAAATATTCGAAAACGTTGCAACCATCCAACAATTAACTGTAGAATCGTACTTCAAAAATAAATTTGATCAGATTATTTCGCTCAGAAGGAACGAAGTCAACCAGGTTTGCGCTTACCTTGTCGTTTTTATTACTATGTATAAATTTGATGAAACTAGGGTTGTTCTGAATAAAGCTTTTTCTTGCAGAAAATATTTTATCAATCACTGATTCGCGCTTTTACTGAGACTGAGAATATCTTCGTGGATTTCATTTCTACTTGTAAGAAGTTAACAATCAATCGATTCTGTAATTTCGAGACCTTTAAGGTTTCGGAATCTTTCTAGTATACCATGGAGTAATTGATATCAAACGATTGTATGCTGCTGGTGTAAGTTACACTTTTCTTTTCTTTTCTGATATAATATAATAGAAATCTATAATACGGAATATTTTGGAAAGAATGTTGTTAGAATAGAGAGACTTTTCCAAAAATGTATTCAAGCTACCATTTCCGAACAATAATGCATATCCTGCATGTTCTGTTTGGCCAAACTCGCTCTGCGTCTCGTACAAATTAGTTTGACCCGTTTTACATTAAGAAAATATTTAAAATTGCAGCATGACAACTTGAAATTGCCGCTCTGACCATGAGAAAGTGATAGGATAACTAACTCTATGTTACCCCTTTAGGTCTGCATCTCCTTCCTGGGTTACATGGGATACGTGATGGGCTTATCACTGAAAGACATCGTCGCAGCCTCATCTGCTACGAGACTTCTCTTTAGTCTCATTGATCCTACTGTCAAAGAGGATCAGGAGAGAGATTTGGTAAAATTAAAATCTATTAAAGCTTTACTTTTGAGGAAATATTAAACTAACAAAATTTCAGAACATTCGTGGGGAAGTTGAAGCAGATTCAGTCTCATTTGCTTATCCCTCGCGCCCGTCCAAGAAAATTCTCGAAAATGTATCGTTCAAAGTGCAAGCAGGTATGCATCCCTTTATAGTTTTGTAATAGTGTTAGAAGTAGTCATCTACATATTGTTTTTTGGATAAAATTGTAAGCATAATCCATATCAAATCAAATCAAATCATTTATTTTCTGTATCTATAAGAAAGAAAGGGATGGTATGGGATTCTTCTTATCACGTTAAACGGGGTCAATCAGCATAATCCATACGCGTACGATAATATTCTCAGGATCATCGTTGGCTCTGGTTGGACCCTCGGGAGGTGGCAAGAGTACGGTGGTCAACCTTCTCCAACGATTTTATGAACCTTCCTCGGGAAGATTGGTAGGCAACTATCTAACGTACAAAGTAGTGGTCGTATGCATGAACAACAGGAAAACCGTTTTCCGTCAAAATGTGACGTCAGCGTTTTCCAAAATTCCTCCGCCTTCGCTAATGACGTCACATCTTCACGGAGAACGGTTTTCCGTTGTTCATGCATACGGCCACAGATTCCAAAAGTAACTAGCAATAAAATGAGAAGAATGAGAGTTATCTCTTCCTTTATTTTATGTTCACGAGTTTTTAACAGAGAACAGAAGGCATAACTATTCTATTTCCAGTTGTTGGAAGATCTTTCGATCGACGAATATTCTCTGAAGGAGCTCAGATCGAACATTGGTCTAGTCAGTCAAGAGCCGATATTGTTCAGAGGCAGTATCAAGGACAATGTTCGATTAGGAGTAGAATTTGTATCTGATGAAGATGTACAGGAAGCATGTAGACTGGCCAATGCCAGTACTTTCATTGAAGAATTCCCAGAGGTATAATTTTACCAATTAATGTTCTTAAAAAAACTTTATATGTCCAATATTTCTTTAATTTTCACAACATTTGTACGCTCTCCGTCTAACAGAGGACATTGAGAAATGAGGAGATCTAAAGAAGTATTTAACTTTTACGTTATAAGTTGGATGGTTTTCAGGGATATGAAACAGAAGTTGGAGAAAAGGGTCGATCAATGTCAGGAGGACAAAAACAGAGAATAGCCATAGCTCGAGCTCTTGTTCGAAATCCGAAGATAATAATATTGGATGAAGCCACGAGTGCACTTGATACACAATCTGAACAGGTTTATTGTATTGATTTTCTAAAAAAATGTAATCTTTTTTTTTTCAGATCGTTCGCGAAGCTCTATCAAATTCTTCACAAGGAAGAACTTCAATCAGTATTGCACATCGACTCGATACCATCAAACATTGCGGTATTTACATAATTATTTTTAGAAAAAAATGAATATTTTCAGATGAGATTTGTTTTATTGATGAAGGTAGAATCGTTGAGAGAGGAACGCATGAACAGTTAATGAATAGAAATGGAAGATATGCAAAGATGGTCGAACAGCAAAAATTGTAACGGGCGATCTTTGTTGCGTTATTGTTTTGTTGTTGACTTGTTGATAAATGTTATGTTTCTGATAAAACCAGAGATACTAGTAAAATGGACATTTCCGTGTATCGCAATGTGTCGAGCTTAATAGCGGGAACGATTAAATTCTTCTTGACTTGTACCAGCGCGGAGACTTTTTTTATCTTCCTCGATTTCGTCATTACACGATTTTTCTCTACGAACATATGGATTTCGACCGAGTTATGGTAGAGAAAAATCCATCCGGTTTGATGAGAAAGTGTTTTTTACACAATTAAGCGCTAACATATTCATCTGTCACAAAATGAAAAAAAACGCCGGCTCAGCCTATGCATAGTTAGGAGTATGCCCCTTTCTGCAAAGATAGTTTTGCGCCATTTTCCGGGCTATTTGCCGATCCAATCATGCCTAACCGTGCGCCACTGTATCTCAAATGTACAATAGGCGGAGTTCAAGAGAAATAGCAGATATTTTTGCGGGCAACAATAAGAATATAGGATATGATCAATGATCGTACATGTTCCCACAATGAATACTGATCTTTGATCATCCGAAATGTATCTTTCGTGTGAAAACACCATTCAAGTCATAGCTGAACCTACTTTTTCTTTAGATGTTCTACACATTCGTTTTTATGTCGTAACAAACATTATGATCATGAAAAATAGAATTGGTAGATGAACAATGTTATATTATTTCAAGTTTTATACATAGAACACAAACTTATGTTTCTGTGATTTCACACGAAAGCATGTCGTTTCGCCTACGATAAGTCGTTTATACCCATGGATTACTCGAGAAGGCAATAGACGATGTTGATTGCGTGCAGAGTAAGAGCCAAGGGGGGGGGGCAAACGTGCGAATTTTCAGAGTATTTTATATTCTCAAACATTCGCTTTTATGATTTCGAAGTATCTATCCTTCATGTCTGTTATGTCTTTCTTAAACCAGAACAAATTTAAATATTCATGATTTGCCCTACTGACCGCAATGATCTGAAAGTTCCTTTTCCGGTCGTCGAGAGGGAAAAAACAGCTCTTCACCTGCTTCTCGATTTCGTATTCTCAAACACTGTTCATTCATTGCATAATGAAGCAACGTACTTGATTTGGTTTCATTCTCTTATTCCTTCTCTAATCTGATCGTGCACGACGCAGCACGTATTGGATTCCATATACATTTGTCAAACGCCGTTCTCCAGGTCAACCCCGTGTTCGATGGCGTGATGAGTTCAAGAGGATCAATTTGCAATGGTGGTCAATACCATTGGAGGAACTGAAGAACGGCCCTCCCTTCATCTAGTATAATACTTGATATGAATAAATTGAATTGAATTAAAATCTGATCTTGAAGTGTTTAACCATACTTCGTCAAATTATACAGTGCGCGACATAATGATAAGACACCCCTAAAATTTTGAGATTCTGACCGAATGGCGAATGAAAATCAAAAGAGGTATATACCATTTGTATCCACTCCTTGGATAACTAAGGTAGCCCACGTATGAGGAAATTCAATTTCCCGGTCAACGAGAAAATAATGATTTTCCGAAATTTTACCGCGACATAATGATAAGACACCCTGATTTTTTTCATGAAGTGCAATTTTTTTCAAACTTCTGCATAACAGCAATAGGGCAACAATAGGTTAATAATCGATGTTATGCCCCATTCTCCAGATTAGGCCAAAGGTGAGATTGGGCATGCTTCCATAGAGGGCAGAAAACAATTGCCGCTCGATGTCGTCCCACTCCGTTTTGATGAAAGCCTTTAGTTCGGCAACGGGTGCATACTGTTTGTTGTTCTTGTACACACGACGAACCATGATGCCCCATATGTTCTACATGTGGTTTATATCGGGGGAACCCGTCGGGCATGGATGAACAGGGATGTTCTTGACTGTGAACAATGATTTCGAGGGGTGTTGGCATGAATGGATGCACTGTCTTTCTTCGAGACCAGATGGTGGGCAAGGTTCTTGCTCATGAACAGAACAAGGGTAGTCTGGTGCATCACGTGATACTCCGGATAGTCCATCCTGCTGGAGCTGAAGGAGATGGGCGGCAAGTCAAATCTTAGGAACCCGCCCCAGTACGGTACATCATATTTTTTTCAAAAATTTTCAAATTATCGGTTTCTGGTTGCATTCACTGATAAGAACAAGTTCAACCATTATATTCCTGACGGCTATAACTGCTTCTGACATGATTTTCTCAACGAACCGCGTTATTTCAGCTGGAGGAACTTCGGTCATGTTCTGGGCGCATTCCTAAAATTTGACATGCCGCCCATCTCCTTCAGCTCCAGCAGGATGGACTATCCGGACTATCACGTGATGCATCAGAGTACCCTTGTTCTGTTCATGAGCAAGAACCGTGCCCACCATCTGGTCTCGAAGAAAGACAGTGCATCCATTCATGCCAACACCCCTCGAAATCATTGTTCGCAGTCAAGAACATCCCTGTTCATCCATGCCCGACGGGTTCCCCCGATATAAACCACATGTAGAACATATGGGGCATCATGGTTCGTGGTGTGTACAAGAACAACAAACAGTATGCACCCGTTGCCGAACTAAAGGCTTTCATCAAAACAGAGTGGGACGACATCGAGCGGCAATTGTTTTCTGCCCTCTATGGAAGCATGCCGAATCTCACCTTTGGCCTAATCTGGAGAATGGGGCATAACATCGATTATTAACCTATTGTTTCCCTATTGCTGTTATGCAGAAGTTTGAAAAAAATTGCACTTCATGAAAAAAATCAGGGTGTCTTATCATTATGTCGCGGTAAAATTTCGGAAAATCATTATTTTCTCGTTGACCGAGAAATTGAATTTCCTCATACGTGGGCTACCTTAGTTATCCAAGGAGTGGATACAAATGGTATATACCTCTTTTGATTTTCATTCGCCATTCGGTCAGAATCTCAAAATTTTAGAGGTGTCTTATCATTATGTCGCGCACTGTACTATTTTCTTTTCTGCTGAAGCCTTCTCAAATCGTGAAAATCTCCACTGACAACTCACCTGTCTACGCTCCGTAAATAAATTATAGCGTAACTCGATATAGCGACACACGAACGCATCGTATTTATTTTCTGTCAATTTTCCATTCTATTACGATACTGCTACAAATTGGCGATGTATCATGCACATCTTGCTACACACAGAGAAATAAGTGTTATCCACGGAGCATAAGACCTGAGAAGTGTTATATTTAACACTTTCCGAGCTCAAAAACAGTTAAATATAACACTTCTCAGGTCTTATGCTCCGTGGATAGCACTCATTTCTCTGTGTGCAATAATGGCCCGTCTCAATTCCGTATCTCGAGTTATTCCAAATACGTACGTATCTATTCATGTTCAGTGATGGAGCTATGAATGCTACCACGCCTTCTCGACTATTCATCGATCTTACATCTGCCCTTCGTAACGCTTGTGACATTGTATTCTTCGCTTCAACGACGATTTACACGTGGATTTTGCTCAAGAAAAGGGTCAGTCTTTAAAAAAAATGTTTTGATTATTTCGATTCTGGAACAGATAACCATATTAAAAAATTAATGGATATTGTGCGTATAAAATGTACTTCTACAAGAAAATGACACTGTGCACTAAAGAACGGAAGTCGCTCAAAGGCTAGATCTCGCCCCGCCTCTCGATTGTCTCGCCGCTGCCTCTCCCTAACCCGGCTGACTTTCGCCGCGCGCTATTTGATATAAAAGAGATAATCATATTTGCCATACAAAAGAAGAAATAGTCTCTTCTACAAATAAAACAAGTGATTTTTATACGCTCAATAAGAGTTTAATTATTTTCTATATTTATTTATCGTACACACAATGTTCTAGGTGTTTCATCCGAATCTTCTTACCCTCCTCATCCTATCTCCTCTCTCATTCATCTTAGCTCTACTGCCGAATATTATTTCCGACATGATCAACTGGTTTACACCGCTTTCAAAACGACAGGATATGCTTATTATGATGACGGTCGATATCGGTGAGATTTTACTAAATATCACTGTGGATTTTACATTTTACATTTTACATTTCACCGGATCTGTAGTGATATGATATTGTTCCACTGACCCTTGCCTCTTGCAATGTTCATAAATCCTGATCTATACTTTCACGTTGGTAGCGAAAAAATTTATGGGAATGAAGGGGCGGTTGACTGAGACCTTTACCTGATCTCATATCTAGCTTCATTCAGTTGCTCTTACAGCTATCATTTCTCACGATAGACATAATGAGAGACGTGCTACGGCATGAAAATTCTCACACGAAACTTTTTTTACCAAACAACTACGAACTATTCCAAATAAAGTTAACTTGCGTGCACCTATAATAATTGGTAAAAGTGCAGGAACTTTCATAGAATTCACTTACCTGAATTCCCCTAGACAAAGAATTTTTACTTGATTTAATTGAAATAAATGTATATTCAGGACAGTTTTCATCTGGATACAATTTATTCGTTCTGGTCACCGAACGAGCCATCGCCACTCTTCAAGTTGTCAAATATGAGAACATGTGCAATAAGGTTTGGGTCACGAAAATATGCTTAAAGGGAGCGCAACCTCTCAATGGTCTTTTCAACTCTCTACGCTCTCTCCTTGTTAGGGAACAGAGAAATAGTGTGCGCAACGAAGAGACCATTGAGAGAGGTTACGATCCCTTTAAATAATTTTCTAAACTTAAGGTACCGTGGTTTGCGATCGGATTATCGGCATTACAGGTGAGATGGAACGAAATATAATAAACAATCACGAAAAATAGTTGATTCTATTTATAAATGCACTTCAAATAAAGATATATTTTTGCAGTGGTGTTGTAGCATCATCCTGCTTTATCTCAACTATAACGGTCAGATATTTTTGTATTTGTATTATATATTCATTGAAATATAGTTTTCCGAATTTTTTTTATTATACAGAATATGTATGTACATAAGAGAGAAATCGTATAGATGAAGAGTCGCGAATGTTGAAAACCACCCTCAATTGTGAATCTTAAGCGAAGAATAAATGTCCAGAAATAGGTTCCAGTTCGCTAATAACAATCCTTGGGGTCAGTGGTAACACTTCCGTCGGTCTAACGCATGGCAGAAAAGCCGAATCATATTGTCAAACTTTCTCATTTTCAAAAACAACGCGCCATTGCTTGAACTCCCAGCTGATCATGTTTATAGCAACCACAGTCAGGGAAATAGTGTATATACGCAAAATAGCTTTTGCTATCTTTCGCGCTTTATTAACGAAAATATTGCCGGGGCTGCACCTTTACGTTTTCTAATTTTCACCTTCCAAGCTTAGTATTTCGGTGCATTGTGGTCAGTCTACACACACTCAAGTGAATGTCAAGTCTATATTTAGCCAAATCTCTAATTACTATATGTGCAAAACAGCTAGTGTTCATTCACGTTTTGATATACATAATAGAAATTTTAGTCCACAATTATAGAGACATATAGAGATCTGCTCGATTTGTGAATGAATGATAGATATTGAAACAGTAATTCTGACTAATTGTGAAATTTTTTTTTAATTTTCTTTTTTAATTTCCAGGTGAATACGTCAAATCAGAAGTGCTCGTGGCTTCAATTCTTATTGAATGCATTTTATCCGCAGTGGTGAGACTATCACTATTATATTCTCAGAAACCACCCGAAACTCTATCGTTGAAAATTTATCTTGAATTAAAGGGACACCCCAAGCTAATTTTACTCTCTGCATTGGCAATACTCTCTCAAAGACAAAGAAAGCGAGAGAGTATGACCAGAGCGGAGAGTTTCAAATTAGCTTGGTGTGGGTTAGTAGAAATTTTTTAAAAATGGATAAAAATATTTATTGATAGGTATTTTCGCTTCTTCCTCGCGTGAGCTATCGCATCTACAAGAGAGAACTGGCTCGAAGATTCGGAACGATCTCAAGATATCAATCGATTGAAAACCTCCGATCGGCTACAGTGAGTGATTTGATGACAAACAAAAAGATACTCTATGATGGATAGATCTCATTTAATGTCTCTCCATCTTTATATGCTTTATCAACAGTAAATAACAAAGAGATAGCATAGAAACAGAGAAAAAAGAGTTAAAATGAAGCTACACCTGAAAGAATAACAACTATTTACTGCTAAATATTAAGTATTACTGCTAAATATAAAACGAAAATTGCTAAATATAACTGGTCTTCTGTTTTGTGAATAACAGCTGGGGTGGTAGTATTTCAACACTTTTCTTCTGCATGTGTGAAATTAAGAGAGATTTAATGTTCTTAGAAAACAATATAATATTTACTTTTCTAGTATATTATAGGTTCTACGACGTCTCGTATTGAGTACGGTATTCTCGGTCTTCATCATGCTCTCCACTTACTCGTGTATTCGATTCTTTGTCGATCCTCCTCTGCGTCCACCTCTATTCAACGTTCACTTCGCCATCGTTGCCACGGCTGTGAGTGAAACAGGGAAAAACATGAAGAAATCACCGAACACACAAAAAAAACTATTCTTATTCTTTATTACATCATAATATACGTAACACGAAAATAAGGACATAAAGGGATTGAAACTATGGACCTTGTATATCGTTGCAATATGATTGAGTAGTACACAAGCTAGAAATGTAATCAGTGGTATTCCGATTTGCATTAGTTTCATAATATTTGAAAAACATGATCTAAAACGATGATTGAAAGATTCAAAAAAACAATATTGCAGGCTACATTGTTGAATATGATAGTATTGATATCACATCCAACGTTGCTGGCTGAACTACGGCGAATAACTGGTCTCAATAAAGGGAAGGTATGCCGACAATTGGGTATGGTCTCTGAGAAAGGGGCGTGGCCTCGCAAGATACATTGAAAGATGACACTATGATTGCAATGATTCAATAAACAATTTATTTACATTTCGATTTCAGCTCACGGACAAAGTGGGAACGAGTAAGATAAGCTCGGTGCACGGCACTCGGTTAGACGTACCGACGGCTGAACAGACCCAGGCTTACTTCGAATCATATAGGAATACGTGGAATTAAATGTTTTCTTGCTCATTTTATTGATCTTTCTTTATTGTAACTGGGTAAATAGATTTTCCTGTTGCATTTCATTGTGGATAGAAACCCAATCACAGTTGCGAGACAGGAGCCGAAAATTGGGGAAAATCGGCAATAGGTTTCGAACCTGCGACTAAGGGCTAAGATGTTCGAACGTTTACCACTGCGATATGAGATAGATGAGTGGCTACTAGCTTTTCTCATCTCGCTGGTCGCTCGTACAAGCGAGATATGAGACATCTACATGAACCTTTAAATTGAAAATGAGAACAGTGATGTTCAGATGAGCTTCAGTGAGACAAAAAAAACATAGGTAATGTTGATATAAAGGCCGCAAAGATCGTTTGAGAATCCTTCGCTACAGAGAAAAGATAAGAGAAATGCGCAAATATTGTAGTGGCAGAAAAGATAAGCTTTGCTCAGTATTTTTGACCATTAGTTTATCAGCATCATGTATCTGCGAAAACCAAGAAATTTATTGAAAAGTGAGGGAAGCGAAGGAACTTCATACCAAACGGGGTTCCTTTATTTTAATTTATTTTCTTTGATTGAACAGATTCAATATCGATATCTATGGCACACAATCATGTGTGTAAATGCTTTAATTCTTAATTATTCATTGTATAATATTCATCGTATACCAACGATTGCTTATCTCTTCTCTTCATTTTTTTCCACTGTTTCTTCATTCTCTATCATAAAATGTGCTTTGTGCGATCAAAAGTTCAATTTTCGTTTCGGATCACTCAGGTATTTTGAATAATCTACTGTCCCATGATGCCTTCTTCGAAAGCGTTTCGCACTATTTACTTGCATCTCATAGACGCATCGTCAAATACTTCTCACCTGATAATTGGTCTAATGATTCCTCTCAAGCTTTGTTATTCACTGATAAGCGTAATATGATGATCCAATTTGGAGCCTATCTCACTATAATCATGTTATCATCCCCTACTCCAGAGACTCATTGTCCCTTTCGTCGTCTCCGTCTCTTTGCTCTCGTCTCTATCTCTGCCCTTTTCTCATCTCCGTCTCTTTGCACTCTTCTCTGTCTGCTTCCGACCACAAACTATCCCTAATTCTCCTCATTTTACGCGCAATCTCGCTTATTCGCCCCTGTGGTGAATTGCGAACTCTTGCACAATGTCATCGGTGGTGTATATAATTATCGCGTCGGTCATATCATCACTTTTCCAATATCAGTTGTCTGTTGTCTAGTTCTATCGCAGTCTTTTCCACAACCTTTATCTTAAATCATATACTAATTTTTAATTTACAATTTAATGGCCTTCATCAAGTAAGGTGTATTATTTTAAAAAATGTATTAATTCGATTCAATTCAAAAATGCGAAGTAAAATAACTGAGGGTGTGTGGAGAGCTCAGATATATTTCCTTTTCAACACATTTACTATAGCGGTGGATGCCAGATGGATGAGGAAAAGGAAAAAGTGAAGATTGATGACGATTCTTCAACATCATCCAATTCATCAAATATTCCTAAGGACAGCGCGTGGAAGCGTTTCCTCGTTTTTCTACAAGGGTATGTACTTTCACTTTCTGCACTGTTATGAAGTTTACTATTTTTTTAGAGTCTGGTTTACTGCTCGAAAAAGTAAAAAGTGAGCGGGTAAAGATTCAAATTAGTTTTGGGCTTTCCTTTAAAGCTACACCCCAAGCTAATTTGAAACTCTTCGCTCTGGTAGTACTCTCTCGCTTTCTTTGTCTACGAGAGAGTATTACCTATGCGGAGGGTAAAATTAGCATGGGGTATTCCTTTAATGTTTTGATAGTGTCCTTATTGACTATCCAGTAACGTGCGTCATTTCCCCATAACTTCTCTACTTCTTCTGTTATCTGTATCTTTGTCTGTTTGATCAAGTTTCCCCTCACTGTTCAGTACTTCTTTTATAACATCTATATCACTGACAAAGTGTGCCTAAACTCTCGATCTCTCATGTTCAATGTGTTTTATTTCCAGAACTACTGAAGATGATGAAGAACTCCAAGCGGAACCTGTGCCTTTCAAAGAACTTGTAAGTCATATAATAATAATAATAAATATTTATCGCATCTTTCTAATTAATGAACAGTTTAAAAAAACATTGTACAGTAATAATGATAAGAAGAAGCGAACAGAACTGTAACAACTAAGTCACAGTATTACATTGCGTATGCAAGAACTAAAGTACACTGGGTTTGGCACGGTAACAATTGTCTCTTTAGATAATATGAAAGAACTTTTCTTTGTTTACGCTGGTTTTTTGTCTGAACACGCCATTGACAAAGTGTTGAAAACGCTCCATAAATCGAATGATTCTATAGCTTTATCTTGATATGAACAGAATATCACTTGTTAGACTTATCTTACGAAATAACATGAAATACGAACACCGAATGATTTAACAATTTCAGAATATTGAATAATTTTCAGTTTCGTTATGCGACTCGAAAAGAGAAGTTTCTCATGGCTATTGGAATTGTGTGTTCGATAGTTCACGGTATATGCCTGCCATCCATCAACATCATAGTTGGTCTTCTCATGACTGTCTACATTTCCACTCCTGAGGTATGTAAATTTATTTATTTATTTATTTGATACACCCTTGACAGGTGACATTAACGATAGCAATCCAAAAAAATAAAAATAAATGAAAATTTAGCTCTCGTATCGAAATAACGCAGAAAAATGCGATTTTAGACACCTTAAAAACGAAATATGATTGAAAACTGTATTATTTTCCAGCCCGTCGGTAACACCGACTTTCTACGAACTGTACTGATCTACTCGGCGTGTTACTTAGGGGCGGGATGCTTCATATTTATCATAGCGACTTTCGAGGTTTGAAATTGATCTTTGTTCTTTAGATTTGTTTTAATCTTTTTTCTCTTGCAGTATTTTACACTGACTTGGGCGAGCGAACAGATAGTGTCGCGAATCAAACGGTATATATTTTTTTAAATTATTTTAATTCTATTGGCCATGAATTGTCACTGGAAAAGAATATAGCAGTGATCTCTCGCAGGACTTCGTGTGCCTTGAATAGTGTGTTGTACCTTTACCTTTACCTTTAATTCCATTTGTCATTCATATATTCATTTTTTCCAGGGTATTCGTATCGTCTGTACTTGCCAAAGACGCGACCTTTCTTCATTCCACCAGTGCAGGAGCCCTATCGAATCAATTAAACAAGTACATCTAGTTTAATTATAATCAAAGATATCTTATTCATCTGTACTTATAAAACATGCAAAAATAAAACAAAATTATTATTAGTAGAATGAGATTCACTGTTTCGGCTTTATGGTTCTAGATAGTGAACTCATAGTCAATGGGGTATTCCATGGCAATGTTGGAAAATCAATAAATCAATAAATCAATAAATCAATAAATCAATAAATCAATAAATCAATAAATCAATAAATCAATAAATCAATAAATCAATAAATCAATAAATCAATAAATCAATAAATCAATAAATCAATAAATCAATAAATCAATAAATCAATAAATCTATATTCAGTGATATCGATCGGATACGAGATGGTCTCGGAGACAAAGTGGGCATGTTGTGCAGGTATTATAGAAAAGAAACGTTAAAGGGGGCGTTTCCTCTCTCAATAGTCTCTTCATTATGCACACTATTTCTCTGTTCTCTAACAACGAGAGAGCATTGCGAGTCGAGGAGACCATTGAGTGAGGTTACGCTCCTTTTACAGGGTGGGGATTAATTATGGTGACACAATAAAAACGGAATAACTTTTCTGAAAAATATCTAGTTCCGTTCAAATGTATACCAAATAATGTTTAAACATCTGGGAATACAATAAAACAATCATTGCCCGATTCTGCCTCCATCGGGCTTGATGACGTCCTTGATACGAGAGGGGTACGACTCTCTCACTGTACGCAGGTAGGTGGTGTTCATCTTCGATCGCTCCTTCTCCAAGGATTTCTTCAGGGACTCCAGCTTTGGGTGGGGAGTAGTACAGGACCTATCCTCCAAGGTTCCCCAGGCTGAGTATACCTGGGGCTGAGATTGGGCTAGGAGGCAGCCAATAGTTTCATCGGATGAATTCGGAAAACTGCTCCTTTCACCTCGCCTTGACGATCTTTCCCTTATAAACTGGCGTTCCATCCTGCTCGGAGGTCCACGAGCAGTTTCCTAAGTGGGAACGGCTCCAGAGGAGCTATGCGTCCTTGACAATATTCCCTAGGCAGTCCTTGTTGATCTTGGCGCCCTGATTCACAAAAACTTTACGGCGGCGTCCCCTGCTCCCTGCCCCTGCCAAATCCCTGCCAAAAGCATTAGTTTTTTAAGGGTTTGGAGGTGGTATGGACAATCCCACCATTGTAATTAGCAGCCTGGGGGTCCGTAGTAAGCACTCGGTGACTCTGGGGGTTGTAGGTGGCTTGAACGATGAACAGCTTCTGATCGGAGAACACGATCATGAGGGTCTGCCCTACCCGCGTACAATTAGAGATCCGTCCGCCTCCCGTCTCAAGGACGTCATCAAGCCCAATGAAGGCAGAATCGGACAATGATTGTTCTATTGTATTCCCAGATGTTTGAAGATCGTTTGATATGCATTTGAATGGAACTCGATTTTTTTTGAAAAAAGATATTCCGCTTTTTATGGTGTCACCATAATTAATCCCCACCCTGTAATTCCCCATTTTTAACGATGACATTGCATATGTATTGAAACACTTGTTTATCTTTAAAATGCTCCACACATACTGTTCTTTATAAAGAGTGTTTATAATAATAATTTAAGAAGCATCGCCTTCTATCTGTCAGCCATCACAGTTTCTTTTATAACGGATTGGAGAATGACATTGATTATGATATGGACGGGACCATTGTGTGCACTGTCCACTGCTGTCACGCCTAAGGTTAGTTGAGGAAACCCCCGCAGGATTGCGCGTTTCTCCATATTGACCGTAAACATACACATGCTTATTTGGTACGAAAGTAGCGACAATGAATTTCTATGCATAGAGAGATAGTCCAATCGAGATAGTACATAGAATATTTATGCGTTTATTGCTATGCGGACGATATCACACTATATCTTTGCGTTCGTATGAACCTCATCGAAGTGTCTTTTGTGACGCGAAGATTTTGTGTGAAAATACATTTTGAAATTTCAGTTCACATCCAAGTACGTTGGGTCTATGTTGAAGATCACCGAGGATGCCAATGGACTAGCGGAAGAATGTATACTAAATGTTAAGACTGTCGCTGCTTGCAATGGAGAAGAATCCATGATTAAGGTAAATTGATTTATTTTGAATATTTCACAAAAAATATTATTATACACTTGGAGTACTTTCGAGCATGGCTTCACAGAGGAACTGCAAAATATTTTACTCTTGAATGATTTTCAAGGGAAAGAATGGTACCTTGAATAGTTTGAAGCTGTCCAGTGCATCTTTTCTAACCTCTTCACGTTCTGACAGAGCTCGAGATCGGAACTTATCCAAAGTCATCTGATAATAATAACTTATAGGCATAGGTATAGGCTCGGAAACTATTCATAATGGTTATTTTCCACTAAAAACCTTCTCACAGTAATGTTTCATGCAGCATAAAATAATGGTTTGTTTCTCAATGTTGATTTCTTAAATGTGCTATCTAGGTATGTCGTAGCGGCCGAAACACCATGAAGCACATTATTACTTAATAGTTTTATTGTTACAATTATTTTAAATACGTGCATGCATATCACTCCTGTACATTGATTTACTTACTAAATTAATAGACATTATTTTTATGCTGCATAACACCTAACTGTGAGAAGGATTTTTTTTGCAAAATAACCATTATGAATAGTTTCCGAGTCAAAACTTTTTCTCTGGATTATGAGCCAAAACCAATTATGTGTGAATAATACCTTCATTCGATTGGGCAAAAATAGAGGATGATGTGATGTGGCATTGTTATCTTTGCTGATAAGAAACGTTACTGTCTCTTTGTAACGTTCGAACGAGAAAGGACCTCGAACTCCAATCCATTTCTTGCACCATGCCTGAATTTAAATGAATATGGTTTATGATTTAGGATTTATTTTTAAGTATTTGCATCTTTGAATGGGAATGGAATATTTAACTTTGGCAGTTTTAAAAGTATTGAGCGTGTAAAAATCACTTGTTTCCAATGTCCGCATTACTATTTCGTATTTTGAATAGTTCAGTGACTGGAACGATCTCTTTTAAATATCAAATCAAAGCGGCGAAGGTCAGACGGGTTAGGTGCGATGAAGTGGAGAAGTAGTCGAGAGTTTGGCAAGAGAGTGCATGAGCACGTTGTTTCGGTATTTACATAGAGTTTGTAATTGTCGTATGCAAGTACATTTTATACGGACAATACACCTCGAACTAATTTTGATCTTTTTTTCTGGCAACACTCTCATACACAGAGAAATCGAGAGAGCATTGTCAGAGCGGAGAGTTTTAAATGTTTTAAATTAGATTTGCCTTTAAAAGAAGCGAACGAGATCTTTAAAAAAAATAATGTTCAACGAAATGAATTGTGATTCCAACCTTTCTATCCTCATACATAATAGTTGCGATCTTTTCTGAATCATCGATCATACTTTGTAACATTCCAAAAAATCGTTTGAGTGATACATCTGCTTTCTAAAAAATATCGTCCGTAGATCAATATACAAAAAATATGATTAATTTATAAAGCGATTATGATAATTTCTGGAAAGTTGGAATAAAATTATTCGGGAAAGTTTAACAGATGTACTTTCTTTGTTATTCCTCTCCGCGTCCACAGCGTAGAAGACTGACGTTAAAACGAGAAGATACAGGGAAAACCTCATGCGTGAAATATATTTCCTCTTGTTTCTAAAGCGTTTATATAAGGACAAAAATGACTCATCAAGTAAAGGAGACATAGGAAATATAAATGTGACAGGAATTGTTTATATTGGAGTAGGACACGCGATATAAACACTATTAATGTTGGGAAATCCGGTGACTACAAAGACCAAAGATCAAATTCCAAAGATCAAAGATCAATTTCAGCGATATGGTGATATTCTTCGTCGTGGTATATCTGCCTCAGTGAGAAGTGGAGCCATTGCGGGTGCATTCGAGGGACTCTTCTTCTTCTTTCTTTATTTGTTTTGTGTACTTGGACTATGGTGAGAATCGCCACTTATTCACTTATTCATTCATGTAGAGAGATGTTTTGAGAGCTTATGGACTATGATCTTTGATCTCTAGGATATAATCTTTGATCTCTACAATATGATATTTGATCTCAAGGATATGATATTTGATCTCTAGGATATAATCTTTGATCTCTACAATATGATATTTAATCTCAAGGATATGATATTTGATCTCTAGGATATAATCTTTGATCTCTACAATATGATATTTGATCTCAAGGATATGATATTTGATCTCTAGGATATAATCTTTGATCTCTACAATATGATATTTGATCTCAAGGATATGATATTTGATCTCTAGGATATAATCTTTGATCTCTACAATATGATATTTAATCTCAAGGATATGATATTTGATCTCTAGGATATAATCTTTGATCTCTACAATATGATATTTGATCTCTAGGGTATAATCTTTGATCTCTAGGTATGGAACGGTTGCCTACCATAATGGAGAGATCAGAGACGCGGGAAACGTGTTAGCTGTATCTAGCAATATCTTGTTCTCGTCATATATTTTAGGTAATTAATGTGAAGTACAGTATATCAAAGCATGCAAACGTACTCTAGTAATATTATAACATGCAATATAAAACTAGTTAAGGCCCCGCTGTTTCGGCGAGGGGTTCTAGACAGCGGAACCCTACTCAGTGGTGTTGGCCATCTTCAGTAGAACCACCACTGAGTATTGTTATCAAAATTATTGTATGATAGTTAGAGTATGTATCTAATACATACTCATGTTGGATTGTAGAATATAAGGCATGGTTTAGTGGATGAGAGCACGGACAATCGAACCGATCTGTTGGTCGGCTATAAAGTTCGACTCCCCGTAGACGTTCCCAAAATAAACACTCTCAATTGTGTCGAAATGTAGCAAAAATCAATCCTGTTAGATACTTTGCGGTCTTTATTTGGATTCCCACTTGATAAACAAACAACTGTTTACTCTCATAGGAATCCTCGGTCCTCATCTCATGTCTATACTCAAAGCTCGATCAGCAGCTGCTGTTGTCTATGCAACAATCGATAAGGTCAGTAACATTTATAAGAACCACTCTGGTATTTTGCCACTTAAAGTCTACTTAAACTTTCCCACTTTAAGTAGACTTTAAGTAAACTTTAAGTGAAAGAACATTTGACGAAATGCATTACAGTATACCACACCACTTTAAGTAGACTTACGTCTCACTTTAAGTTTACTTAAAGTCTACTTAAAGTGGGAAAGTTTAAGTAGACTTTAAGTGGCAAAATACCAGAGCATGAGTGAATTATTTTGAATCATGCGTTAGTCTAGAGTTACAGAAGACACGAACTTTAAAAAAAATATTTTTCGATTTTCTTCCAACGAGTTTAAAGTTGAGTAGAGATTTTTAGGGATAAACAATGAATAAAGTGAAAGTGATTGAATGGGGAACACATTAGCGTTATTTTAATAAATATTTTATATATTTTAAAAATTAAAATAAAGTAAATGCAAATCGGGTAGATCATTATTGATCGAGTTGAATGCAGTCTTTGTTCAGATCCCCGATGTCGACGTGACTACTGATGCGGGATTGGATATCGACTCGAAGAAGAGTGTATCCATCGAATTCAATAATGTACAGTTCACCTATCCCACGAGGTTAGTTGACGATCGATCGTAAGATATTGTCCCTATAAAATGTACTTGCATAATTGCATTGCTTCTACTGCTAAACAGAGGAAGAACTATCGATTAACTCCCCCTTTTCCTCATTTCCTTCCTCACTCTCTCTGATCTACCTACTCTCTCACCGGTGCTCTCTCTCTAAACATAGAAATTCATTGTGGCAGTGGTTGGCTACTCTCGTACGAAATAAACAAGTGTATTTTATACGGTCAATACAGTCAAATAATGATATGTTCCATTTATTCCTAAATCGAACTTCTTTTCAGAAAGTCTCCCGTTCTTCAATGTCTGAATTGGAAGGTGAAAGAGGGGGAGACAGTAGCACTTGTAGGTGCGAGCGGATGCGGAAAGAGCACATCGGTATCTTATTCCAAATATCAGAATAAATATAAAAACATAACTATAAACACCTGAATCAAATTATCAGCGTAGTATGAAACTTTAGTTATGTTCAGCGTTTCCTGAGGAACCGATTTCTTATTTTCAAAAAATATCAGAATCAGCGAATTGTGAAGCTTTAGCTTTAAAAAAAATTTTTTTAAGAGATCGATTTGATGTTTCAGATCGGTTTACTAACTTGTATGCTGCGAGCAACCGGAGGCAGTATTGAGCTGAATGGAAAACCCATTGAAAAATATAATGTCAAAAGACTGAGAAAGGTTAGTAGTACTCTTTTTCTGATGAATAATAGCTTTGACATGAAGCATCGTCGAATATTTCTGATACCTCATATTGTACCATCTGTTAGAAACTTGTAGTTTAGTAGTCTTAAAGTGGCAAAAATATAATGTCAAAAGGCTGAAAAAGGTATGTAATACTGGCATTGTCGTTTATTCCCGATGCCTTATTTTGTATCATCTGTGAGAACTTTGTATCTCTAAATGAAGGTATTTTTTAAAGATTTGTCCATTTTAGATGATTGGACTGGTATCACAAGAGCCGACTCTCTTCCATGGTACAATCAGAGATAACATTCAACTGGGAAGGTATAACAGACAAATATATAAATATTTAACTTTTGATTATTTAAACGATGATAATATTTAGAGATGTGAGTGAAAATGAAATCGAAAAGGCCGCGAGAACAGCAAATGCTCATGACTTCATAATGCATCTGGAAAAGGTGAGAACAAGATACGATTTGATTTTTTTAATATGAAAATATCAAATCATTATATTTTACATTAAAGATGGTATACTGTGTTATCTTCATATTTTGGATAGTATGTTAGTGTTGTTTCTTGGTTATGCCGTAGTCTATGAAGAGTTGGATCAGAGTTATATGATCCAACTCTTCATAGACTACGGCATAACCAAGAAACAACACTAACATATATTTTACATTCCTCGTTATATTTCTTTTTCATGAATTTACTTGAAATTAAGCGGACTCATTTTAAGACATTTTAGGGCTACGATACGATGTTGGGTCCTTCCGGTGTCTCTTTATCGGGCGGACAGAAGCAAAGGTTTATTATTATTATCATAAAAATAAAGACCTATATTATTATATGATTAAAGGATCGCCATAGCTCGAGCCATCGTAACTGATCCATCTATATTGCTATTGGATGAAGCTACAAGTGCTTTAGATTCACACTCCGAAAGAGTCGTACAAGTAACTTTGCTGATTTTATTTTTATTTTTATCATTTATTGAAATATTATGCTCTATGAGTAGGTTTAACAAAATAATAATATATACTTTATGCAGTGCAAAAGTAAAGTATAATAGTTGATAGCACAGTATTCTGGTCCAAGCCATTTTTCTTCGAAAGCAAGACAAAGGAGAGACCATTGTATTCGAGAGAGTTTGTATGTTGAGCGGTCGTTCTTGCTTTGAAAGTCATGAGAACGCTGTGATAGATCATGATATGAAGTGGAGTACGCATAATTACGGGTTTATATATTACAGGCAGCATTGAACAAGGCATCGGCAGGTCGCACAACCATAGTGATCGCCCATAGATTGAGCACGATCAAGGATGCACATAGAGTATATGTTATGGATGAAGGACGAGTCATTGAGGAAGGATGTTAGTTTATATTATATCTCATTGCATTTTATATTTCAACAACTTTATCAGCTGGTTTGGTGGCGGTACTTTAGCGGGGTTGCCATGAGATTTCTCCATAGCTTGCTAGCATGACGAGCGACTAGGAGGATTTGGCTGCTTTGACACACTTGCCACACAATCACACACAATCAAAATTACACTTGTAACTACCATCAATTAGAAAAACATTCAGTTTTCAATTCCATTTCAATATCGGACAAGAACTTTTAAAAATGTGCACCGTAGTTCATATAATACTAAAATATTTTGACAACGTGATTAAATTATCATTTTAGCTTATTCCGATCTCCAAACAAAAGAGGGTGGCATGTTCGCTAAAATGTTGTCGATGCAAGATGGTAAGAAAGCAGAAGAGGAGTTGGAAGTTGTTTATAATGATGAATGGAGGGAAGAGGAACGTGATCGATTGAATGAAACGTATGTTAAATTATTGATTTTTAAAAAAAATTTTATTCATAAAACATCCATAAACGAAATATGAAATTAAATATTTAGGAATATCCTTAGTGCTAGTGATACAGTATCATATCTCTGAGTACAGTAAGACTCGAATTACAGTATCCTCAGTCACTCTGGAGCTTCCCCACTGGTACGGCAAGGATCGATAATTTCGTCAAGACGGAGTTTAAAACCTATTTCTCCGGTGATTGAAAAGGTTAGCAGAAAGATAAGATTTATCAACAAAAAATCAATGACATCATTCTTTCCATTCTTTGAGTAGTTCTCACACATGTTTGTAGATTATTAAAAAATTGTAATTCAAAATGCTTAATTAAATTTTTTACAAGAAATATTTTAGACTAATGATGACGAGTTTCCATCATCGGTCGGAGGAATCACACAGCTGTTGAGTCAGCACAAACTAAAGGCTGGTGTTTAATTAAAGTTGAAATCGAGTTTTAAACGTAAAAATAATGATTCTCTCATCACACAATTTTCTCTTGTAATTTTTATGTGTTTCGTTTCGTGCATACTACGCACGTTGATAAAATATAATATATATTGTGTTTAAGGTGTTCAAGCAAATGTTGGCCGGGTGTGTGCGAGGTTCGGAAATGCTATTCCTCGTTGTGAGTTTGTACATTTACTTAGAAGACACTTACTACTTCATTCGTTTTGGAAACGAATGATTATGCCAAGAAAATGTGCAAATTGATTTCAGTTTGTATGGAACATAACATTTCGTCAGCTTAACGAAGAAGACTATCAAGGATGGCTTCTTGCCACCAGTGTTGGACAAATCATAATCGGAGTGGGGACAATGATAGCCATCATTATATCGGTATGCATATCTGATATCTATTAATAGTTTCATATCCAATCAACATTTCACCGATGATTTTAATTGACCATAGTTCATACAAAAACGCTGTTATGCGAATTTTTCCCTTTAATATTTTTGACTTATCTAACAATAAGAGCGCTGCTTAAAAATATTTAACAATATCAATGCCTTCAGCGAACAACATCAGCTTGGGTGTCCGAATCGATTCTAATCGATATTAGACTGAAATGTTTCTCTTCTCTGCTCTATCGGCCCATATCTTATTTTGATCGGGCCGACACCTCGCCTGCTGCCTGTTCGGTCATACTGTCACAGCAAGTGCCGCTGGCTAGCGCGGTTAGTTCATTTTTGATCTTTGATCTTTGATCTTTGATCTTTGATCTTTGATCTTTGATCTTTGCAGCCAGTAGACTATCGAGCCACAATAGTTTACGAGAATACATTTGCCGCAATCAGCATTATCCTTGTTTGTTTTATTTACTGCTGGCAGAACGGTCTGGTGAGTTGTGCTATATTGTCAAATGTTTTGGTCAAATGTCAAAATGTCAAGTCGATGGTCACAATGTCAAATGCTAATGTTCAAAATATGTTTTTTTATATAACACTTCAGGAAAAACAGCTAAAAAACATTTCATTTCGTGCATTTAAATTTTTTCTAAATATGCGATCGAGCAGAAATTTCATGGGAGATCATTTTTCAGATCGCAATTCTGGTCGCATTTCTCTTTCTCGTTCTGTTCTTCTTTCTCCAACGACAATCACAAAGAGCAAATGAAGAAGTCGAGAGTATCGACACATCCGCAGAGGTTATTAAATTAAGATTAATAATAGATGTACACGAATAAGTATTCAATTTGATATCATTATTCAATTTGTTCACCCGAGTGGCAAATCGTTTGTCGATAAACGTGACTTCGCAAGCGTAGGGATTATTTCTGGGAAATGCCTCCGCCTACGGTTGCCTGCAAACGGTTTGCCAATGTTCATGGATATATTGTTTAAAGGCAGTTGGCATCCAAAAATTTCGATTCGAAATAGCTAAAATAGTTGATCTCATGTTGATAAGCTAAAACAACTGATCAGAAATATGTATTTGAAAGTTTGAAACGACGCTCTGGTAAGAAGTTGGATTACTGTAGCCTGCTCCACACCACGGTCGAGGTTTCCGAACTACAGTATGCTATCTCCATCGAAAAGCTCAAAAAAGCCATTTATTGAGTTTAATTCATCATAATTCCCCACTGCCGATAGAATTATCATCAAAACATTCAATTTCAAGTCGTCCCCAAAGAGTTGGTGTGGCAATTAGGAAAAGGCTCCCGCTAATTGGAGCAGACTGTAGTTTTTTTTAACTGCGCCGTTCTTCTTACCAGAGAATTCCTATGATATAAGATTTCTATATTTCGGAACAGAATTTCAAGCTCTTTTATATGAGATCAACTTGTTTTTCGTTTCCCGGTCCCTTTAACGTTATCCTCAATCATAAATTCTTGTCCTTAGCTTGTCATAGCTCTCAGATCTTGCATTTTTAGTACACTCCATTTCAGTTAGCCGTCGAGATATTCGAGCAAGCCAGTACTATTCAATTATTGACAGTTAATGAATACTTCGTCGGACGTTATGAAGAGATACTGAAGAGAAGAACGAAGGCATTACGAAGAGTAAGTTCGAAATTGAAAACCGCACTTCCTTCTTACTGCACTCTCTCGTAGATAAAGAAAAAAGGAATATTATCAAAGCGGGGAGTTTACAGTATGGAACTTGCCTCTAACACATCTCTTTTACATATAAAATGGCGCGCGGCGAAGGTCAGCCGGGTGAGGCAGCGGAGAGACAATCGAGAAGTGGGGCGAGATCTGGCCTTTCAGCGACTTCCGTTCTTTAGAGCACAGTGTCATTTTCTTATGCAAGTACATTTTATACGCACAATACCTGATTTATTTGCAGCGTACCTTCTGTCGTGCCCTTATCCACGCTTTCTCTTCTTCATCCTTCTACTTTTCAAACTGCCTAGCTACCGGTAATTTTCTAATTAATGCTGGAACCTATAAAATAAATACTAAATTCCAGGACTGGGTTCGTATCTGATCTATTCCGGTATTGTAGCAGTTCAAGACCTTTACACATCTGAGGTATCTTTATTTTTATTTTTAAAGGGAGCGTAACCCTTTTCAATGGTCTCTTCGACGCGCAATGATCTATCGTTGTTAGAGAACAGAGAAATTGTGTGCGCAATGAAGAAAACATTGAGTGAGCTAACGCTCCCTTTTTTCCGCTCTCTCCAAGCATACTGGATCAGAGCACAGCGACACAAACCTCAATTAGTCTCAAAGATCAAAGATCAAGTATTGATTGTAGATATGCGTTTCGTCTGTTGGTTGGTGCGTCATGATTATGGCTGCTTCATTCAATGATCTCATCGGTTCATCATCTGCTATCAAGAGTCTATTCTCAATTATCGATCCAAAGAGAGATGAAAAAATGAAGGGAGAAGAGCCGGTATGTTGTAGAGATGAACAGTTGAAAAGAATGATTTTCAAGCTTTGAAAAAATGACAGTCAAGCAAAAGATTGATTTTTTTGGATTTCATAAAGGAATACTGTAGCTCTCTAATATAAAGCCACATATAAAGTCGAAAATCGAATGAAGAATTGATCAAAAATCACTACACTAGGGTAGACTCGATCCGCAGGGTGCGGCGCAGAACATTAAACTTTTAATAAATGAAACAAAAAATGCTTTTCAGAATATCTCGGGACATATCAAAGTGAGAAATGTCTATTTTGCTTATCCGTCGAGACCTTCACAGATGGTCGCGAGAAATCTCAATTTTAAACTGGACAAAGGTGAAATCTTTTAGATTTATCGCTCATTGATCAAAAATATTGGTTTATTTTTGGTCTATGTTTTCAAGAATCCTCGTTTTATTAAAGATTTACGATCAGAATCCAAATATTGATTTGATTCAGGATGCTCTCTAGCACTAGTTGGTCCTTCTGGTGGTGGAAAGAGTACGATAGTTAATCTACTGGAGCGATTCTACGAACCCAGAAGAGGGACCATTGTAAGCGAGGAAAGATCAAAGATCACATTATTATACCTTCTTATTTTTAGGAGCTGGACGGTAATCCGATATCGACGATGTCTCTGAAACATGTTCGTGCAAACATAGCACTTGTCAGTCAGGAACCCACCTTATTCAGAGGAACGATAAGAGACAATATTACACTTGGTGTAGAAGGTTAGTTTATGTATTCTGCATGTGTCAATATTCCTCTTAAAAAGAAGAAATACTGTGTGAAATGAGACTGCAGAGAAAGACTACACTACATTTACAATATTTATTTACTTATTTATTACATTTATTTACATTTGTTTGTAAGCATTATTAATTCAGATGTAACGTTGGAACAGGTGATGACCGCGTGCAAGCTGGCAAACGCTTCCGACTTTATCCAAGCTTTTCCTGAGGTGGGCAATTCCATAAATCACCTCAAAATCAATATTCAATATTGACAGGGTTACGATACGTCTGTGGGAGAAAAGGGCAAGTCGCTCTCTGGCGGACAGAAACAGAGGATAGCGATAGCTAGAGCACTCATAAGAAATCCGAAAATTATTGTACTCGATGAGGCGACCAGTGCACTTGATACTCAGTCAGAGAAGGTATACTGTAGTCTGAGAGAATCAATAATCTGTCAGATAAGGTATACTGTAGTCTGAGAGAATCAATAATCTGTCAGATAAGGTATACTGTAGTCTGAGAGAATCAATAATCTGTCAGAGAAGGCATAATGTAGTCTGAGAGAATCAATAATCTGTCAGATAAGGTATACTGTAGTCTGAGAGAATCAATAATATGTCAGATAAGGTATACTGTAGTCTGAGAGAATCAATAATCTGTCAGATAAGGTATACTGTAGTCTGAGATAATCAATAGTCTGTCAGAGAAGGTATACAGTAGTCTGTGAGAATCAATAGTCTGTCAGAGAAGGTATAATGTAGTCTGAGAGAATCAATAATATGTCAGATAAGGTATACTGTAGTCTGAGAGAATCAATAATCTGTCAGATAAGGTATACTGTAGTCTGAGATAATCAATAATCTGTCAGATAAGGTATACTGTAGTCTGAGAGAATCAATAATCTGTCAGATAAGGTATACTGTAGTCTGAGAGAATCAATAGTCTGCCAGAGAAGGTATACTGTAGTCTGAGAGAATCAATAATCTGTCAGATAAGGTATACTGTAGTCTGAGATAATCAATAGTCTGTCAGATATGGTATACTGTAGTCCAAGGTAGTCGATAGTCTATGTCGTTATCCGAAGATAAAGCAATGCCCATCGATCTTCACGATAACTTTTTCAGATTGTGAAGAAAGCTTTGGAGATTTCGGCTACTGGAAGGACATCAATTACCATCGCCCACAGACTGGATACAATTAGAAATTGCGGTTCGCTTATCAATCAATAAGTGCAAATATCGATCAATACGTTTGCAGATACCATATTATTCATTGAGCACGGGGAGATTGTTGAAGAAGGATCTCATGAGGAATTGATTAGACTACAAGGACGATACTGCTCATTGGTCCGGGAGCAGAAATTATTATAGAATCACTATTCTAGAAGTGTTTTGATCAAAACTCAAAAAATATAGATTGTTCAATTGTTGACATGGACTAGAGGGTCCACAATTTGTTACGGGCACATAGTGAAATTGAAAAATACAGCTAATATCGTTCTCTTATCCGGAGAACTCGTAACTGTTCTGTTCTCAATTACGTCGTATAAATTATTTGATCTTTGTTTCATATGTATTTATATACCATATATGTAATTAGAATTGGCAGAAAAAATTTTAAAAAACAAACATGAAATATGGATTCGTATTGAACTCGTCTGAGATAATCAAATGATGAAAGCTCTAACCATACACTTTCATACCCTCGTAATGCAAGGATTGACCCCAAATTTGTGTTTCCAAATCGTCGTGTACAAATTTTTAGTTCACTAAATTCAGCTTTACATGAATAGTGCTAACAATAAAATCAAGGGTCCATTATTCTCGTCCTATGGTAATGATTCCCCTTTCTCACTTCTAATGCATGCATTTACAAAATTATGTTTACATAAATGCCAGGTACAAATAGAGAGTTTAAAATAAAAAAAGTTCCAAATTTGTGGATTTCAAATTGAAGTAACATGTCCATCTAAAAAAAATTTTTTAAAAATATGCTAATTACTTTCATTAGCTTGAAATTATAGACGAGACATGTATTATCGTTGTTAGTTTTAACATTTTATTGAGAAGGAAGCGGTCGTTCTGGAGACTCAAGTGAGTTTATTGATCAATAAGTGTTAAAATATGTATGTTCTTAAATTAGCAGCTTTTTTAATATTCCGTAATTTATTGGAGCGGGTTCAAATCATGGGTCGAATAGCTATGTTACAGATTTGCAAAATGTCTGGTTTTTACACAAAAAAAATCAAAAAATTGGGTCAGGTTTTCACAGAAAAATCACCAAATGGGGTCAGGCTTCGTGGATTACAGCGTACTGCTCGACCTATGGTTCAAATCAACCAAACAAGATTCATTTCAGTGTGGAGACTGCTATCCCTTTCTATTCTCATCATTCCTCATTTGGTTCTCGCTCAGGATCGCTTAGACTTCTCCAATTGCTCCCAACATGTATGGTTGACCGCAACGCATTCGCGACGCATCCGCAACGCATCCGCAAAGCAACTTGTTTACATTTCAGAAGTTCTGCTTCGTAGGTGGTTCGTGCGCAAACTATTCCAGCCACTCCTTGCGTGGTCCCTCAGACCTTGACCTTCCTATCGATTGTGATATAGGATTGACAATTGAAATGTATGTATATTTATGTTTTAACACATTTTTCAAAATTTCCTCACGTTATCGATATTTATCTCGTTTCGTGCATGTGAACGTTGATAAAAATATTCGAATGAATACCGTTAAAACCGTTAACGTTAGATCCCAAGACTGCACGGAATCTGCGATTCTTCAAGAAGCAGCAGCAACTCGAGTACCTAAGCTGCAATCTTTTTTGCTTGCATGCCGAACGTTGCAATTGCTTCACACAGGAACACAGTATGGCCAGGATAGTGAAATGGATTTCGCAGTGTTAGAATCTTTGGGTTTTGATTATAACCAGCCTATCACCGTTCACCTCCACTGTGCAAACCTCCGCGGGAATCTTCCTAAGATCGTCCAACTCATGGACATTTCGGCGCAACTGCAGAAGCCCTTATTGGGGGCGGAGCCTTAAATTAGGGGCAGAATAAGTCTACCTACGAGATGAAGTGGTAGTACATCTCCCATCAATATTCATTGGATTGCGTCGAATCGGATTTTATATCGCAGCGGGGATATTGAGCGTATAAAAATCACTTGTTTTATTTGTAGAAGAGACTATTTCTTGTTTTGCATAGTACAGAAACTATACAGATCTCTTTTATATATCGAAAAGCGCGCGGCGAAGGTCAGCCGGGTTAGGTGAGAGGCAGAGGAGAGACAATCGAGAGTTGGGCGAGATCTAGCCTTTCAGCGACTTCCGTTCTTTAGAGCACAGTGTCATTTTGTTATGCAAGTACATTTAATACGCACATTAACTGATTTTCGATAATCTCACGTTTGAAGGAAGAAAGTTTGATTTATTGACTGATTTGATTTGATTTAAGTATTTACAGTAGGAACAGGCAATGGCGCGTAAACTTCGGCGCTGACGATGATTATGACTCTCTCAAAGTAACATTTTTATTTATTTATTTATTTATTTATTTATTTATCCATCAGTTAAAAGCAAGAATAACGAATTAATGAAGCAATAATAAGGAAGGGAATGAATATTCATTCATGCGGTGTTACATTTCCATTACATGTCTCCGCCGTAACGATAGAATGTAAACTCTGCAGAATGTAAATTTCAAAAGATATTTTGGTGTTAATACAATTTTAAAAATACATGATACCAAAATTCCATTTGAAATTTTCACTCTGCTAAATTTTTGTGGACGTCTTCATTGTCACGGCATGTAAGACAATACCGCACCAAAAATACGCGTTTGCTAAATAGATCTTCATAATATATGCGATGATATAGACTCGTGATTTATTAGAATTTCTATATGTAATTTTAGAAGAATAACAATAACAGATTATACTTCAGGTCACAATTAATGCAAATGGTACCGAGAGAACTTTGTTCATCTGTGATCACAATACGAATGCATCGAATCCGGATATTGTATTGATGGGCAATGTTGCCAATAATACGGATGGTGGAAAAAACATATTTATTATATTTATATTATTATATTATTATATTATTATTTTTATTTATTATATTAATATTTATAATATTTATTGATTCAAAGTATAACTATGTATTTTAGTTTACACAATTGAAGCGCTTGCAATGGTCAAAACGAATAATAATGTATTCTGCCGCCAAAGAGCATCACCGAAGCAGTATATCAAGCAATTGGCACAAAGCAAATATTCAGTACGTATCAGAACATGTAACATTGGCATATATTTGCTAGATGAGATGCAAAGTAAAGGTTAGAAATCATATAGATGACAGATGATCGATTTTACAACACGAATTTTTACGGCGATTCTTTCACCAACATCCGCAAATATTAATATTTACGAAAATAAAACGAAATTTCCAGATCAATTACCTCTTTACCTTTTGTTATTCCTAGTATGCCTCATCGAGAAAATGATTTGAAAAAAATTTGAAAAAAAAAGTGGTGCCTTTCACCGCTATTGTAACATTCAAATTTGTTTCTGCTGCCTTTTATTATCATATCCAATTTGGCCTCTAAAATATATTTCAAACTCCTCATTCTCAATATTCCATTAGTACACATTCAAGATATTTTATTCAGGCACTTCTCGGTGATTTTTTCGCAAAATTATCAGCTGACGATGCAAAAATTTGCCTAAAGGTAAGAATTCGGGATCGAGCTGGGTTTAAAGCTCGCTATCTTCCGATCTGTCGCAGAGCAATTTTACAATACAGTACAGCCCGGTCGTATTGTGTACACATTCTGCGCTGCGCTCCGCTGCGGGGCGCAATTGGACGCATCACGTATTTCCTTTGCGTATGAATATTTTTGAATTCTCAAAGTCTTAATCATGCGTTTCCGTGATAAAAAGAAAAAAAGGCACTGTAAATTTTAAATTAGGTCTTACGGCGATCGTGCGATCGATATGTAAATAATACAGTTCAATTTCTTTGTCATGTCAGGCATTAATGCTCAGATGGGGATGAGTCGGTGGTATTCAGCACGGGTTGCATTCCACCAATTAACACCGATGGCTCGCTTCAAATCGTCTCTCCATCGAACTCGTGGCTTTCCCGGGGGGCGTGTCCAGTTGTAAGGCGTCCATAATGTTGTCGCACGACTCCAATGTTCCGTGTCCATATCCCGCACTTTGAGTGCCCAGCGTGCCTTGCGTTTCAATCCCTCTTGGACCCAATCGCGTAGCTTGGTGATCTCTCGTATCCGCTCGTTTCTCCATCGCTCCATTAGGGTTACTCCTACCATCTTCCTCTCCATCTTTCTCTGGGTCACACTCAGTCGCTCCTTGTCACTCGATCGTAAGGCCCATACCTCGCTGCCGTAGAGTACGGTAGAGGTGATGCAGCTCTCGAAGAGTCGTCTTTTAATCATCATGGGCAAAAGGCGAGATGAGAGGAGACTCGAAAGCTTACTAAATTCAAACCAGCCGAGTCTGATCCGGTGCTCGATTTCATCCGTATGATCGAGGGGAAGGGAGATTCTTCCTCCAAGTACAATAATACAGTAAACCTTTCCAATAAATTAATAGTCACCATTTTCGGACCAGTATGATTTGCCTTTTAAGAGACCGGCTCGGTAAGACTCGAGCATGGTCCGGACATTCGCGAGGACTTTCGATCTGGCACTCAATACTTTCATCATAGACACATCCCGGGGGGAGACCGATGAAAGTTATAGTGAAACTGCCCTTAGGCTCAAACCCGGCTAACATATACCGCATAAAATAAAAAATTGAAAAATTCATAACTTTTCAATTTTGATAGCTATTACTTTTATTTCTTTTTATTGGTGAATAACATGTCATGCACTCTTATAAACACAGCTGAGCAGTAATTTCATAACGTTCTGAATATGTTTTTTCGTGTTTGATTTTCGGATTTTTCCTCTTCTATCCTCGTTGAACAGATAGCGCAAGAAATTTCATAGTGCATATTGTAGCCCTGACGATTATGTACATGGTGGTCATATTCCCTTGGCCAGCCAGCTTGTCATAAGCCTCGAGAATTGCAACTGAATGTGAGATATGTGCAAATTGCAAAAATCGAAAATTAAATTTCTTGAAAGAGTTAGCTTTATAATGTCATTTTACTCGTAGTGATGCGCATACACAGAAAAAATATACAAATAGAATCAGGCTACATTTCAAAAAAATTATAAAAAATAATTATTTTATTTTTATTTTTTCAACCCTCGCATTGATTCGACCGTCAAGGCAAGTTGATTCATAGGGCGGATGGTAACTGATGCATGTCCGTTTGCGAAAACAACTGCCACGTGAAGAATCGTTGTTTCGCAGATTTCGAAATTATTTTTTTAATTATCAAACTTGAATATTTATATGTTTCTTTCACATAAATCGGTTGGAAGGTGGCGTATGGCAACCAAAGTTGTACCTTTGTTATCAGTAGGAGTGTACGCTATTAGGCTACCGTAATCATCAGGAATCACGAACTAATTTTTTTTTCAGCCGACCCATGATTCTCAACCATGACCATTCATGTTCATGGTTGAGAATGACTGATGTCGAAAAATTCATGACGATCCCAGACCAAATACTATGTGGCATTATATCAATAGTGTGCCAACTTTTATTTAACTGGATACCGTAACCCCATCTACCGTAATCTAGCTACCGTATTCTAGAATAATGTGGTGAAATTCTCGAAAAATTCATCTGCGTGCATTACTATTACGGTAATTCGAGCTATGGAATCCATAAAAATAAAAGTTGACCCACTGTTGATATAATGCCAAATAGTATTTGGTCTGGGATCATCATGAATTTTTCGACCTCAGCCATTCTCAACCATGAACCCCGGGTCATGGTTGAGAATCGTGGGTCGGCTAAAAAAAAAATTAGTTCGTGATTCCTGACGATTACGGTAGCCTAATAGCGTACACTCCTACTGATAACAAAGGTACAACTTTGGTTGCCATACGCCACCTTCCAACCGATTTATGTGAAAGAAACATATAAATATTCAAGTTTGATAATTAAAAAAATAATTTCGAAATCTGCGAAACAACGATTCTTCACGTGGCCGTTGTTTTCGCAAACGGACATGCATCAGTTACCATCCGCCCTATGAATCAACTTGCGAATCAATGTGAGGGTTGAAAAAATAAAAATAAAATAATTATTTAAAATTTTTTTTTTGAAATATTGTCTGAGTTTATTTGTATATTTTTTCTGTGTATGCGCATCACTACGAGTAAAATGACATTATAAAGCTAACTCTTACTCTTGCGAATTTCAAGAAATTTAATTTTCGATTTTTGCAATTTACACATATCTCACATTCAGTTGCAATTCTCGAGGCTTATGACAAGCTGGCTGGCCAAGGGAATATGACCACCATGTACATAATCGTCAGGGCTACAATATGCACTATGAAATTTCTTGCGCTATCTGTTCAACGAGGATAGAAGAGGAAAAATCCGAAAATCAAACACGAAAAAACATATTCAGAACGATATGAAATTACTGCTCAGCTGTGTTTATAAGAGTGCATGACATGTTATTCAACAATAAAAAGAAATAAAAGTAATAGCTATCAAAATTGAAAAGTTATGAATTTTTCAATTTTTTATTTTATGCGGCATATGTGAGCCGGGTTTGAGCCTAAGGGCATTTTCACTATAACTTTCATCGGTCTCCCCCCGGGATGTGTCTATGATGAAAGTATTGAGGGCCAGATCGAAAGTCCTCGCGAATGTCCGGCAGGGGGTCAAAATGCTCGAGTCTTACCGAGCCGGTCTCTTAATTGTTTTTTCTCATTAATAAAAATTTTGTTTCAGTTTCTTTAGTCATTAAAAGAACTTTTTATCACGGAAACTCATGATTAAGACTTTGAGAATTCAAAAATATTCATACGCAAAGGAAATAAGTGATGCGTCCAAATGCGCCCCACAGCGGAGCGCAGCATAGGATGTGTACAAAACACGACCGGGATGTACTGTATACAACATTTTAGCTATATTATTATGCGAGAAATGATTAGCGGGATAATAATATTAGTTGTTTAGATGGAAAAGGCAAACGAAGAACCAAAGGAAGCGTGTGCTTTCCTGCGTGAACAAACCTACAGTGAGTTTCATTTATTTAAAATGCATTTATCAGATTCATGCTCTGTCATACTGATAGTTAAAACATGGGACACCTTATTTTTCCATAACTTCTGTTCTTCAGAATCGATCGAAAAAAGATATTCCATTTTTTGCGGTGTAACCACCATTTTTTTCCCACCTAGTAAAAGAAAAAGTCTTTTATTTACATTATTTTATTTATTTTTTTAATTATTTTTAAATTTATTTTAAATTTATTTTAAATTTATTTTATTTACAGGTTTCGTGCGTCTACAGACAGCCGCGAGTCGTTGTGAATGCACTAATCTTACGACAAATGCCAATTCATACACGGAAACAGATACTGGCTGTGCCTTTCATAAGGTTACTAAGATGAGCGCCGCTACTTCAGAACAGGGTACCGGAACACCGGGCAAGTCCAAAAGGGGACATGAAAAAATGAATTAAGCACACAGGAGAGGACATTTATATTAGGCAATTATACTATTATATTATTTTGGACTGGTACCCTATTCTGAAGTGGTGCCGATTTTCTTCGATCAGTATTCATTTTCAGTGTGATGGTGCGCTTGCGCGACTCAATAATGGGTATATTTGTTTTTTTCATGAATGCAAAAAAATGATAGTTCATGATGAAATTCAGAGATGCTTATACATTGGGTAAAGTTTCATGCGAAGGCGGCAAATGGTTGACGGTGGATACATTACAACACGTTCTTGAAGTAACTCAAATGGAGTGTAAATCAGGTATCATTGTGGCCAACCTCCCATTTCACTTGCTTTTCATTGCAAACTTCCTTTAAAGGCACATCCCAAGCTAATCTGAAACTCTCCTCTCTGGCAATACGCTCTCGCTTTCTTTTTTTTCTAGAGAGTGCTGCCAGAGCGAAGAGTAGAATATAATAATAATAATAATAATAATAATAATAATAATAATAATAATAATAATAATAATAATAATAATAATAATAATAATAATAATAATACTAATAATAATAATAATAATAATAATAATAATAATAATAATAATAATAATAATAATAATAATAATAATAATAATAATAATAATAATAATAATATTGTATTCCTTCAAATGAACGCATCGGGGATGGGATGGGATGGGATGGGATATGTGCCTTGAATGGTTCATTGCAGTACACAACTGCAGTGAAGTTGCTAATGCGATAACTGCATGTCCAGAAAATACTATATGTGAGGAGGTATGTAAATACTTTGTTATAATATTTAGAACTTTAAAATATTCGGCTATTTCTGTTAACAAAAATCTTATGTCAGTCTGGTAGAAAATTTTTTAAATTTGAAAAAAAAATTTTTTTGAAGCCCATTATCGATGCTAAAGGCGCACTCACTTGTCCCACTACTGGAGTTCTTCATTACCGTCCTGATGTGGTTAGTATTATATAGTCGAAATTGACAATAATGATAAAGAATAGCTCATAGTTAACATAACTTTATGTAGTTCTATCTAATATATTGCAAACACAGGCGTACAAAGGAATCAAGTTACATCACACAGTGTGCGACACAACTTATGGGCTTTATAGAGGATACACAAAGATAGCAGGAAAAGTTGACGATATTGGATTAATATGGTTAGATTAATTTGTTATCTTTAGAGGAAGTATCAGGATATTTTGCCACTCCCTGATCTTTCCGGTGAAAGTATGTAGTTTGGGAGTGTTGCCAGAGCTTACAATTTCTAATTTACTCGGGGGGGGGGGGGGGGGGGGGGGGGGGGGGGGGGGGGGAGAGGGTGTCCTCAAAACAGTTATTGACCGTATAAAATACACTTGTTTATTTGGTACAAGAGTAGCCAACCACTGCCACAATTAATTTCTATGTTTAGAGAGAGAGCACCGGTGAGAGAGTAGGTAGATCGGAGAGAGTGAGAAAGGAAATGAAGAAAGAGTGAGGAGTTAATCGATAGTTCTTCCTCTGTTTAGCAGCAGTAGCAATGCAATTATGCAAGTACATTTTATACGGACAATATCTATTGCTTAAAAGGTACATATCATATTTCAGGTACCATAACTTATTCTGGTGTGCAATTTCACCTAAAGGTCTGTGGTCTAAATTCTCACTGACTACAACAATACTCAATGAGTCATCATATTACAGGAGCGATTAATTCATCAACAGAGGCTACAACAGAGGAGCAAAACCCGAGCTTGTACGTCTACATTGGCTTCGCAATTTTTCTTTTCATCGTAAGTTCACAGTTTCTTATTTTGCCTTATTTGATAGTTCATAACTCCATAGACCTAATTGATTTTTACCCCAAGTATTTACGCTTAAATATAAATTTAAGGTTATCATTAAAATTTAAAATTTAAAATTAAAATTTAAGATTATCATTGCATCCATCGCTTGGTGCATCTTCACACTCCGATCGGCGAAGCAGGTTTTCTAATAATTTTGCCCTTTCGATACCATGATATTTCATTTTCAGCAATACACCACCCCCGGCCAGTTTGGCGTTGAAGTTGTAAGTTAAAAAGCACATTCCAAGATCATTTGAAACTTCCCGATATGGCCACACTCTCTCGCTTTCTTTGTCTACGGGAGAGTATTGCCAGAGTGTAGAGACAAATTTAGATTGGGGTGTCCTTTTCACACTGATAAATATTCCATCCTTATTCCATCATGCACGTTTCTGCACTCACAAGAAATTCCCTAGTTAATTCCCTACTCTGGTATTTTGAAACTTAAAGTCTACTTAAACTCCGCACTTTAAGTAGACTTTAAGTAAACTTAAAGTAAAACGCAAGTCTACTTAAAGTGGTGTGGTATATTGTAATGCATTTCGTCAAATGTTCTTTCACTTTAAGTTTACTTAAAGTCTACTTAAAGTCTGTGACGTAATTTAAGTAGACTTTAAGTTTCAAAATACCAGAGTAGCTAAGGACCCCAGTGGAATTCCTCCCAGTTATATAAGGGAATATTTCCCTTGTGTATGACTGGGAATAATTCCACTGGGGTCCTTAGCTAGGGAATGTTCTGTGAGTGTGCTCTAGTTTATTGTATGCTACGATCAAGTAATCGCAGCCTTCTTTCTTACCTCCTGAATTTATCATATGTTTAAACATTTAATTATAAATCTTAAAAATACCTTCCGAGGTCAGATAAATTTATTATTATTATTATGTTATGTTCCGTTCTCTATGAATTAATTTTATTAATTTATATATAATATAGAATAACATAATTTAGGCTCTACCCATTCCTCGACATCAGAACGATTCTCTTCGTGATCGACTATTGATTCTTCTCTACATTTCCACGAGCATATTCTCACTCTAATTCCTTTTTTTTCATCGCTGACAAGAGTGTCATCGAATAAATCATCTTTATTACAATCTGCTAAACACATTCGAAAATATTTATTTTATCAATAATAATAATAATAATAATAATAATAATATCTTTATGTGCGTTTCAGGTAAAAATGATAGTGAGATACATAGAGAAATACATTAGGGACACATAAATACAATACCACAACGAGGAAGTAAGGTTGAATTAACAGATGATGATGATATAATTATAACAATAAAGCATATAATTATAACTATAAATCGATAATATTTCACAAACCAAAACCCTCACCGATATCGCCATCTCTACCGACCGACCTCATTATGACGAAATAACCGTTATATGCATGCGACCGTTATAAGGGTAAACCAGATGAAAAAGTGGAAGTGATTTGTCTATATGATTATGTTTCTAGATGATCTACACTCCCTTCACTGATCCCTTTATTCGCTCTCACTTTCTATATATATATATGCCATTGTCAACTTACCCAAGTGGAGAGACAAAGGGATATTGAGAGAGTACCAGACAGTCATAGATCGACGAGAGACCACACGAAAACGCGAGAGCACACCGCGCAATTGTTACCGGTAATAGGCGAGAGTCTCTTCATTGATCACACTCTCTCGCCCTCTCTGTCTGTCTGCACTCTCTTCTGATCCCACACTCTCTGACGTCTCTAACTGTCGTCGATCTCTCAAATCCGAGTGCACTATAGCCGCTCATCGCTAAGTACCGTAAATCTCCGACACATAATGTTGCCCAGAGTTGTTTTCACTACGATCAACTATGATGAATATTCTCCCCTTTCACAATCTGATTATTTATTGTTATTGCATCTTTCCTTCTGATTCGCACGTTTTAATCTGTTATAAACCTTCGATCTACCAAAAATATATGCAATTTTTGTTAGATTAGTTATTATAATGATCTAGGGGTCAATATGTGCTAGGAGAAATTTTGTGATTGGGATGTCCGAAAGTAAAGGTAAAAAGGTACAACCCGCTATTCAAGGCATACGAAGGCCTGCGGGTGATCATTACCAGGCAAGTGATAATTCAAGGCCAATTTAGTCCGGAGGGCATAATCTCTTCTTCGGAACAACTTCAAAATTCAAATTACCTAAAATATATGACGAGAACAAGATATTGCTAGATCTCCTCTTCGGACTTACTTTACCGCGTGATCAGTCACTACCGCTTACCCTTTTGGTCAATTTACTGGGACGGAGGTGGTGCCACGACCGGGAATCGATCCCAGGAGATATGGAATGGCGGGGTGTTCCATAAACCACTGCACCACTTCGCTACATCAGCTCGAAAGATCAACTGAAAATATGTTTTCATCTCCATCGAATCAGTCACACCCAAGTTTAAGCATACAAATTCGCCTCTTCAGAGGAGTTGATATTTTTCGAGTTAACGACGCTAAAAACTCGAGACTTATTATTTCATAGATCATTTATGCTTATCGATTAAAGATTAAATTGATTTTTCAGTAGACAAAATCTAGGGCATGCGAAAATTAAGACACGGAATACAAAAGCAATTAGGAGCAATCAAGAGACAATGAATTAAGTCAATAAAAAGGGTTCCTTTTAATCCAATAACCTTCTCCATTCCCACTTACAGTATGACCTCACACTAACCTTTTAGAGGCAAATGCTACCAAGTGTTCAAACGATGTTAGATGGATTAGTCAACCGTCTCTTCGTTTCACACACTATTTCTTCATTCACTGTCGACGAGATAGCATAGGGATCACAAGAGACCGAAGTTGAGCTTCCTTTAATTTCTTCGCTTTTGTTCCTTCCTGTTTCTGACCTTCCGTCCCTTAATTGCTTCTATTCATTCCAACTTCTCTCATTATACCATGCCAAGTGTATCGACGCAAAATCTTTCCGAAGACCCCGCAACCAAACCCGTCTCGGATTCGCCGCGGCAAGTAGGCAAGTCAAGATGGACTGGAGTGAGTCTACTGTCGATCGATGGGTACAAATCTGCTTACAGTAGTCTGAGGAAGCCGAGGAATATACCGTCGATAGAGGTCTGAAAGAAGCTTGATTTCATGGCACAGAGATTAAATTTGTCCTAGTAACGTTAGTTGGCGAGCGATTTGCCCATATTCTGGCAAATGTTAGCCTGTATGTGGGTAAATCGATGGTTTTGGGCTAGCATTTCCCCGAATGTGGGTAAATCCTGTACACAAGTAATGGAAGTTGGCAAATTTATTACCCATATTTGGGCAAGTTTGCTCTCTGTTTGGCACTACTGCAGAGCACGGATCCAGTCCAAAACTATAGTATAAAAGCCTAGTGTAAAATGCCTTTTCAGTCGAGTTCATTTCACTTTTTTTCGTATTGCTTTGGACTGGTCCGTTATTCTTGTCCCGTCTTCCGAAGTAGTGCCGATTTCATTTGTGTGATATAGTGCAATTACAACAAAACAATCTTTTCCGTAAGATCTATGGTATAATATAGATGGCAATTCCATCTGTTCCATTGCCCCTATTGTAAGGCATTATGATTGTTTACCTCAACCTATTCCAGAACGCGTTCCCAGAATTAAACCGTTAATCGTAATGTTCCTTTTATGGAATCTTGGGCTTGTCAGGATGTCAAAGGCGCTCATTGGCATTCGTGCACTCGTGTCTATCGTTTCTTTTTCGATTCCGCTGAATCAAAACACTTCTAAAGGTTACTATTGCCTACACTCCTAAGGAATTTACAATCCCCATTGGCACTACTAATCAATGCAAGGGCGAAATGCACCGTAGAGAAGCGCGACACTTTCGGAAGGGTTTAACTAATACTAAATCATTTTTTTAAAATTTTTTTTGCAAAGAAATAGTTCAGTATTCGTTCCAAAAAACAATAAAGTTCAAAAAGTGTAGTTCCACTTAATTCGTGACTACGTTCTGATTTTTTAACACTCTTCGCCTGTTTTCCGTTGCCAACAAAACGCTATTGTTATTGTTCACATATTTTATGGGACAATAAAACGATGTGAATAGTCATCAGCTTCTGATTCTGTTCTGTGCAATTCGTGAGCGCTTATGACGCTTATTAACACTTTTTCCGATATTCAGGTATAGCGCTGTTATCGAGCTTAGTCCCGACAAAATATTGTACATTTAAACCGTGATTTATTGTAGCAAAACAAAAGTGCTTGCCGCATATCCACTCCGATAATATTCATACCATATCTAGTCATTATATGCTAATAATAATTCTCACCATTGTAATTAAATAATTCATTAATTCAGTAGATTAACTGTAACTTTTCAGATCTCCTCCTATCCCTCTGCATCCAGTGTACTATCATCTATCAGTCTATCACCAATGAATGACAGGTGACAATTATTGATTTATTGATTTTCCTATTTCATAATCGACATTCTGGTTGACAATCTATCATAACGTGTTCCATAATTATCATGCAACAGTTCCAAGCCTGGCGAAATGACTTTTTTGCCTTCACAAAATAATAGTTCTCTTAGTGTTCTGCATCGTTACATTTGCCTTACGTGCCTCCGCCGAAACCTCCGCCGTAACGACTGAGACGCAGCGGAAGAGGTTACGGCGTAGGCACGTAAAGTATACGTAACGATGCATTAGGAATGCCTTGGGATTCAAAGAGGACATTTTTGTCCCTCAAATCACGTATTCCTCCATGTTTCATAACATCTGGCACAACACTTACTCTACTCATGTTTTGCCCATTTCGGATATGGATTAGTCAGGATATTTATGCGGTGAATACACACAAAATATCATTCATTCACGAACAATCGACAGTTCGCTGTTCCATGGTATAGTACTCTACCGTAACCCACCGTAACCCACCGTAACCCACAGCGCCTGATCGATCCAAAACCGGTCAACGATGAAAAAATCAACGAATCAGACTGCTTTCGAGCAGATCGTGTGAGTTTTGGCATATTATTATGATCGAATGTTCGTTGCTGACATCAATCCTCTTATATTTTATCTGTTTTGCCTAATAGGATCAAGCGCAGGTAAATTTCCCCTGAACAGATGCGTGATAAGGCAGTTCTCTTGTTCTTCTTTCTCCATTCTATTCTTCTTTTCATACCTTGGTCTTTTATTGTATTCGAGCATTTGTTTCCTTGATACAATAACCATTGATTTTTTTCTATTACATCATGTGGTGTTTCCTAAAATGAAAAAAAGTGATGACAGAAAATATTAGAAGAATTTGTTTCCTTTTTTCTCTTTTGAACAAAACTTAAAGGCACACCTAGGGCAAGTTTGAAAGTCTCCGCTCTGGCAGCACTCTCTCGTACACAAAGAAAGCGAGAGAGAGTATGGCTAAAGCGCAGAGTTTCAAATTAGCTCGGGATGTGCGTTTAAATGATCGAGCGATTCAACTATACTTGTCAGTCTTCCATCATTATCCACCCTAGTCACAGAACCACAATCGACTAGACAAATAACCATAAAAACGATTCGTCATTGATAATTATTGCTGAATGCGTTTATGTGTTTGTATATTATCGCTTTCTCTGAATAGGCTAGAAATGTTGAAATGGCCCTATCCAACAATAGGTGACAATGTACCGAGAAGTGATAGACATTGACTCGATTATGTACAAGCCAGTAGATACGAGAATAGAGTGGAGTGGAAGCAATCTGTCTATGGATATAGGACGAGAGGTAGAGGTAGAGGTAGAGATAGGGCAAGAGGTAGAGGGAGAGATATAGAGAAGTATAGGAGTCATCCAGTAATGATTCTTCGGCCATATAGAGAAAGATGGATGAAAGGATGGTTGAATGACAAAGGGAAGAGTTTCCAATTGAGGAGAGAGAGAGAGAGAGAGAGAGAGAGAGAGACAGAGAGAGAGATAGAGAGAGAGAGAGACGGAGAGAGAGATTGAAGTACAGAAGTAGAAACAGCTAGATATTCTTTCTTCAACGTGTTCCATCACTATTCTCTAAACCTTTTTGTTCCTTCTCTCGATCTCTTCTATGAGTGCAGTGATTAAAGCAGTTCGGTAAGTGTTCAACAATGTAATATAAACACTTCATTCATGATAGCTTACTTATGAAAACATCCCTGCTTAGACAGGCATCGTGGGTTCGACTCCCGGCTGTACCGAAACTTTTGCAAGCTTTTAATTAGCCTATCAACAATATCATTGCTGATCCCTCTCCTGTATCTCTCTTATTACCTAGTCAACGAGGGAAGAACTAAATATTACGCAATATGATGTCAAGGAGGTGGATCAAGTTTATATGTACTTAATAAGATAACTCGTCAAGAGACGTGAGCCAAAAATACCGAGGAATGATTACTCCTTACAATTAGCTCCAATTGTATTGAAATTGGAATATTTGCCTAACAATGAGTGAGGTTTCTGTGACAGTAGGCATCGTAGAGAAATCAGCACATCTCATTTGCCTATGTTATCAAACCGAAATCGCCTTATGCGACGAAAATTCATCTATCCCTTTTCTACATACCCCAATACATTTCACTCCTCCTCAATATATTTGATGGAAATAAATAAGTAAATACATTGGGCAATACGGAATTAGTTTCATATTTTAATGACTTTCACTTGCGTATTCTTGTTTACAGTCTAGGTGACATAATAAATGAATTCGTTGCCAAGGCGTTCATAAGCGAAAATACAATAATAGGTAAAGAAATAGAGCGCAACTCCTACATCAATAATTCCCAAACTTTGTATTGCAAGGTGCACACTTCTTGAAAAGCCCTGCTCATAGTGTTATACTAGGACTGTGATGTAATTTTCTCTTACACAGATTCTTTTCATTAAAAAAATATAGTCCGTATAAAATGTACTTGCATACGAAAATGACAAACTGTATGTAAATACCGAGAAAACGGGCATTTACATACCGTTGACCTCTCTCTCGCCTAACTCCCGATTACCCTTCCTCTTCCTCTCCCATAACCCGTCTGACCTTCGTCGCGCTGAATTTATATTTAAAAGAGATCGGCATAGTTTCTGAACTGTGTAAAACAGGAAATAGTAATTGCGGACGCTCCGTACCAATAAAACAAGTGATTTTTTTTGTCCACAAATAGGTTTACGTATGTCGACTGTTCTTCCTAATATTTGCGCGTAAAATAGTTCAAATTATCTGTGAAAATTTTTTTAAAATTATTAATTAATATATTTTTAATATTCAGAAGACGTTTCTCGACGATCACGCAGTTGAATTCTCGTCCGGACGAGAAAGGTAGACTTCCTCTCATAAAAATCATTTAAAAATAGGGGATTATTCCCTAAAATTGCCCCCGCACGAATATTTTCTCTGTGTAATCAGGGTTTCTGTGGCAGTTAAATGGTTGAATTTGACAATTGTTAGACAGCGAGAATTATTAATCGATAATTGAATGTAATTTAAATGGCAAAATGACAAAAACTTGGCGACAGATAATTACGTCCATCCCAATAATCATCTTCAGATATTATGTAGCTGTAACTCTCCAAAAATCAATGTCCCTTGCAAAATCGTTACAATGATCTTTGAGCTTTACAACTTTGATCTTACCACGTCCCATGATTAATATGTGCGAACAATGGTTGCTTCAATAAAAGACGCGTGACTCATGTGATCTCTTGTATTCCATTCAATATATTGGTGCATGAGTCAGGAGCAGTATTACTAATCAATTCTGCAGAGCCTTGCACGTCTATACGATTAGTTTTAGCATAGGATGGGGCGTGGTTGACACCTGGTTATTGGTTTTCTGTTAGACTTCCATTTGTGACATCGTTTTGATAATTGTAGAACAAGAGTTGCGCATTGTATCTTTTTTGACACATTTGGAACTTTTAAAAACCAATTAAAAGGGCAAACCTACAACAAAAACTCTCTTCACTCTGTTGAGCACAACCAGGATTTTTAAAATATCTTTAGGACTAGGATATGCTACGATACGCTACAGTAACTTGCACTTTCCGGGAGTACACTGAACTGAAGCGGAAACTAATCCACCGTATTTTCAACAATTTGCTTTTGTAAAGTATTTTGAGAAGTGAAAAAATCCGTCCCACGATTAATATCAATAACAATATCTTTTTTTGCAATGATATGCAAAAAGGAGTAAATAAAAATGAAAATGCGTTCTGTATGTATGTTCTGCATTGGAAAACATTGCTTTGCTGTTTGGATTTTTAGATTTAAAAAAAAGTTAAGAGTTGTTTATTTTTGATAAATGGTAATTTGAGGACACTGCGCGGATCGTCGTGTTTCAATAGAAGATGGAGCTCTTTCTCGAAAGATGACAGGCACTTTTGGCAATCTCGCACTCTTCAAGGTAACTGACTAATTTTGGTAGAGCCAGAACGATCATCATAGATAAGTAACAGAGTTATGTGGCAGAGTTAATTTTAGTCTAACAATAAGAATGAGTGAAAATAGTCATCTAAAATTCAAAAAAAGTGATTTTAATTATAAAAAAACCTAATTAAACCTATAGGATGACGAGGATGAGACGACACCAACCCAATCAGCCTCCATATTCTCGGCCTACACGACTCCCGGTCCACGGGAAAGGGCCACATCTGAACATGGAAAGAAGGTTAGTCATTTCATCATTACGTTAAAGGCACATCCCAAGCTAGTTTTACCCTCCGCATTGGCCACACTCTCTCGCTTTCTTTGTCTACGAGAGAGCATTGCTAATGCGGAGAGTAAAATTAGCTTGGTGTGCCTTTAGAATGATTACGTTTATCCCAGGATTTTGACTTCTGTAAGCTCTTTACCTGAATCATTTTGTTTAGATTCTATATTTAAATATCTTCATCGGCTGGTTCAGCTAAACTTTGCTGCCATGAGATTTGATTGATTGCGATAATAATAAATCAATATTTGACCTATTCCAATACTTATAATTCAGGCGAATCTCGGACTGATGCTGGGTGTGTATCTACCCACGATCCAGCATATTCTCGGCGTGACGATGTTCATTCGTCTCTTCTGGATCGTTGGAATGGCCGGACTCGGGTTGGTGATTATGGCAAATGTTCAGAATGAAGAGAAAAAAACGAAATAACTACAAATCATTACACATCAATTTTAAGAATATGACCTTTATCAAGGACCCAACAACCATTGGGAAATAGTCGTCGTTAACTGACTAAATAGGTGACATACAAGGGGCATCTTGAAAAATTCATATTTCTTTTTGTGATGAGACTTCAATATTATCAAAGCCGCTGCACTTGGTTCTTTTACAATTGTGGATGAAACATAATTCAGAAAGAAAGGTTGTAAATGGCTCCACTCATCAAAACTTTAAAGTGTCCGTGATTAGAGTGCTCTAATAGGTCCAAAGAGATAATTTTATACATTTTCAGATATACTTCTCTCATTCTTTTTCTCTGCTCAATATGTGTGAGTTGTCCTAATAAATGAATTCATTGAAAATGTTCAATAAGCTTATTTTTGGCAACTAAATATATAATAGTTTTTAAACTTTTATATATACAATTTTTAAGTTTTTAAACTATTATATAATTAAAATTTCAGACTTTCCTCACATCTATCTCACTCTCAGCTGTAGCAACTAATGGAGTAGTCGAAAGTGGTGGAGCTTATTTCATGATCAGGTATCTACTTACCCTAACTTAACCCCCAGCTCTACCTTAAATACTGGACTTATCCTAAGTATTTTTTAAGTCGAAATCTCGGTGCAGAGTTCGGTTCTGCTGTCGGTATCCTCTTCTATCTGGCCAACACGGTCGCTACTTCAATGTATCTTGTGGGCGGAGTCGAAGTTATGCTGGTAGAGTCTTTTTGTTCTCACAAATCGTTATTATGAAAACCTAGAACACACAGTTTTCTTTAATAAGAAAGTTGCATGGTAGTTCAAAAAGTAATCGTTGATGATCAAAATGATATAAATATTCCAAACAATATGAATATACTCGTCCGGAAAGAATGTCCGGAAAATGTGTCGGGAAAACTTTAAAAACACCTGCTCTGTAGTCTGTAGTGTTCTATGGAATGTTTCTGTTTTGTAGCCCAATTATGACACTCCATTTATATATGAGAAAGGGAATACAATGGATTGATCTATCTGGAGAACAATCAGCTCCAATTGTATCTACCTCCGCCTCTCCCCGTTACCTCCATTTTTTAATCTAACTCAACCTCTCTTTACCTCAACACCTCCTCTACCTATGTCTACGTCTACCTCTATCCCTCGATCTACCTCTATTCTTCTTCCGGGTTTGAATGATCGTTGACTAGTTGGGCACATTTCGGTCCCACCGTAATAGAGGGAGTGATCATAGAACGCATATGGAGAGATAGAGGCAAACAAAAAATTGCACTTTGAAAGATTTGGACTAATCGGCACTTCAAACTTCATGGTTTGTAGAGCAATTTTGAGTTACGTGGAAAGTTTTTATATAATAAAAGGAACAGGAAATGTTGTTTCAATGATTTTAAACGGAGAACAAGAATATATTATAAAGGAGATCATACGTGGGCGGGCATTGCCGCTGGAAATGAAAATGGGGGGGGGGGGGTCGGAAGCAAAAAATGAAGCATTTATACGTCATTTTGAGTGATTTTTTGGAAAATCGGGGGGTCGGGTGTCAAAAATCGGGGGTGTATTGCCGCTAGCGGCAGTGGTGCCCACGTATGAAGGAGATGACTATTCACGGTTTAATTGGGATCAATGCCTTCATGGGGTTATATGTACATACACATCTTTATTGGGTGTATGATAAATAAATAAAATAAATAAAAAATAAATAAATACAAACAAATTTCCTAGATGTATCTCTTCCCGAGCGCCGAACTCAACATCGGAATTGGAGAAGGAGAAGGTCATTTACATTTATTATTAATCACTTTATCGAGATCAACTAAGCGGTGGGCCACCGGATCTGTAGTGAAATGAGATGATCCTTGCGGAGAAGGTCATTATGCAGTACAGACCTGAAGCGCCTCATTTCCTCTAGATGGGCTGGCTATAGCTTTTAAATGCCCACCCCAAGCTAATTTCACTCTCCGCGTTGGCAATACTCTCTCGTAAACAAAGAAAGCGAGAGAGTGTGACCAGAGCGGAGAGTTTTAAATTTGCTTGGGGTGTCGCTTTAAATGGCGAAACTAGAGAAAAATATTCAAATAAAGAATTAGAATGAAGTAAACAACACACAAAAATAGAGATATAAATATACAACAGCTACAAATCCCGTCCAATTTCGGACCAGTGTGACTTGTGTTGTAATTTCTTTTTGGCAACAATGCAGTTTTTATTCCAAGTTATGTAGCCATGAAAACACTTGACATCAACGCCGCTCACCTTTAAGGTTTTGAGAGAAAAATATTCATAAATAGCCAGCGGGAATAAGTAGTGACGCGAACGCGCGCCGCTGCGCTACGCACGCACAGAACACGACCGGATTGTATATACAGGGTGTCCAAAAAGTATTGTTACACGAATAAATCCATGTATCTTCCTCAAAAACCATCATAGAGAATTCAAACAGGGCACAGTATTTACCACTTATCATAGCAACATAACAATGAATGGTCACACGATCTGGCCTCCATTGACCGCGATGACGCCTCTGAGATGATGAGGGACAAAGTCGATGATGGGCCGCTGGTAGGGGATGCCGACTTTCTCCAATGATTTTTTAAGGACTTCTCGGTCTTCAACAGCCATAACACGAGGATAATAGCCCAGCCCCTCCTCAGCAAGCGGATGCCAGTGGAGGAACCATCTCTTGCATTGTCTACCCCCAATCAGTGATGATTTTAGTTGGAGTGTGCTTGACGGCCAAGAGTCCCCGTGTGCTCGTGGATCTTAATAAGGTGTACTAAGTCAGGATGATTTTCGAGAAGGCCCTTGTCCCATGGTCCTTCTCCCACTTCAATGGGGTTCACTGGAACTTCTAGCAGGATTCAGCGCCTGGTCATTCGGAAAAAGTGACCCAGACATGGTGCCGCACCCATATGTCCGACTTCATCTTAACTCCATAATGATCCTACAACTCCTCCGACCTGAACCCCTGAACTTCAACGTCTAGGTAATATTGTAGAGGGAGTCCTGCTCTACCCACCATAAATACCGCAAGTCTCTCAAGAAGGGCTTGGAAAAGACATGGAAGAGAGTCGGCATCCCCTACCAGCGGCCCATCATCGACTTTGTCCCTCATCATCTCAGAGGAGTCATCGGAGGCCAGATCGTGTGACCATTCATTGTTATGTTGCTATGATAAGTAGTAAATACTGTGCCCTGTTTGAATTGTCTATGATGGATTTTGAGGAAGATACATGGATTTATTCCTGTAACAATACTTTTTGGACACCCTGTATAGTATAAGGCGGTGTTACATTTTTCAACACGTGCGCACGCCGTAACGACGGAAACGTGTCGGCGGAGGTTACATTTTGAAAATGCAACACCGCCTAAACAATTAATTTTTAGTTATAACAATTTGATTCAGGTTTGTTCAGCAAGCAGATCATGAACTTCCGTCTCTACGGTACGCTCTTCCTCCTGCTTGAAGTATTGATCGTCGCGATGGGAGTAAAATTCGTCCAGTTGATGGCTCCGGTGAGTGATGTGTCGCGGTCGGTTAAACCATCGATTTCTTAGGTGTCGCTGATGTGTGTTATTCTGGCCGTACTCGGTGTGTTCGCTGGAGGAATCGATAAGTATATGAATCACAATGGACAGAGGTCGGTTCGATGAATGTATTGATCGAGAAATGGGTAGAAAACCTGAAGTTGTTTCCATGCTGAAAAAAAGTTTTTTGCCCATTACATTATAACAGAACTTTCCAAAGAAAAATATATACAGTCCCGCACGATCGCCCTCCCTAAAGGCGGGCCGCCGCGACATGATTCATGTCGCCCCATATCGCATCTTTCCAAAAGATTTTTAAAACATTTCATTAGTTGTGATCATTGCATCATCAGATTTGGTTAACTCTGGACAAAGTTATTGAGGATCATGGATGACGGGGGTACTACCGTAATCCGTTCAAATTTGAATTTCCCGCACTTTTCATTGACCCTGCGAAATCGATTTTCTCACTAACCTGTTTTAGAACGGTTTTTCCTAGTATTGGAAGTATTTTATTAGTAAATATTGTAATTATTTCACAAAATACACAAGAAAATACAAAAGAAAATCCGCGAAAAGCGTTCTAAACACGTTTGTGAGAAGAATCGATTTCGCAGGGTCAATGAAAAGTGCGGGAAATTCAAATTTGAAGCGATTACGGTAGCACTCTCATCATCCATGATCCTCAATAACTTTGTCCAGTGTAAACCAATTTTATTCATTTCAACGGTGATCTTAATATAATCTGATGATGCAATGATCACAACAAATGAAATGTTTTAAAAATCTTTTGGAAAGATGCGACATGAGGCGACATGAATCATGTCGCGGCGGCCCGCCTTTAGGGAGGGCGATCATGCGGGACTGTATTATATTATATTTTATCAATGTGCCGAGAAGCAAAAAAAAACACAAATAGCAGATATGTCTACAGGGTATGCGAACTGAACGATTCTCTCATCATGAGCAAACCCATGTGGGATCTGGCGAGAAGTTCGGGAATCGACAGTGCCAATATCTCCGCCGACTACTGCATACTCTGCGATAAGTCCATGTGAGGAGTTTACGGGGAATAGTTTACGGAAAGTGGTTCACGAGAAGTGGGTTATGGGAAGTGGTTTCGTCCAAGGTGAATGGTTAATCGTAATTTCAGTATCACTGATCTCTACTGCGATAAGAACCACGAAGACGAAAAGTCGTGCACCCAGATGCTTGCTCATGAGGTTTGTTTATTTTATTGTTTCAAAAAAATTTCATAAATATAATTCCAGGTAGAATGCATTAACGGATTCCCCGGATTCAACTTGGATACACTTGTTGGTAAGACCGATGAAGGCTATGATTTAGGAACATCGTGCACATTTTCATTTCAGCAAACTTTCCTCCTGCTTATCTTCTAGATGGTCAGTCAAAACCAGAGACTGCTGCTGTAAAAGGAGCGGAAGTTAGCCAGGTAAGCATAGTTATAAAGTAAGTAAGCATCTAAGTTGCGGTTTGTCCAATCTATCAACTTTCCGACGAAAGTTCCGCATAATGTTGCGATCTTTCTTTCGGACTTTTGTTCGCGCGAAAGGGAACAGATTAAACACCCCGTTGAACAAATAAATTTAACGATTACTGTTCAGGATCACTCCGCTCATTTCTTCATGCTTCTCGCAATTTGGTTTCCAGCAGTAACAGGAATCTTCACCGGAACTAATATGAGTGGTATGGGGAAAACCAAAGATCAAAGATCAAAGATCAATGAACAAAGATCAAAGATCAAAATCTCATTGCAGGTGATCTGGCCGATGCGCAACGTTCGATTCCCAGTGGAACCATCGCAGCCACATCAACGACATCGTTGATCTACTTTGGATTGGCTCTCATATTTGGTGCCTGTATTGATAGACGTGTACTCAGGGACAAGTAAGTTAATTCCATTTAATTTATCTACGCCCGACAGGGCTGGGATTTTTTGATTTTGATTTTTTTGATTTTTTAAAAAAAATTTTTGACCATTCAAAAAATTAAAAATCAAAAACGTTTTTTTAAAATTTTTCTCAAAAAAATCAAAAAAAATAATGTAAAAAGGTACCGTTAAAACGACAAAAAGAGAAACATTTGTGGAAAATTGTGACTACATTTGACAAAACGATTCCCATTTTTATCATTTTTACGGTCTTGATGAAGAGTATTTTAGAGGTTTTAGTATAGATGAGTTGCCCAATGCACTGACGTAGAATTTTTAAAAAGAAAAAAAATATTGTATCATGTTTTTCAGGTTTCAAAATTCGGTTAATTGCGTAATTGATTGTTTTTGCCACTTTTTAGGCAAAAATTATTTGCCTGAATTGCTTATTATCCTTTTAAACACAGTAAAAAAAAATTTTTTTAAATTTGAATTCAAAAATTTTTTGAGCCATTTTTTGTAGTTTTTGATCAAAAGATTTTTTTTGAAATTATTTTCAAAAAATCTCAGCCCTGACGCCCGAAACGCAACGATACGTGTGGAAATTTAAAAGGGCAGAATGGAATAAAATATTGAGTCTGTAGAGGCTACAAAGGTCGTAAATCATGAATAATGAATAATGGGGTGTTCAGCAAGTCCTTTCTTAAAAATACGTTATCGAATATCAGTAAAAAAACAAAAAAAGTTATGCTGATTTTCCTAAATTATTCTAAAAATTGACTAAATTTCATGATTTTTCTAAATTTTCTGCAAAACCAAGGAAGAGGCATCTTTAGATACAAATAGTTCTAATCTCAAATCATAATCATTATCATAATTATTTTTCTTCGATCACACGTTTCACTGTTTATTCATGAATACGTATAAATATTATTATTATTATTATTATTATTATTATTATTATTATTATTATTATTATTATTATTATTATTATTATTATTATTATTATTATTATTATTATTATTATTATTATTATTATTATTATTATTATTATTATTATTATTATTATTATTATTATTATTATTATTATTATTATTATTATTATTATTATTATTATTATTATTATTATCATAATCAGGTTCGGCAAGTCAGTCAATCAGCAAATGGTCGTCGCTACTCTATCATGGCCATCTCCATGGATAGTGACTATCGGATCGTTTCTTTCCACTTTCGGCGCTGCCCTCCAATGTCTATGCAGTGCGTTTCGGCAATGCCTTGAATGGCATTTTACTTTTTTTTACATTAGAACAGCTGACTTGAAGGTCAGCTAAGTTCCATTAGGGTTCCTCAAAGAGTGATTCAGAACAATTTCTGAACAATTTATTTTTTTTTTAAATGAAAATGATGTGACATCCTAATATTTGTGTTCCAGGTGCCCCTCGTCTACTTCAATCAATCGCTAAAGATGACGTCATTCCCATTCTTGCCCCATTCGCCCGTGTGACCAAGAACAACGAGCCCTTCCTTGGGTTAGTAAACATTGATCGTTGATCTTTGATCTTTGATCTTACATTTTTGTCTCAGCATGGTATTCTGTTTGAGTGGAATTAATGTTACGAACAGTTTGTTCTTTGATCTTTCCATCCTTAAATCTTACATTCAGTCTTCTCTTCACTGCTGTGATCGCTGAGGCGGCTATTCTACTCGGAGAAGTCGATGCTATCGCTGAGGTTAAAGACACACCCCTACCTAACTTTACCCTCCTCTCTGGTACACAGAGATTAAATTTACCCGTATGCCGTTAGTTGGCGAACGATTTGCCCGTATTCAGACAAATGCTAGCCTGTATATGGGCAAATCGGTGGTTTTTGGGCTACCATTTGCCCGAATGTGGGCAAATCGTGTGCACAAGTATCGTAAGTTGGCAAATCTATTACCATATTTGGGTAAGTTTGCTCTCAGTGTAACGTTATCTCGTAGACAAAGAAAGCGAGAGAGCGCATTACCAGAGCGTACAGTTTCAAATTAGCTCGGGATGTTCCTTTAAACATTAGAATTTGCCTGGCAACGAGAACTATAAAGATAAAAGTATACCCCAGATATTTTAAAAAAAGCCCCAACTCTCCCCAAACCCTCTCTCGTAGGCCAAAGAAATTGATAGTCTAGTCATATACATGTGATCAGGGGAGATCAACGATCGTGTTTCCATAATTCTGCCGCACCCTGTAGTTTCGTGTGCTGTGTAGTTGCATACAACTCATCCTTACACTCACATTTCCCATTGTTTTTCTAAATCAATTTGAGATATGTTTCTAATACAATTTATGTAATCATAATGATGATGCATACTCCGATGACATGCTTCGATTAACGAAATAATAATAATAAAATCCTTCTTGTACACCAATTTGTTAATCAATGATCTTTGATCTTTGATCTCAGGTTCTCGACTTCTTCTTCCTCATGTGCTACGCTTCCGTCAATCTCATCTGCTTCCTTCACTCGATACTGAAATCTCCCAATTGGCGTCCAAGATTCAAATACTACCACTGGTAAAGGATCAAACTACAGAGGTCAAAGATCTAAGGTCAAAGATCAAATATCTAAGATCAAAGATCAAAGATCAAAGATCTAAGGTCAACGATCAAAGGTCAAAGATCAAAGATCAAACTTCAGGTCATTGGCTCTTCTCGGAGCATTCCTGTGCTTCTTCATCATGTTTACGTCAGATTGGAAGAAAGCCCTCATCGCTTGCCTGCTCACTTTCTTCATCTACAAATATGTCGAATGGAAAGGGTACGGTTGATCTTTGATCTTTGATCTTTGTAGTTTGATCTTTGTAGTTTGATCTTTGATCTTTGATTCCAGAGCGAAGAAGGAGTGGGGAGATGGCATGAGAGGACTGGCACTGACTACCGCCCAATATTCGTTGCTGAAAGTGGAAGACAAGGACCCGCATCCGAAGAACTGGCGGTGTGTTAAAGCCGTTCTGTATTTTACTATTCTTTGTGTTTTCTGTAAAAATTGCATGTGGTGTTGTGCGTTCTGTCGTTTACCAATACACCACATTTTCAGTCCTCAATTGATGGTGATGCTGTCCTCCGATTGGAAGGATAAGGAAGTGACGGATAATCGGTAGTATTTTCATGATGTTTCATTGTTGCCGCAGAGCTGATAGCCTCTCGTATAAAATACTTTTTTTTTCCTAGACTTAAATAAAGCAAAAATTCAACTGTTGTCGATGATCAATATAATTAGATAGATAGAAAGAAAGGGAGAGATTTAAATTAGGTTCTGTTAGAAAATGTGAGAAAAAAAGCTATAGTAAATCGATTGTTTTTACGCTAGACACTGGACCGGCCTGCGCAGGCTGGACCTCATCAGTAGGATGACCCTCATGGAAAATTTTTTGTGTTATCATTTGTTACAACAGTATTTTCAAAGTGAAAGAGTAAACATTGATTTTGATTTAGGTACACCAATACTATAAATACTACACGAAATTAAAGTTACAATATGAATATTAAAGGGAGCGTTACCTCACTCAATGGTCTCTTCATTGCGCACACTATTTTTCTGTTCTCTAACAACGAGATAACTTTGCGCGTCGAAGAGACTATTGAGTGAGGTAACGCTCCCTTAATTCAGTGTTCTATCACTTCTGAGTCTGGCCGCCCAACTAAAAGCCGGTCGAGGACTTGCCATCGCAGTTGCTCTATTGAAGTGTGAAGGAAACGAGAATATCGCGAGAAATGAATGCGCAGAGGTCCGTATTTATTATTTTCACATACTTTTTTCAAATTGTAATTTTGTTTTCTACTGTCTACTTTCTACATAACTTCTGTTATTTTAGTAATTTTTCTCTAGCTTCAAAAATTATGTGGCAAAAGGTGAGATTTTGACTAGATCGGACGGTTGCACACTTGTTTTGGATAAAAAACTGTTTCAATATTATATTTGAGAGATATTGATTGATTTGTTTACCTCTTATCGATTAATAGGTGAAAGCGGATGTGAATCGTCATATGAACAAGGCGAAACTCCGTGGATTCGGCAAAACTCTAGTCTACAAACAAAGCCAGGTACAATTTTTATAAATCTATTTCACAATTTCCGAATTTACCAATCAATTGGTTGCAGTAAAGTTAAACTATTGTCAAACTCCTCTTCTGTTTTCACTTGTATCTCTCCTAAAGAGATCAACAGAGTATAAAAGAATGCCTTTTCAAAAAAAAGCTTTCATAATAATTCATGTTGGTTGGGTTTAATGCAAATTTTATATAACAGTTAACATTATCCTCATTTTTTTCTCGAATAATGTTTTTCGTCATATCTTGTTGAAACTCAACCGATCATGTCCAGACTCCCATGCATTATTTTGATAGTGTTTCAATGATAATCGTATCAGGCTCATGGATCAATCTCTTCACTCCTTCAATCGATTGGCATCGGCGGACTTCGCCCGAATACAATTCTTCTCAATTGGCCAAGTTTTGATGATTACGACAATCTCGTCGTATTTGCTGGTAGGGATATTGATCTTTGACCTTTATTTTAAATTGCAAATATTGTAAATTACTCTCATACCGAACCAAATCTCGGAAATTCTTTAATTTTTGGCCCATAGAAACGAGAAAAGTGTCGGTTACTACGCGAAATTACTAAAGAGTGATGAGGAATAAGAAATTACTAGAATTGATCTGTAATATATGACCCGGGCAAAAAGAAATCAAAGAAGTGCCCAAATCTCTTTATAGAACAAATGATACTCGGATTTCAAAATGAGAATTGTCTCATGCTTGCGAAGGGAATCACATCATTCCCTGACGGAAGTGAACGAATGTGTGGTAAGTTTTTTTTAGTTTTTTAAAATATTTTTTTTTCAGTTTTTTTATATACACATTTTATTGACCGTATAAAATACACTTGTTTATTTGATACGAGAGTAGCCAACCACTGCTATGTTTAGAGAGAGAGAGCACCGGTGAGAGAGTAGGTAGATCAGAGAGAGCGAGGAAGGAAAGGAGGAAAGAGTGGGGAGTTGATCGATAGTTCTTCCTCTGTTTAGCAGCAGTAGCAATGCAATTATGCAAGTACATTTTATATGGACAATATGTACTTATTGCCAGACTTTCAATGAGTTAGCCACCAACCATGCATCAACTGCAATGTGAACTGTAATCTGTAACTGTAATCTGGAATCAACTGTAATCAACTGTAATGCTTAAAGCGACGCTCCAAGCTTATTTGAAACTCTGACCACACTCTCTCATTTTCATTGTCAGTGAGAGAGTGTGACCAGAGCGGAGAGTGTCAAATTTGCTTGGTGTCTCACTTTAATATTGAAAAAAAAAACGTTTTTTTCTTAATATCAGGCACGATCGATATCTGGTGGATCGTCGAAGACGGAGGAATCCTCGTGCTCATCGCGTATCTGCTCAAACAGCACAAGGTTCGTTTGCTGGCCTTGGCTTAACTGGTCTACGCCTCAGCCGATCTATTCCATTCCAGGTATGGAAGGGCTGTCACTTGCGTATCTTCGTCGTATCGGAGAGCAGTGATTCCAAGAGTTTGAGTATGGTCCAGTCGAATCTGCAGAAGCACATCTATCAATTGAGAATTGATGCTGAATTATTTGTAAGTTATAAGTATTGATGCCTACCGCAGTAGTTCATTGGGTTAATGCGCCATACATAATGTGAAAGGCCGGACATTCACAAACACAGTCACCCCTGTACGATCTATGCGAGAATCTTATCGAAATCGGGAAACAGAGAAACAGAGAATCGCGCCTGCAAAGTGTAGAGCTGAATTGAGAGAGAGTACGTCAGAGTAAGATATGTAGTACAGATTATTAGACAGCGATTGGAGTACTATATTTAGCACTCAGCCTAATGCGATATGTCCGCTCTCGCTTTGCTGGAGAAATGGTGTGGAATAATCGAATATATTGTAGGTGGTGAATATGGTGAATGATGAGGAGATGGTGAAAGAAGTACATGAGAAGACACAGGAATTACAAGCGAAGAGAATACCTAAACTGGAAGAGATGAAGGTAACACTTTATTTAAACTTTGAGATAATATAATTCATGTTGTTGTATGACGTTAGGAAGGTTGGAAATTGTTTAATGAAGAATAGAAACAATTCCAAATGACCACTTTACGATCACCTACCGTTCGATTTGTTTCTGTATAAAAGCATCTAAACTCTACCCTAAAACCCGGAGCCCTAAAACTTTTCACAGTGTTCCCCCTTAACAGTGGTAGCGATTAATGATCTTTGATCTTTGTAGTTAGATCGTTGATCTTTTATCTCTGTCCTCCACTAATCACCTAGCTTGATCCCCACTAGAAAATCTGCTGGGGGCCAATGGAAAAAAAACTATCAGTCGAGAGCTCGTTCGAAAGGGACAAATTATGGGACAATGTCACTTGAATAATCATGATATTTCAGAAAGCACGACCGTGTGCTTACATCAATGAGGCCTACAATAATGACGATACGATTGGAAAGACTAGTGAGAGAGGAAGTAATGTTTTCGTTTGCTTCTTATTTCATAGTTGTTTTATTTCCAAGAAGATCATGATCAAGATCAAGATTAAAGCATTATTTTACTATTAAAGTTAGCCATTGAAACATATATCAAAGTGCTTTTCATTTTTGAGTTATTAAAGGCACACCGCAAGCTTATTTTACTCTCCGCATTGGCAATACTCTCTCGTAGACAAAGAAAGCGAGAGAGTATGGCCAGAGCGGAGAGTTTCAAATTAGCTTGGGGTCTGCCTTTAAAATTAATATTGGATGAATTACAGCCTACGGTCGTTCAATATCGACGATGATTCGCATCGGCGAAATGGCCGAGAAGGAAACCAGCTTCAACGATTTGGAAAAGTAAATTAATATTTTTTTATCATTTCTTAGATTGCTAATGTGACAAACAATTAGAAAGATGAAAACGTGAAAATAAATGAGTTTACTTGTTTGGAATAAGCAAACTCACTCATTAGTCATATACCTAAAACTTAGCTAAAGGATTGTTTTCTCAGATGTGACGAACATTTCAGGCTCACCAGAAACTTAAAATTGTTTATTTTATTGATCGATTATATTGATTTATTTTAAAAAAATGATTTATTCAGGAATTGCATGGACGGTGATGATTCGTCTAGTAGAGATTTCTCAGAAATCAGTGGACCACCAAATAACGTACAGAAATTGAATGTGAGTCTATTTTTTTTTGTTTGCTTCTTTCAAAAATGAAGTAACTTTACAAAAAAAACCAAGAAGAAAATCCTGAACAGTGCAGAACAATAATAATAACCACCTTTCACTTATTGCTTTCTTCTAGATAGCGAAGTCATTATCATCACCTATTTAATTCTGATCATATTCATTTTCATGTGTCGTTGCATACGTGTGCATGTAGATAAAATATATAAATATATATATATATATAATAATAAATCAATCAATATTTTCAAATCAGTAATGTTTCCGGTGTATTAAGGTGCACAAAATGAGTACGGCCATCAAATTGAATCGAGCCATCATGGAAAACTCTCCTGATTCTCAACTCGTTCTACTCACTATGCCTACGCCATACAAGTAATTTTTTTGATGAGTTGACCAAAAAAATTAAATATGTGTATTATAAATACCAATACAAACTTGATGAAAAAAAATTGTGGTGCCAGAAATGATAAAAAAGATCTTGTCAATTTTCACTCGGGGAAATTGAACTTTATCAGGGTTTTTTTCGGTTGTACGTGAAGCTTTTGAACATTCCTATGATTACTTTCATGCCAGCATTATTTTGTCTTCTCCTCTGTTTTAGAGAGATAAATTATCTCCGATTGAGACTGCGCTTGAATACTCATCTAGTGAAAAAGTTCTGAACTCTTCTTAAGATCTTTTGTCACATTTTTGGTATTGATTAAAAACTGCCCTTGAGATTTCCTCGAATATTCGCATACCGTATCCTCTCAATCATTGATCACGAACTGGCATTTATTGACATTTCAGGAGAGTCGAATCGTTTATTTCGCAATATATGACCTATCTGGACGTTGCTTCCGAAGGATTACGGTAGATTTACATATATTATTGATTCCGATCATTTGAACATTGTTTAAAAAACTAATTTTAAGAATATTTTCATGAAATTCGTAGAGATACATAAGATATATGTTTCACAGAATTTTCATTAGAAGATCCTCGTTTTTGATCCGTTTTTGATTCTCGTTTTCGATCCGTTAGAGAATATAAATATATTATTATTATATTAAGATGGGAATTAGTATTTTATCAGTAGTATATCACGTGTGCCGCGTAAGGTTCGAATAAACGGTGGCACATTGAAAAAGTCGAAAATGAGCAAAGGTCGTTTTTTGGTAGTCCTTAGGGTACCTAACAAGCTGGCCAGAGCTTTTTTGCATATCTTCATTTTCAACGTCGAGAGACGACGTCAAACTTTTTTGACGCCGAAATCGGCCGACTTTGGAGCTCTGTAGCTCTTCGGGGTGTGGTTTTAGTATCGAGTCGTCAACAGAAGAATTACTCGGAATGTTAAGGAGAATGCGCCTACATCATTGGCAGGTCGATATTTTATTTAGTATTTTTGTAAATCGATTTCATTGATTGGTTTAAAACAAAAATCGAAGCCGAAGGTTTTTAATAGCTCAATCGACTGACCTCGACGAGAGGATTTCAACGGTATGCTGAACGTTTTTCTATGTGGTAGCCTTCGAAAGATATGCGCATTTCAAGATTTTAACGACGTGCGATCACACGAGAGGAGAGTGACGCGGCCAGTGATCTACCTACTCTATTGTCTCGTGTGATGACTTCACCCATTGTAATAAGTTTTACTATTGTTCTAGTGCATCTTCAAGTGACTTTTAATATCTTTGGAGGTTTCGTTTTCATCATTAAATTTATAATTCATAGCCAATCGATGAATATTAAACAACATGAATGCAAATGACAACAAAACAACAAAAAAGCTTCGAATTCACAGGAATATGTTATCACACTCTATCATCCTAAAGAAATCATCTTCGTGTTGTCCGAGAATCTCCTCAGTCTCGTCCTCCTCATCATCTCCCTCTTCCTCGAAAACGTCATCGCCCAGCTCCGAGTACTCCGACTCATCCACAACTCTTCTCTTCCTGATCGTGTTAGTTAACGCTTACTGATAAGTTAAAGTGTATTCTCGTTTTTTTCTGGTTTTCATAATCACAGGAAAACATTTCGACAAAAACAAAATCAGCAAAACAAAAGTGCGGCAAGGAGGATCGAACCCCTGATAGTCAAAAAGTAAACAGCGACCTTATCCACTACACTACCCAGCCAGTTGTTGATATGGTTGATAGATGAGCAAATCAACTAATCCGGATGGTTTGTGTATGAAAATGCACGAATTTCTCAATAACAAAATCTTGAAATGCTCATAATTTTCGAAGGCTACCACATGACAAAATGTTCAGCATACCGTTGAAATCCTCTCGTCGAGGTCAGTCGATTGAGCTATTAAAAACCTTCGGCTTCGATTTTTGTTAAACACAATTCAACAAAATCGATTTACAGAAATACGAATACAAATATCGATCGGCCAATAATGCAGATGAATTCTCCTCGACATTCTAGGAAATTATTATGTTGAAGGCTCGATACCAAAACCACACCCCGAAGAGCTACAGAGCTCCAAAGTCGGACGATTTCGGCGTCGAAAAAGTTTGACGTCGTCTCTCGACGTTGAAAATGAAGATATGCAAAAAAGCTCTGGCCAGCTTGTTAGGGACACTAAGGACTACCAAAAAAATGCATTAATATGTGGGGGTCAAAAAATGTGCCAAACACCCCCGGATTTTACTCGATTCTTCAGTGACACGCGTGATATATTGCAATACGTAGCGGCCGAAACACCATAAGGCACAATATCACTACCCTACATATTTCTTTTAAATAATTTACATTTTACGTGCCTGCAAACCTATACTTGTACATCTATTACTATTATATTGTTAATTTAATAATCAATGATATTTGTAGACGAGTAATATTCGTTGGCGGAAGCGGAAAGACTGTAATCACTGAACAATCCTAGTTGTCATTAATCATTAAAGAAAATAGATATAACAAGGCTCCGCACACTTATCCAAGTCAAATTCATTTTCGATGTGGTTTTATCCATGGCTGAGTACTTCATTCCAAGACCTCATCTCTTTATTCCATTTTCACTTAAAATGTTCACAGTTTCATGTATATTGCTAGAATTCCGAGTGATAATTCACGAAAATCTTGTAGTTCCTTGTTCCGCTTTCCATGACGTACCACTGCGACACGTATTTTTGTTTGTTCTAGTTATTTCTTTCTACTGTAAATGATTCATAAAGGAGATATAAATTGTATTACAGTAATGTTAATTCGAGTAAACGCTATGAGTCAGTTTCCCACTATACAGGGTGTCCAAAATGTATTGTTTCATTTCATTTTTTTCATTTCAAACACATTTATCAAGAGTTCGTTAGGTCGATGGCTCTGGTGTGCATGGTATTCCGGATCCTGCTCTTGACTTCGCTTAGAGGAATACCCCATGCTAATTTTACCCTCCGCATTGGCAATACTCTCTTGTAGACAAAGAAAGCGAGAGCACATTGCCAGAGCGGAGAGATTTAAATTAGCTTGGGGTGTGGCTTTAACAACCTTTAAAGATGGAGAACCTCGAGTTTTTTCGTAACAAGATTGTCCGGGTAGTATGATAGAGATTTATCACAAGACCCCACGACATATTTCATATTGAGTAACGATATGCTTGAAGCTTGTTATGCGCATTGAAAGTACAACTTTTCAAGCAAGTAGAGAGTGGCTATCCGATTTGCACCTGACTCTCTCACTTTCCCGTTGTCACTCACGCTAATTTCTATACAATATTAACATTCTATCACATGTTAATCGTTGCGGGGCGTCAGTCATGCCAGCTCAAGGGTCTCCTTCTTTAAGAAGTTAGCTCCAACAGTCGTCCTGAAGAGGTCGCACCACATTGTCGGGGGCGTACCTTTTCTTCTCCTGCGACGGGGAACCACTCGATCACGGATCGGCTCCACTTCCAACACTCATCATTCGCGAGCTTATGCAGCTACGGGTGTAGCTCCGAGGAATAATACCATGTTCACCAATATAAATCATGAATTATAAACATTTCGCATGGGGGGTTCTAGCTTTTCTTCTTTGTATTTTTTTGTAAAGTTACTTCATCTTTGAAAGAAGCAAACAAAAAACCAAAAAAAGGTGCATCACCTCTATGAAATTGATCTACATAACGAACATTGTAGATCTCACATAGAAAATTTACTGATACCTTCATCCCCCCCCCTCTAACAATAAGATTATCACTAAAGTGAATATGATAAACAGAGACAAATGTTCATACTCTAACACATACAACGCACTTGCAAGACGAAAAAGGTCATCCAGCTCGACATGCCCTTTAGAAGCTGTGTAGTAGGACTCTTTGGTAATCTTTTGGCGCTGATGAATGAATGCAACACGCCGATGTAGAAGAGCATGAGAAGTCAAATGTGAGCAATACGAACGCAGATAAAACTTTCTCTGACAGAAGAGAGAGAGAGAGTACGAGAGAGCGTGCAAAAGTGAGAGGGCAAATTTACCAGTATTCTTTTTACAACCTTAATATTCTAATCTTATTATGTGATTTTGCACCGATCACATTTCCATTGTTTTTCACCATTCCATTTTCATCTGTGATTCTTTTTTCATTCATTCACTCTCCCATTCTACTAGACGGTCGTCGTGAATAGGGATGCGTCGGTCCTTTGCCTCATTGAAGTGAGTACATCTTAAGGCACCTTAAGTCTACCTTAAGTAACCCTAAGCCCATCTTGAGGCATCCTTAAGTCAACCTTAACTATTCTACCCATATAAGAATCTTCTCCAAGTTAGAGAATTTGAGCATTGTTGTTAAGGCATACCCTTAAGTCGATCATAATTCCTAATTAAGTCCATATTAAATCATCCTTAAGTCTCTATGTATTCAATCTTAAATTCATTCAGTGCTCCATTGGATCCCCGTCCAGATTCTACTCACATATCAGAATTGAATCTTCTCCAAGTTAGAGAATTTGACTTGTCCATTCCATTGTTGTCCTCCAAGGTAAACATTAGGAAATGTCATCCTACCGTAATCTACATGACTACACAATTCTAGGACGTTAAAGGGCTCAAACTCGACGGTGATCTCACCGTTCTCGAAGTTGACTATGTCCATGCAAATAACGCCAGCGCGTTTTTCACTGTTGGAGACCGTATTCTGAAGGTACATCATCCTGAAAAGAATCAATAATTCTGATTTATGGATTTTCAGATTAACGGAGAGCCCGCACTAGACGAACAACAATTGAAAAGGGTTTTGACCACCAGAAATGTACAGTTATCGATCGATTTACTTGAGTGTTAATGGCATAATTCCAGTCTGTACTACTACTCAGTAGACGTCTATTTGCCTGTGTTCCAGAGGAAGGAAGGATTCATACAGCTCTCCATGTGGTATAGGTACTAGTGAAATAAAATCAATAAATCGATATGTTCAGTTGAAATTGCCTCTGCAGAGGGGATACTGTTATCAAGTAATTGAGTGTCAGAAGGTTGGTAGTAGACACAAATAATAAAATTCTCGCAGCATTTCATGGAGACCCAAATGCACTTTTGTCATGCAAACCTATATTTGTACTAAAGCTTATTTTTTAATTTGTATTCCATATTTTGCAGAGCGATTACGATAAATTAATCGGATCAGCGTTTGGATTTGTCATCGATACTATCACCGTACACAAGAGTACCAAATACATCGTGGTTGATGTAAGAAGCGCTGCGTGTCGCGTCGCGGTCAATCAATAATCATTGCAGGTCTCCTCTAACAGTGCAGCGGAGCGGTATTTCTCAGTCGGTGATGCTCTCCTCGACTCTGGTGGCGTTCCACTCAAACCCGGAAATCTGAAAGCAGTACGAAAATTCAATTCGGTGTTCCAAAAGTGAGTCTGATCTTTGATCTTCGCTCTATAATCTTTGATCTTTGACGTCCTTCAGGGGCGGAGTACTCGAAATTCTGATCGAACGTCCTGTCACGGAGGAAGCTCGAAAAGATACGGAGAAACTAATCCAAGCTCATCTTGTGAGAACTCATCTTGTCTTATCATGTCATCTTGTGAAGCTTTTCGGGTATTAAAACTTGGCAAAATGACAAAAAATACGGACTGTGATAGTATTCGCTCTCCTAGTCCATTTCGACACGCTGCAGGGGCTTATTCAAATTTCACATAATTATCGATTGTTTATGGAATTTTATTGATTTTATGTAAGAAATGGCATTTTAGGATAAACATAACACTCCGAAGATGAGTGAAGATGTAGTGAAGATTGCAGTTGATGCCGCCCACATGCACCAAAACTTCTGGAGGTGATTTGTTGATCTTTGAACTTTGATTTGTAATCTTTGATCTTTGATCTTCTCAGTCGCGTCGTCCCCGAATCGATTCATGTCGTCAGATCGAAAACCCCAACGAAATCTCCAAAGAAAAAGAAAGAAAAGGATAATCAGAATGTTGATGCTGTTGAAAAGATTGAAGCGACCCAAGATCAAAGTGAAGGTAAGGTGAATTATACATTGATTATCCTATAAATGCCTTTGCAGAACCACCCAGAATATCGATTTCCAGTGTGCAGTCATATGAGAAGATCACAACGGATGTTTCGGATGTCAACGCTCTTGAGGTGTCTTCAAAAAGAATAAAATATTGATTTTCTGGCTTATTGATTGATCAATTTTTTTCAAAAATATTTAATTTTAGCCCGTTGGTTATCGTTACATAGACAGTAAAGGTCAGGACGAAGATGGAAACGAAAGTGAGGGTGATGACTATGGAGATGTCGATGGAAATGAAAGAGTGAGTTAATCTTTGATCTTTGGACTTGAAATCTGATCTTTGATCTTTGAAGGGCAAAACGAAGAATGGGACGAATAAGTTAAAGAGCACGAATACTAAGGATCGAAAGAGTGATACGAAGATTGGAAAGGTTGTTCGATTAATTGTATTTTTATTTTTATTGTATTTTTGATAACTATAAAAATATCGTAAGTCCGCCAATGCTCTCTGACATAATAAACATCTTTAAATAATACAATTCGATATTGATTAATTTAATTTTCAGAAAAGTTCGAATGCCTTGAAAGAAAGTGCGATGAAGTGGTTGGAGTTGTTCAGAAAGAAGAAATGATTATTAGTCATTCAAATAACACTCATCACCAAATGTACTCGATCGATAAACCTGATTCGTGTCGATATTTTCGTATTCTTGAGAACAATACAATATTGATTGTTAAAATGAAATCTTAATTACGTTAAAGGAGATGTAAATTGTATTACGGCACTTTTATTTCGAGTAAATACAGTAAGTCAGATTCAAACTGTGAGCGAAATTGGTACATACAAATCATACAAGCGTACAAGCGTACATACAAGCGCATAGCGATCTACCGCAGAGATGATTTAGTTAAAGTGTTTAAAATGTGAAAAATATGTAAAATCTTTATTATCCACTGGAAAGAATGAAACAATTTTAAACGGGAGTAAATATGGACTCGTATTTATGCAATTTTCTTATCACTTTGACCGGACACAAACCGATCAAAACACAACAGATTTTAACATGTATCGTAGCTCTAGAGGCACATGCTTTGTAATCGTAAACATACTATAATCAGTAATACATATATAATTATATGGAATGAATGATAACCACCGGAAGTTTACTCGAAGTGATCTATATACAGTATCCTGGATCGGAAAAGTAAGTACGTAATTGGGGGATGCTACCGTAGTGTGGTGAGCGGAATGTCTGAGCCGGCACCGGAACCGTCGAATAGAATACCGGCGTCAGAACCGGAACCGTCGAATAGGATACCGGCGTCAGACTGGCGTCAAGCCGAACTGCCATTGGCGGTGTCGCCCGAGGCGCCCGCGGCAATGTACGATCGACGCTGAATGGGCATCGCTCCGCGCAAGTAAATGTTGGAGAAGGTCTCTCGGAGCTGAAAATTATCAAACGATTTTTATCCTTTTCCTTGAAGACAAACGTTCAAGGTCTAGCACAGTTTTATTCTTCTTCGACTTGTTTTCAGAGCAACAAGATTCACGATATTTATTGAATACTTAAAAAATAAACAAAAATAAATAAATAAATAAATATATTTACCTCCTTGAGAGAAACAACTCCGACCAATCGTCCTCTCTCCGTGACATACGCGTGGTTTAATCCGAGCAGTGAGAACAGTGTGTGCACCTGAGAAAAAGGAGATTAGGCTCCGCCCATTTTCGAGGTTTTTTTCTCATTTTTTCCATTTTTTTCCAATTTCCACTTTACCTTACCTTATACAATGAAGTTCCATTGACCAATTGGAATGGCGCCGGATCTATTGCGGCATCGTCAATAGCCACATTCGATGCGAGAATTGCTGCACGCTCAACGATTGTTTGCTGCAAACCGATATTTTAGTCGCACATTTTATGGACAAGCTCCGCCCATTTTATGGACAAGCTCCGCCCATTTTATGGACAAGCCCCGCCCATTTTATGGACAAGCTCCGCCCATTTTATGGACAAGCTCCGCCCATTTTATGGACAAGCCCCGCCTATCATCGCATTACTCACCGGCGGCAGCTCCAATTGAGGTTCGGTCTGGCGTGAGAGAAGGGGGGCGAGGGCTCCTGAAATTTACATTGAAAATTTGAACTAGAATTGAATAAGGCACATTATTAGTTAACTTATTTATTTTAAAATTTTCGTTCAAAGTGCATGTATTCTTGTACATGTATTAATATTATGCAGCATTGTAAGTGGAGTAAAAGAAATTTTTACTCCCAACTCAAAGAAATCGAAAATCGTGAACCTTGTTCGCTAATAAAAAAAATTAAATCCAAAAAAACTCACTGTGATGGGTGCCTGCCTCATGCAAGGGAGAGTGTGCTAAGAGGGTGTTGCCGGAGATATTGCGGTCCGTCAAATAGGAAGGTGTGGACGGATGCTGCACCAGACCGGCTGCGTGCGATTGTCTGAAAGGTGATACGACGATGTTTGGGAATAAGTACATTACTACACTACGAACGAGGACACAGGTGGCATACACGAACTGAGGGAAGCAATCTGGGTGATCTATTGGTATTTCAATCTTTGATCTTTAAACTATTGATCTTTGATCTTTGTCATCTCTACTCTACACTAGTAGCATACTTACCCAGCCATAGCGCGAAGCGCGGGAAGCGAAGTTACGCTTTAAAAATTGATTATAGTAAATAGATTTTCACCGGTGGGAATGAGGGAAACACTCGGAACGAATAAATACCTTCTGAATGTATGAATAGTCGATAGTAGCTCTGAAGCAGTTCGACTTCTTCGTTTATCCGAATGGAGGGCGGGATCATGACCAAGTTTATTGAAGAGAAGATAGACGAGATAACGACGAGACACTGATCCAAGCAGGCACATTGATTCTGTAAAAGATCAAAGATCACATTTGAAAGGAAAAGATCAAAGATCAAAGATCAAACCTTTGTCCGTAACAAATGGATATGATCGTAGTTGAGGAGTGCTCACAACGAGATCTCGAAGTTCCTGAATTAAATTTTTAGTTAAGATATTAGTTTAGAAAAATTTGAAAAAAAAATTGAAAAAATTGAAAAAAAATTCCATTGAATTAAGCACGAGTACATAATTTTCATTGAATCATTAATATTAAAAGCACACAGCGAGCTAATTTTACTCTCCACTCTAACCATGCTCTATCGTAGACAAAGAAAGCGAGAGAGCATTGCCAGCGAGGAGAGTTTCAAATTAGCCCGTGGTGTTCATTTAAAGATAGTAGAAATTATAAAGATACCTTATATGTTGTATGGCGAGAGATGAAGAACAAATCGCGCACCATTACTTTTTCGACCTTGAGAGTGTGGACGCTAAAAGATCAGAGTTTAAAGATCAAACTACACCTTATCAAATTCAAATTGCAATATCAAACTACAAAGTCCAAACTACATACGATATACGCGAAGGTGGTAGATCAGTGAGGAATGGCAGTTTCTTTAGCAAAATGATCGACTCGTAGATTGATGGTTGCAGGAAAGAACAGATTGCATTGGCTATCATGAGGGCAATCTGGAAAAGATCAAAGATCAATGATCTACCCACAAAAATAATATGGTTCCATCATCTCCCTTGTATTTGCAACGTTTATGTAATTGTATTTGATGGAATAAATAAATAAATAATACGATCAATGAGCAATACTAATCCACGGCGGTTCAATGAAAAGAAATCCCTACATTTAACTTTGGCTTGAAGCCTCTTGCATTACGAAAAATCGGCAAAGTTGATTTGCACTGGGCGGATATATACACAAAAGCTCTATCCACTAAGCCATATTGGCATGTCTCGCGAATCGTAAAACTCTATGATAGGTTTAGTCAGAAGCGAGCGCCCAGAAATACCGTAGTCAACTTTCGCGCTGGGAGAACCTAGATGTTTTAGTGCTTATCATCACTCAGTTTGCGATACTTTCTTTCTCCGGCAAGAGCTTCTTAGTTACTATCATTGAGCCGTATTTGTGGTGGTGCAGGTGCAGGTGCACGGTGCAGGTGCAGGTGCAGGTGCACAATACTATTCCTATACCAACAAAAAACTTGATCAAAACAGTACTATCGAAATTTGTATTATTTAAGTTTTTATTTTCAAAATAACCAACCAGCACTGGGAGTAGAGCGCACAACTGTCCGGTGGTCTCACAAACGATAACAGCAATCGATAGCGAGTGAGTAACGGCGCCCGTGTACGCCGCGGCTCCTACAACGATCACCAGGATTACGGTAGGTCAAGAATACAGTATTGATTGATGAGGGCACTCACCTACTACTGCATAGAGACCAGGGTAAATCTGCGGATTTTCGGGACCACGAATTCCTTCCGGGAAGAAGAGAGATAGCACCTGAATGATACAGAGTACACCAAAGATCAAAGATCAAAATTAGAGATCAAAGATCAAACCTCTCCCATCATACGTCCACCACAGGCTCCGATAACGAAAGAAGGCACGAAGATACCAGCGGGGATGTGAAGACAAATACATTGGGCAACGAGGAGGAACTGAAAGATTTGGAATATTGAAAATTATAAGTTTCACGAATTGTACATGAAGTCATCTGTCATCTATTAAAACAATGATTTAGACCAGCGTACATAGATCAAAAAGTAGCAAGATAGCGTCATGAGAGGATGGAGTGAGCCATCCCCACCTGTCCAATGCTGCATCAATGATGGATTGCACCTGCATAATAGTCATTTATCAACAAGGTTAATCCAACAAGGTTAATCCAATCCAGATCTTATTCCAAATTAAGGTAACACCCCGCGCTGGTTTGCCACTCTCCGCTCTGGCCACACTCTCTCACTCGCATTGTTTGCAAGAGAGTTTTGCCAATGCAGAGAGTAAAATTAGCTCGGGATGTCAATTTAAGCAGACGTATTGGAATAATATTATGAGTAAGAGCGACCCAACCCCCATCCTTACCACTCCTGCCACTATATTTTGCTTTAACTGCGGTATTTTTGACTCGCCATCTCCGAGGCGCAAAACATGTCGGACACTACTGCGACGAATCAAAAATACCGGAGAATGTATCGTTGCATGCTCAACATGTCGAAAATATGATAAACGTTGATCTTTGAACTCTCTTTGATTTACACACATACCCGATTGCGGATTGATTTGCGAGGGAGAAGGTGCAATTGGCAACGAAGTCAGCCAGGGTCTCACGGAAGGTCAACTGAATAAGGGAAATTTCATTTAGTATTTTTCACGGTCAACGATTGCTCAGTTACGGAACCGTTGAATGAGGGTTCTCTCCCATTAGCACTACTGTTGTAGTTCAACCAAGATAGATATTCTACCTCTGATTGTCGGATGAGAACCTATGAATGAGAACGGACTGCATGATAACTATGTGCATATGAGAGACAAGCGCTAATGAATAGACAAAGTATGCAAATGGTTATCATCTAGTCGGTTATTATTCATCGGTTCTCATTCGACGTAGTGCCCGTACATAACTATTCAGAATCATTCTAAGAATGAAATCCTACCTTTCCGGCGACAAATCGACCGAGTCCTCCAGGATACGTCACTACGCCCACCACACAAGCAATCAAAGCCGTATACGTAATAGGGCTGAAAGGACCGGGAATTTAGTACTACACTCCGGTTTCCGGTTTTTGTACCTCTTTCCGAAGACAGCAAGGAACACCTTGTTGTGCTTCATGAACAGAGCAACCTGACGATGGGTCCATATGAAAAGAGCTCCAGCGAGTCCACAGAAGACACTAAAAGACGGTTGCGGTTTTTTCATCCCATTCTACGGATACGGTTGTCATATACTACGGATACGGTTACGGTCGTTCTATTCTACGGATACGGTCGCATACCCGAGCAAGATGAACAGAGGAATCTCTTCGACGAGGAACACTTCGTTGGGGAAGCTGGTCTGGTAGTATGCGGTTATGGTACCTCCTGGAATGGGTACGGTAGGTGTCTGGTGGGTCGTGAAAAGGGACAGATTCGATACCTATATGGGGAGGAACGATGGCGGCCATGGCGAATCGGAATACGAGAGCTGAACAAGTCGTGGCGAAGAAGGATCTGCAATCATGGCACTAGGTCGGATGAGAATCGATGAATGAGAGCCGATGGATGGAAACCATTTGCGTACTTTGCCTATTCATTAGCGCTTGTCTCTCATATACGAATGGATATCATCCAGTTGGTTCTTATTCATCGGTTCTCATCCGACCTCGTGCCGGAATAAATGTACGCCGAGAGGCCTTCTTATCGTAAAATTCATGAGAAAGTCTCGAATTTTCACTAACTTCACATTCATTTTCGGACAGTGATATTAACATTCGTACGCTTAGAAAATATTCAGGAAAAATGTTGAAACACAAAAAATTAACCTCCAGTAGTTCTTCACAGCGAAATATTTGGATGTGGACTCGATACCGTACAATACACCTGAACAATCATAATATAATGTTGAAGTGAAGAAGCAAAGACTTGATCTTTGATCTTTGATCTCTTCAACACCGATAAAATACACAGATAGATACGTTCCCACATTGGAGGGATGAGTCATGACCGGGTCCATAATAGATCAATGGGTTCCCCTTCTTTTATTCATCACAGAGATATTGTCCGTATAAAATGTTCTTGCATAAGAAAATGGCAAACTCTATGTAAATACCGATACTATCTCTGCACTCTCTCGCCTAACTCTCGATTAAATCACCACTCTCTCTCACACCTAACCCGTCTTACCTTCGCCGCGCTGCTTTGATATTTAAATGGGATTGGTCATAGTTTCTGAAAAATGCAAAATAAGAAATAATCATTGCTCGCACAAAGAACACAAGTGATTTTTATACGCCCAATAGCATAGAAACAAAGATGAGAAGGAATAAATAACAGAGTTGCAGCAATTTTTGTCAAGTATGTTTCAAATTGTATCTATCAATTTCATCAGTTTTGAAATGCCAGTTCCGTTATTGTTATTGAGCGTATAAAAATCACTTGTTTTATTTGTTGATGAGACTATTCTTGTTTTGCTTGGTTCAGAAACTATGCCGATCTCTTTTATATATCACATAGTGCGCGGAGAAGGTCAGCCGGGTTAGGTGAGAGGCAGCGGAGAGGCAATCGAGAGTTGGGCGAGATCTAGCCTTTGAGCGACTTCCGTTCTTTAGAGCCCGTTTGTCATTTCTTATGCAAGTACATTTTATGCGCACAATGGTTGTTGTATTCGATAAAATTTTAAAATTGGTTACCTCCAGCAGGGGCCGAGAATGTGCAAGCAATGCCGACAGCGCAACCCGAGGACAACATCTCCATCTCTCGGCCCTCATTCGAGAAGAACTGATTGTACCTGTTATTGATTGATTATTATTAATAATATTTATAATAATAATAAAAAATATTTATACGTATATATGAATATACTATGATTGATTGATTGATTGTTTGAATTGATTGTATCTGAATATTTACAAATGTGGCCGTAAATGTTCAAAAAAAAACGAACCTGCAGGCAGTTGTGGCCTTGGTGAGCAGTGAGGCAACTATGGCACCCATGTGGACGAACGGACCCTGGAAGAGATCAAAGATCAAAGATCAAAGTTGAAAATCAAAGTTCGAAATAGAGAGATCAAAGATCACATTAGATAAATCAAAGATCAAAGATCAAAGTTGAAAATCAAAGTTCGGACTAGAGAGATCAAAGATCACATTATAGAAATCAAAGAGCAGAGATCATCAAACCTCTTTTCCTACGGGAAGTCCTCCTCCTAGAGTCAGGGCAAGTCCGATAACTTTCGCGAACAGCGTCCTCAGACTCAAGTAGTTTTTCAGCACGAATCCGGATATGATGACCTTGACTTCCGGAATACCAGAGCCTGGAAATGGTCTGGTTACGGTAAGTGCAATTAGTAATTGTGAACTGGCTATTTCATGTTACAGTAGGCCTAACAGGTACGATTGCTAGAATCTTTACAAAATTGTGTTTTCATTCATGTTTGTTATGTTGTTCACCGAGTAGTGTTCACGTTCTTTGAGCGGTGATAAGATAAGAGAGATTGATCAGAGATCAAAGATCACAATTTGCATATCACAGTTCAGAGAGAAAGTAATGCATTCACGTGCACGAAAATTTGAAACTGGTCACACTCCATTTCTATGTTTACGATGGAGTGACCCGTGAACATAAATCTAAGTTAGTTTGCGACTGTCGTTTTTTATAAATTTAAAATAAAAATATATTTGAAACATTAAAAAGCATCAAATATTCAATAATTCATATTTGCTAAATTATTATTAAGATAGTCTAATAGTTGTAAGGGCCTAGAGAAAGCCTAGAGAAGATCAAAGATCAAAGATCAAAGATCACTGACCGACGGCTTGTTTCGAAACCAGCGAGCAAATGATCGCTGCCAGTGTAACGCATAATGTGATGTGAAGGATCCAATAAGCGAATCCAGAATAGGGAGAGATTTCGGAAAAACTATTGAAGATATCATGGCGTACTGAAATTGACGAATTGTAAATCGAATTTTAAATTTTAAAAAAATGCATTTTAGTTAGTTTTTTTTTTTCATTTTCAGACTGATATTTGATCGTTGTATCGTGTAAAACAACGAAAAATATCATTGCGCAAATTCCGAGAAAAAGGGGAAAACAGAGTCAAATGTTAACACTCGCAATCGATTGTTTCTGCATTCCGCGTTCCTTGTCTATTTTGAGTAACTTACACTTTCGACATCATCAACGAGATGTGTAACAACAAATTTAACCGGAAGTCGCATTAACCATCTATATTTTGTCACAGTTTTGCATTCCAATACCCCCTTGATGTTGGGAAAAACCGAGAATATTATAAACCATCGTAAATAAATTTTATTTATCACCCTTTTTATTTACCACTTGCTGTCACATTTACTTAATGTAAGATAAATTAAATTAAATAAATAATCAATAAGTACTTACAATGAAGCAGATACTCAATGGCTACGTCGACTCCAATCGATAGTATGGCAGTGATTATTCCGAGCGCTGCCGACAGGAACCAATCCTCGACGAAGAAGTGCACCACGTTCTGGTACTGTCCTGAAAATATTTGAATTTTCCAAGTTCCCGCCATCTCTCGTCTGCGAATCGAGATCTAGTCTATTTTTGCATTAGAGTTAGAACTGGTTCGGCTCGTGATCATATTGTCCAAAGATTTCTTTAAAGAGAATGACACCTTTATCAACGGTCTCTTCAACGCTCTACGCTCTCTCGTTGTTAGAGAGCAGAGAAATAGTGTGCGCAATGAAGAGAGCATTGAGAGAGGTGACTCCTCCTTTAAAGATCTTTAGAGATCTTTAAAGAATACTCTCGTCCTAGTCACGAGTCGGAATATGCGCTAAATATAGAAAGTCCGAGGGGTGTCACAATGACATCGCACGGCGATCGATCACACACCGGAAATAGCGAGAAAAAGGGAGTATTTCACTTTCGATCAATGTCTATAGTATCTATTCTGTCCCTTTGTCAAAGAGATCTGCACTTATGACTAAGATTCAATCAATCAATCAATATATCATCAAGTATTATACTAGATGAAGGAAGATGACTAAGATTAGTGGCATTATAACCTGAGCCAAAATAGGGTTAATCTATAAGAAATAGAAAGGTAGAAAAATAGAAAAACAATAGATTCATGAGAGTACGCTTTTCAAGTTCTACGAATCAAAGTAATAAAGTGAAAATCGATAGAGCGCATGAGCGATTTAATCATGATGATATAATAAACTAATCATTCTGGCAAAATGAGAGAAATTTGTGCGAAGGTATCATTATCGATGAATAGAAGGCCGTATTGAAGACCTTACACTGTTCAGGTTCATAGAATTTGTATTGTTATTTTTCATTCTCTGGGGCACGAAATGTCTTATAAGTTAACAAGTTCTTTCATTGTCACGGGCAAAAATCGATTAGACAATTGGGAGTGTTCATCGCTAAAGTTCTCAGCACTTTTAGATAAATGACGTGAGTCCACGTATTATTCTTCAAGATTTACTCTGAAATTTCAGAGCTAAATAATCAAAGATACATCATTACTGGGCATAAATAATACTTGGAATAAATGCAGTATTATCAGTGTTTCGGATGAATGTATGAATGTACGGATGAACGGATGAATGATGAATATTATGAAAAAATAAGCGCAAAAACGGAAATAGACAAATCGACCTTTACATGTTATATCTCACTGATTAAAGGGAGCGTTACCTCACTCAATAGTCTCTTCATTGCGCACACTATTTCTCTGTTCTCTAACAACGAGAGAGCATTGCGCGTAGAAGAGGCCATTGGGAGAAGTTACGTTCCCTTTAAGGACACTTATAATGAACTCACGGTTAATGAATTGACTCATGGTCTCTCTTCTTCCTCTCCTGATTCCAGTTGCGACGTCATCCTCTTCCCATGACAAACTCTCGGTGTCGTCGTCTTCGTCCTTAAGGACTTACCGATAAGTACACAACCTTAGTCTTAAGTGACTCAAAACTTAAGGACTTAACGATAAGTACACAACCTTAATCTTAAAGGGAGAGTAACCTCACCCCGGTCTCTTCATTGTGCACACAACCTTAATCTTAAGTGACTCACATTGTCATGTCCTAGTGTGAGTAGCCTCTCGGTCTGATCGTCCTCTCGGACCCTGTAAAGACGATCGTAGTATCGCTTAGACATATCCGGACGGAACTATGATAGATATCGTTTTAGTGATCAGCCCATGATTAGAGATCACTACGACAGAACAGGTTGTGGAGATCGTAGAACAGAAAGTCCCCAGGACCGGATATTACTTGGGCTCGGCAGCAGCTACCGGGACCGGAATATCGTCCGGAGCCGGCGTTTCGGCAGCGACGGTCATGAGACAGAATTCGCCGGTGTTACTGTGCGTAGCGCGAACTATGTGCGCGGCTGCTAACGAGCATAGACGAAGGGGGCGTGGTGAGAGAGATGGCGATAGATGGTGTGATAGTGAGATAGTGTTGATAGAGAGACACGAAATGATCTATTGAACAGCCAATCGTGAGTTGGAAGTGTATTCCGATTAAAGGTGGTGTCCCACGAATATTTTCGTGAACAAACTGTGAAGACAGAAAGGTAGCAAAAGTTATTCTACGTACAGTACACTATTTATTTTGTGCTGATTTAGTCTATTGATCGCTAGAAACATTAATGAACCATCAGGCCCGGTTCAGGGAAGGGCGCGCTTTTTGAAAATTGAGGAAATTCGGCAATAGGTTTCGAACTTGCGTCAAACGGGTAACGAGTCTGACGGTTTACCACTGCGCTATGGGATAGATGAGAGGCTGTGCTAACTCTTCGCATATCACTTTGCATTCGCACAAGAGGGGTGTAGTGATTTATCTGAACATTCGCGGGCCACCATCTTTAAGTGTTTTCATTCATCGAGAGTACTAAAGGGCTCTGGTGCGCATTGCTTGCCAGCCACGACGTACGGTTCTTTTTATGTTTTATTTATCATACATCGTGAAGATGTTTCAGCAAGTAAAACGATATAAATGAAGAAGAAATGAAGAAGATTTGCAAAGGTCTGCATTTCTGCAGTACTACGCTGATAGAGCGTTAGAGGATATAGTGGGAGATAAAGCTTTGGTCATGGTCTGATGTTCAAAGAACACTTAAAGGGACTGAAACCTTTGTCAACGGTCTCTTCAACGCCCTACGCTCTCTCGTTGTTAGAGAACAGAGAAATAGTGTGCGCAATGAAGCGCATTGAGAGAGGTTACTCTTCCTTTAATAAGAAAATCAGAAATATTTTGTGATGTACAGATTAAGTTTGAAAAAGGTTCTGCTAATTTTACTGACTACATTCTGGTGGAAATGCTGTTAATTACTTAATTTGTCTATATACATATCATTTAAAACTTGAATAACGAAGAGGAAAAGCAAGAAGAGAGTGATGGAGTTACGTCGATTTAATAATTTATTATAGATAAGAAAACTAGAGCACCACTTTTTAAAAACACCGTAAAAAAGAAAAAAAAGAGATTTCAGTTTTAAAATTTTTAAAAATATTTTAAACAACTTTGTGATGTTATCTCAGCTGGGTTTTTTTGGGTTACGATGAGATTTCTCCATTTCTTGCGATCGTGACGGCATGAAGGAACTAGGGGCAGACTGCTTTGATCAACTCTCATTGGGATATTTCAGTCTGATAATATTATAAAATAGCTAATAGTTTCCCGTGAAAAACATGTGAGAACAATAACTGATTAAGATCGCAAATATATTTTTCCAATGATCCTTCATACTTAAAGGAACACCCCAAGTTAATTACGCATTGGTTATACTCTCTCGCGAACAAAGAAAGCGAGAGAGTGTTGCCAGAGCGGAGAGTTATAAATTAGCTGTGCCATTAAAAAAAAACTATATATTGCCTTAGCGTTGTCAAACGAAAATGTATAATTATGATGAAAAAAAGGTATAATGAAAAATCCAAAAAATATATAATGGTAAATGTAGTTGAAAGTTTTGACGGCAGAACGGAAAGTAATGACGCTTATTGACCGAATAGTTTCGTTTAGAATGGGCTATATATAGCCCAAACCGGACTTTATCACAAATGAGGAACGCCGATTACATATATGAAATGATATGAAGACATATGTTAGATGATTTATTATTATCACTTTAATCTTTACAGGTGTTCCCACGCAAACGATCTATGTTTATAATGCATCTTGAGGAAGTCACACTAACACTAATACATGGTAAAAATAGCCTTCGTGTCGGATGAACGCTCACTCACGGCAAATTCTCTTAGATATAGATTGTCTAACTGTTCAGCTATAGAGAAAGGTTAGCTTACTCCAAAATCTCTCAAAAAAGACATGTTGGGAAATACTCTCTCGCTCGAGATAGTAACGGGGACTGGAGTAAGCTAACTATCTCACATATGAGATAACCTGTGTCTAATTGTCGCATCTTAGATAACCTATATCTCAAATATGAGATAGTTTGCCGTCAGTGCAAGAAACGAAATGTTGTATTGGATTGGACGCAAATGCTAATGTGGTTCCCAACACTTTGTTCTCTACACTCATGATGCAAGGAATATATTTATAGATATATTTACTATACTAGTTTATTTATACCACTCCACTTCCTCTAACCATTGATCGTTCATTAACTAATTCTCTCTAATGCATTGTGACCACTTTCCCTTCCAACTCTGTCAGGTGAACGGAAACGAATAACGAATAAGTATAGAGCAACAAGAGATAGGGAGAGTCATTAGAATGGTGTGATAGAGTCAGCTTAGAGAGCACACGACCCAAGGAGACATGCATAGTTTGTGGTCGGAGAAAAGGCGTCAAATGGTACCAGACGCTAGAGACTACGGAGGATTGAGAGGGTACAGACAATGAGAGAGATCAGTGATAGTGTATCTCTAACACATTCCAGTGCTGGAAATAGCGATGAATACAGTTCAATCTTGATCTCTCACCCCTATTTTGCACGATGTAAGTAGAGAAAATGTGAACGAATGACAGAGAGATCATATCGAACTAACTGTTAGTCTCAACTCTTCTTATTTTCTGCACAAATATGTTTGGCATGTAATGAACAACGAAAATAGCAGGAGCGGGAAAAAGGGTAATGAAAAGCACAGCAAACCCTCCTCTTAATACATACTTTCTCGCCTCTTTTTCTTTTATATTCGTGACGTTTGAAGTCCACATAAGACAACTAACAAGGTTTAAAGCCAAACCCCAAGCTAATTTTGCTCTCCGCATTGGCAACACTCTCTCGTAGACAAAGAAAGCGAGAGAGTGTGGCCAGAGAGGAGAGTTTCAAATTATGCAGTGTTCAGAACTTGGAAAATGCACGAAAATGCGGAAAATGCTGTTCATAAGTTCAGTCGGAAAATGCTCGGAAAATGCTCGTTTTCGATGTTTTTAAGCAAGTTTTACTGGGTTTTTAGTTGAATATTAACGTTTAAGGGTTGCAAACAGTCTTGCGTACGCAATTTATTGATGATAAGCGATAATATTAAATATGGACTCTCTACATTGATTTTTCGCAGCATTTTCATTGATTTTCGGCTCAAAGTGCTCAAAAAGCATCATACGATATATATATCAGAAGCATACTTTATAAATGACCTAAATTAGTTGTTTTGTATGAAATAACGAGATTCAACGCTTTTAAAGTGTATAAAACCATCTTTTTCAAGCCAAAATCGAGCATTTTCCGCATGTTCGAGCATTTTCCAAGTTCTGAACACCGCATTAGCTGGGGGTGTTGCTTTAATGTTGCACAGATGCTCTATGGAATAATGGGACTTTTAAAAGAAAAAAAACCCATCGTGGAGAGGTTCATCCAACATGCTTCAAGTACGTTCTTGCACACGATCATTATAATGCATTGTCCTCGGATTATGTCTGGATTAGCTGTGCAGAGAAGAATAAGTGGGGATTGCAAGTGCGAGTCTGAGAGTAACTCAGATGCACTTACCGCTGTCTATGATTCTCCTCAGTTAGACTCGGAAGATGTAGAATATGCAAGCCCCATTGTAAAAACTGTTAATAAGGTGCCACAAGTTCCCTAAAAATTACGCTAGTGTTGAAAGATATGTCACTGCATCTGAAGAGCTGCATGGAGTCTACTACATTAATAAATTGGATTCTGAGTTGTCTTTTGATGTTTACCCTAGCAAAAACCACACTGATGATGTTTCGTCCATTGGACAGACACTGCGTCGGGGGGGGGGGGGGGGGAGTGTTCCAAGGATTATGGGATTCAGAGCAATGAGGACTCGCGAAAACGCAGACCATAGATTACTGTTGAAATCTCACGGGAAAATACATTGGAAAGTCTCGGTATTTTGGGCCTTGCGAATTTAAACTCTAATCTCTTCCTATCATTCATTCATTATGCTCTTCTTCGCGGTCAATCACAGCAAAAATGAGTGGTGTTTTGAATTGCAAAATAATCTGCGCCAAAAACAGACATGTATCAATATAATTCATTGAAAAATCATATAGACCCCGACACGATTTAACTACCTCTGTCGGAAGACAGCTGGATCTAACCTCATAAGCAAGCCAGTGTATTGCACACCAGAGCCTTCGACCATACGAAGTGCTGATGATAAATGTGTTTGAAATTAATGAAAATGAATCAGCACCCCATCCACCCCATAATTATCATTGGCCTAGCAGTGATATCCGTACGACTACGTGTGCCTTGGATAACGGGTTGTACCTTTGCCTTTACCTTAAAGGGAGAGTGACCTCACTGAATGGCCTCTTCATTGCGCACACTATTTCTCTGTTCTCTAACAACGAGAAAGCATTGCGCGTCGAAGAGACCATTGAGTGAGGTTACGCTCCCTTTAAACCATTCTTATTTCTTTGATCTTGGCACTAGAGAATACGTTATTGAGACTTCCCCGACCATCTTCACCTTCACCTTCCCAATTTCCCCATTGTCTATTCTCCCCAATTTTAATTCCTTGAGCAAATCTTCTTCGTTTATATCGTTTTTTTACTTGCTGAAACATCTTCGCTATGTATGATAAATAAAGGGTTCAATGGGTGCACTGCGATCATTACAGAGATCGAATCTCAAGATAAGCCAGCTATAGACATTACAAAACACAAAACATGCGGCCTGCACCAAAACTGAATGATCCAACTTTGGAAATAGACTGATTTGCGGAAATTGATTACATATCGTTGCGATAGAGATCGCTTATTGTTTAGAATAGATCTTTAGCTCTTTCTTCTTCTTTTTAGGCACTATTTCGATCAATAGCGAGGAGATTTGCACTAATTCGATATGACGTTCGTCGACTCACTGGGAATGGATATAAGAATAGAAGAATGATAGAAGAAAAAAGTCTACAATCGCTCGACGATCACATATGCAAGTGGATTTTTATTTTGTTGGAAATACTATTGTGAAAAAATTTTAAAGTGGGCGGACGTTCGTCGTTTACTTTTTAATCGATACATGCATATTAGATAGAATATCTTTAGTTTCTCTTGTCCGAGAAACGATAAATATACATATTATTATTATTATTAATATTATAACGTTGTCGATGATCCATGGCTATCTAAGAACACATTAAAAAATTTTACAGAAGATGGTTTTTTTTAATTAAAAAAGAGGCGCAATTATCAAGATCTCTTATGAGTAATGGAGTCGAAGTGACCAATCGGAATGGGAAATATATGGAAATGGTAAAGTATAGAAGTTTTCTGTTGATCTTATTTTTTGCTGATGAACACTTTTAGCTAATTTTACTCTCCGCATTGGCAATGCTTTCTCTTAGACAAAGATTAGTTATTTCTGTCACATCTTTTAAACATTTATTTTATGTAAAAATATTTTTCGTCATTCTTTTGATTATTTTAACGTTTTTGATAGGTTTCATGGATGCTAAAAGTACAAATTGAATGTCAAAAATCAATTTTATAAATACACAAATAAATAAATATAAATGACCTTCCACATCTATTTGCACAATATCCAATTGGTCGAAAACAGATTTTAATCAGAATAACAGATTTAAAATGAAAGGATAATTAATTTAATAAATCCCATGTTCATAGGATATCAAGAGATCATGGATGAATTCTACTATGAAAGCGTGAAACCAGAAAAGTAACCTACCAATCGGCAAAAAAAGAGGATAGAAACAAAGAGTTCGGTGTCAAGTTACATACAAATAAAGTAGAAATGAGCGGAACTACTTACTAAAAGCCGGATGATGTAAGATTGTAGCAAAAAAAGAGAAGATATTTAAAAAATAAAAAATAAAATGAATCAAATCGTTCAGAAAACTCCCTGGAATGCACACAAATTCGCGAATGGTTTGAAATAGAATCGAGAAAATACGCGTTTTTTATGTCAAAAGAGGCAGAAAACACTTCAAAATACTTTTCCCATGATACTTTTTTCTAACATTAAAGAAAGCGCTGTACACCACATGTTTCATTTCTCACCAATATTTTATAGCCGGAACGGAGCTTGAATATATTTAGGTGAAATATATTTGAACAAATCGATATAAGATTAAAAATGAAAGGCGAAGTGGGCGTGGCTACATCATTTATTTTCATAATTAGCTGTGACTTATTAGGTCGATGCAGATGTAATTGCAGATATTTTTCCGAAATAAAAAAAGAGTCTTTGATCAAATTGTTCCCCCGGGTTCAGATGAACAGCGTTATACAGAATAGTCAGGGACGAATTGTTCAGTCATTCCTCTCTTGGACCTCCACTATAAGGAAGTTTGAGATGAAGGGGGATAGTATGTATTTCACACACTGAGGTTACCCAAACATCGAACAGTCCAAAACAATTTCAAAATAGGTATGGGCCCTCTTATACTGAAAAAAAATCTTCACCACGAGGACAAAGCCGTTCCCACAGGGCAAAGATCGATTGCAAGGATTACTGTTGAAATATTACCAACATTAGGAGTGCACAAATAGTTGAAGAGTATTTTGCATGATGGTTTCAACTTTTAGCATTTGCCTATTTTCGCGCGTACGCTTTGGAGATCACAGTAGAGTCAGAGTTCCGAAAGTGGGCATGTTTCATTTACCCGGAAATGAATACAAGGACAAATGACGCGAGTAGACTGGGAGGGGGTAGAAGATGAAGAAGGAGGGGATGAGGAGGATGAAGGGAGGGGTAGAGTGGATTGAGAGGACTGAGAGAATGAAGTAGAGATAGAATACAATGAGCGACTGATATGAGGTAGTGAAACAAATTTAGATAGAAGAAGATTGCATCTAAAGTTTAAAATTGGCAACATTTAGGAGAATTCACCGATATAGGAGGCGAACGGATACTTGTACAGAAAAAAATTCATCCACCTACTCAAAGTGATTTGGAAGAAAATTTCACTGACAAGATAAGTAATTCAATCACTGATATAAAATTAATCACTGAACTTTTAAGCGATTTTTATCTGTAAATTCTAAAGGAGCCAACAAATCCAAAAGTGGTCATAAGAAAAGAGCAGAGAAATCAAAATAGAGATACATAAAGGAGCATGGTGAGATAGAAAAGGACACGGAAATGAAAAAAGAGGGACAACAAAGACACATATAAGGAGTCATGGAGGGTGAGAGTGGTCCAGAAATATTTCGTTTTGTCTGGCCCTATGCCTTGGCTCCTTTAATACTATACTGGAAAGAGGAGAGGGAGGAGAAACATCAAAGGAGGACACCCAAGGGAAGGAAGACAAAAGTGAAATAGAGAATGATATGGAGAGAGAGGTTGAGAGAAAGAAAAAGAATGAATAATGAGCAAGACTTCAAGAGCTCAAAAGTGGTGACAGATTTCTTGACTATGGAAATGTATTGATGCTTTGAAGAAATATAAGGATAAAATAAAATAATGATAAATCGAAAAATGTCTCTGAAAAAACCTCTCAAGTCAATGGGCGTGTCTTCCTTTCAAGGAAATTTTCCTATTCCAGAATATTATGATATTGTCCGTATAAAATGTACTTGCATAATTGCATTGCTACTGCTGCTAAACAGAGGAAGAACTATCGATTAACTCCTCACTCTTTCTTCATTTCCTTCCTCGCTCTCTCTGATCTACCTACTATGTCAATGGTGCTCTCTCTCTAAACATAGAAATTCATTGTGGCAGTGGTTGGCTACTCTCGTACCAAATAAACAAGTGTATTTTATACGGTCAATATAACACTGCGTTCTCTCTACGAAAAGATGCAGAAAATTGTTGCAAAACTCTCATTCGATCACGTAATCGGGACTGATTTAAGTAGACGCAATATCATGAAAACTACTCATAACGACTATGAAACGCCGTCGACGAACGTGAAGACCAAAAATATTGAACGTATAATACGTTAACAGAGCGGACGAAGAACAGTAAGCATGGGATTGCAGTGTTAAGACTTAAACTTCGAATAATTATTGATCATCGGAATGTGCTGACTATGAGAGCCTTGTACTTAAATTAACATGTTGAAATTGTAATAAAATGGAAAAAAAGAGAAAAATTGCCCTATATGGCTATTCATTCATGAGCCCTCCCATGATCTCTCCCACTTCTTCCTCTTCTTCCACTTGATTGACTATTCAGAATATCTCTGCTGTGTTTGTTTTCTTTCGGATGATATCATCCCTGTGATGCCCAGTCCTCAATAAGAGGACACGAAGACCGAAAGGATGAAAAAAAACGTCGGCAGGGGTGTTGATTTCGTCATAAAGTACACGTTTTCGTGTCGTCTTTTTTTTTTGAAGAAAAAAAGGTTGAAAAAATTGAGTAATGAACTCGAATTAGGTTTAGACGCGAATCAGCGTTTTGTTCAAAGAAGTGTCCAAAACCCAAATTCTAAATATAGTTAAGAGTTTCAAATTAGCTGGAATTCCTCTGAGACCTTAAATAGAAATGGGAAAAGCACCGCGCTTGCACTGTGATTGAGAAATACTTGTAGATTTGAAAGACCGCTTTCAATGGGAAATAATATTGATAGAAAGGGTGAGCGAAAAATCAATGGATGTTAAGGAATACGAGTACGATTAAATCTCCAGCCTGCGATGTATATGAATTGATAAAAATTTATTGAAGGTTATAGAAAAAGTCACATTGGCATCCCATGCAAAGAACATTGAAAGAAACAAATGTCGCAATGAACCGTACACCTTTACCTTTATTTTTATGCATTTTCTATCTAGATATTAATGCGCACACTAACCAAAAATTTACACGAGAAACAATAATTTTAATGTGTTTTAGGGGGGTAGTTGAATAAATGTTTATTGGAATGTTGTGCTGGAATTCTAGAACAATGAAATCCTAGACCTACGGTATATGGATAGGCGCTGAAATAGTATACGCCCACATTGGATTGCTTGCTTTCTATTTGGAGGTTTGAAGGGAGCGTTGCCTCTCTCAATGGCCTCTTCATTGCGCACACTATTTCTCTGTTCTCTAACAACGAGAGAGCGTAGAGCGTTGAAGAGACCGTTGACAAAGGTTTCGGTCCCTTTAAGCTATGGAATATTCTCCCCCGACGCAATAAAGGACTCTCTATTGGCAGATAATAAAAGATTGAAGAGATCAAATCGCACAATGAGAGAAGATAAAAATATATCAAAGAAAAACTTTGCAGAGGATTTCTTGGTGAATTATTTTCATTGTGAAACGGATATACTATAAATGTCTTTAAAAACAGTTAGAGAATTGGAAAGCAGAGCAACAAAGTGTGATATCTGCAAGGAAAATCTTTCTGTGAGACCTATAAATTTTTGAAATCATTTCGAACTCTTGCAAAAATCACGTAGATGAGTTACGCATCAATAAATATCAATTGCAATTAATGGAGAAAGGTTTGAAAAATGTAATATGTCAAGCGCTTCAAATGATGAAAAGCTTCCCCTCTTTACTGTTAGCACGATTATATTACTAAATATAATAGATTCGAAACCGTCAAGCTAAAGGGAGTGCAACCTCTCTCAATGGTCTCTTCGATGCGCAATGCTCTGTCGTTGTTAGAGAACAGAGAAATAGTGTGCGCATTGAGAGAGGTATAGCTCCCTTTAAACTATCCACTCTCGCAATACCTTCTCTGTCTGCGAGTTTAGCCACAAGGATATAGAATTGAAATTGCAGTTTTCGTTGGCATCGACCAGCACCTAGTTCCAAGTGTTTTTAGGTTCTACCCTGCGAGATAATGTGGTGTCAAAATCTTGGAGAAGTGAAAAGTAGTGTTTCTTTTGTGATTGTTAAAGTAGTTGTAACATTAGTAATACAACACTCGGGTAAAGGGTTTTTTATGGTAAAAGTTTGTCAATTACGAACCTTTGCTACTTTTCTACTTTTACAATCAAAAGATTAACACTACTTTTCACTTTTTCATTTATCTACTTTCCCTAGATTTTAACATCATATAAAATATTCCGCATTGCAAGATCTACACCATTCATCGAACACTAACAAGGAACAGAAAATACGAGTCTTGACCGTATTTCCACAGACAATTTATGCGCAAAAATAATGTGTTTGGGAAAAGGCGACAAATGTGGGTCGAGGCAGTAGCGGAAAAAAGGTAAATTGGATTGTGTTGGAGTTGAGCATCTTAGTGAAGATGGAGCGAGAGAATATTCATAGATGAAGTGGACTACTTCCAAGAATAGTAACTACTGAACATTGACAAACTGAACACAGATCTTTGCGTGTAAAAAGTGGTTATCGAAATTAATTCAAATTTATGGTGGAACTGCATAGGGTTGTATTATCATGTGTTCATATTTTTAGCGAAGAGAAAACTAGAAAATTTCCGCCATTGCTTATTTTATCCTTGCTATTGTTCGAATTTCGAACACAATGTATAAATTTAAATTCATGGTGTAAGAATAAAGAGAGGACAGTAAACGAGATGAATGACGACGATAAAAGTGACGGAAATACAGAGAGATGGTCATCTAGAGAAAGAATGAGAAGCAGAGGTCGAATGGGTAGAACATCTAATGGCAGATATATTCAGTTGTTCATATGATATCATAAGAGAGGTTTTCAAAAGTTTTTTAAAAAATAAGAAAAAAAGATTGTAAAAGGAGGAGATTCTTCGATTTTTCCATTTTCAATTCGCAACTTTTAAACATTGTACAGACGTGATACGATCAAGTATGAGGACTGCTTGTCTGCATATGAGCAAATGTGGCGATGCAATACTGCTAAATCGAGCAAGACTCTGCTAATGCGAACGGAAATGACCTCAATGAGAGAGCAAGTTCGGAATGGCATCGTAAAATAGACTGCAGAAGCGGAGAAAGAACAGGAATAAAGCAATATTAGGTGCAATAAGACAAATATAAGTGTTACCGGAGTCGTCAAGGATATTTGGAAGCATTGTGTACAGAGGAAAATGGGAGCATTTTTGACAGAAGAGAGAATCTCACAATTTCTTCTGGTATCAATATTGTTCTCGCTCGTTATTCCATGGTTAAAATAATTAAAGCCACGCCCCAAGCTAATTTGAAACGCTCCGCTCTGGCCACACTCTCTCGCTTTCTTTGCCCACGATAGAGAATTGCCAATGCGGAGAGTAAAATTAGCTTGGGGAGTGCCTTTAAAGACCAACCTCCGTCCGGACATAAAATCTTCCAATGCGTGCATCGTGGACTTCACGACGAGCTTCGGATGAACGACAACCCGAAGTTGGATCGGTACTCGAAGATGGAGTACCTCAAAAATACAATTTATAATTATATCATATTCATTCATATAACATTGTATTTTTAAGGTACTACCTAGTACCTTAAAAATACAATGTTAGGTATACATTAGAGGAGTGGTGCAATCAAAGTTGGTTGAAGTCATTGGGTAAGTTTAGTAGGGATGGGTTTTTCAGTATGAGTGGAATACAAGATGCCAGAAAACAGTGATATTCTTACAATAACTATTTCGAAGATGGTTATAACAGTAATTCTCGTAGAGAACTAGGAAAAAAGTCAAAGCACAATTATTTACATTTCAAATGCTGTCGCGCCTCGGGCGTAGATTTATTATTATTATTATTATTATTATTATTATTAATTATTATTATTATTATAAAACCCACACGTTCCATCCTCGCGCAGAGTTTAGGTCGCTTCCAACTAATGTCATTCGCCCCCGTTCAGAGCCCCCCTTATAAGTCTATCCCATCGTGTTTTCATCATCTTTTTAATAGAACTCGTTGCTTCAATCTACACTGTATACTCTTCCTGATGACGCTAATGAGAGGAAGAGAGAATAGATGAAAGGGGGCGATCAATGATCTGTGGAAGTTCAGAGATAAAAGCTAATTGGAGCCAATATAGATGGAAGATGGGAAAGGGAAAGTTAAGGAAGGATCAAAAGAGATGAGATGGAATAGCTATATGTGATAACGAATGTATGAAGATTCTCATGAATTTGTACTGTTTTAAATGTGTTAAAAGTGAAGAAAATGCCTTCCTTTCTTTGGACTAGATCTTAATGGATAAAAAGTTCACACGAAATCGCCCAAAAACATTAAGGAAATTGTTGAAGATTGTTTATGCATTTAGGGACAAAATACGAGTTATTGTTAGTGCGCGCGTCGAGTGTCTAAGGATGAGTAAGGGTGGCAAGAGTGCAGACTAACAGATGTAAAAGATTGATTGGCAAAAAAATATATTAAGATAAAATAATAAGCTTAAATAATATTCATCGAGTACAAAATAACCAGTATGATTAGTCACAGGATGTTCAACGACATTATATATATATATTATGATGACTAACTGGTGGTGAAGGAGAGATTTGCATTTATCAAAGGAGTCTGATCATATCGTTATACGAATGGTAATGGGGGGGGGGACAACCTCACAATCTATCAGCGGTATTTTCACTATTTCGCCTATTTCACTTTTTTTTACTTTTTCGATTTCAAATAACGAAAATGTGTGAAATTAGGAAGCGAACGGCAACTATTATAAAATAAGCTGGAGAAAACCAGAACATAGTTTCAAAGCTAACATCAGTCATATAAGAGAGACTACCTGGCTCAAGTGACATTCCCTTGGCACTTGGCCAAAAAGTGATATGAACCGATCGGGCCCAAATCGTGCACAGTTGTAGTATGGGCTGACATAAGCTCGCAGGCGGAGTTTGGGTTCGTCATATCTACATCCTCGCTAAATAACGTAAGTTCGATGAAGTGGCATCGAAATTTCAAAGTTTACGGATTCATTCGATATATGTATACGATGAAGGGCAATAGTAAGCAGGTACATTCCACCAAGTATCATCCCGATCCAAATCCGTGAGACCCAGAAAAAAATTAAAAAGACCGGTCTGGGGCCCATAAAATGTTTTTATTATTTTTCCTGCAATTGCCTATCGGTGAGGGTCTTTTTTTATTTCTTCAATTTGACGAGTATTTATTAGTGTAACTACTATATGAAAATGAACTAAAACACAATCGTGGAAGTTTGCCTTATTCCCGAAAAACCACAACTAATTCACCTTTTTATCGCGAACTGACCGAATAAGCATATGCCGGTTACGGTTATGCATATTCGGAAATTCAAAATTCATAGTTTTTTTCGAAAAATACCGTCATATTATACCTCAGATATTCATACAACAAACAAATAATAAAAGAAAAACAATAATATAATATCGAAATCGAATGAAAACAAACGGTGATTGACGAATTTTGAATTTCCGCCTTTGCATTACGGTAGGTTTTATCGTCTCAGTTCGCGATAAAAAGGTGAATTAGTTGTGGTTTTTCGGGAATAAGGCAAACTTCCACGATTGTGTTTTAGTTCATTTTCATATAGTAGTTACACTAATAAATACTCGTCAAATTGAAGAAATAAAAAAAGACCCTCACCGATAGGCAATTGCAGGAAAAATAATAAAAACATTTTATGGGCCCGAGACCGGTCTTTTTAATTTTTTTCTGGGTCTCACGGTTTTGGATCGGGATGATACTTGGTGGAATGTACCTGCTTACTATTGCCCTTCATCGTATACTTATATCGAATGAATCCGTAAACTTTGAAATTTTGATGCCACTTCATCGAACTTACGTTATTTAGCGAGGGTACACATATGACGAACCCAAACTCCGCCTGCGAGCTTATGTTAGCACATACTACAACTGTGCACGATTTGGGCCCGATCGGTTCATATCACTTTTTGGGCAAGTGCCAAGCCATAAGTAAAATATGTTCACTGAGTCAGATAGTCTCTCATAAAACAGCCCACAGAGACCGTAGAACGCAAAAGAAAGAGTTCTACGGTCTCTGTGCCCTATTTGTCGCTGATTATCGCTGTCGTTATCTGTTTAAACTCCTTTTGGGTGCTTGGCAACAGTGAAACTATAGATAACGATCAATCAGAGGTCATATATCAGGGCAGACATGAGGAGAAAGTGTGGGATACGTGTGTAATTATAAGTGATCGAGCAATTTGTATACAACAAGGAACGATATGACTTAATATTTGGCATTGGCCGATCATTCGAGTACAAAATGTACCGGAACACTAACTCTTGAGCTATCACCTAATCAATATTCGTTGTGATTTTAAAAATTAGCACAAAGTGTGTTGAACATGCAACAGAGTTTTCATGCGACAAATAAAAAAAGGTGTGTCTTAGGCTGACAAGATAGCAGAAAACGGTTAAACTAAGTACTAAATGTGAAGTTTATTATGAAAAATCATGCAAATGTACTCCAATAATATAAAATGGCGATGAAACATGCAATATTTGATATCTCCAAATGCGACTATGGAATTTTAACCTCCGATTAATTGCGCAAGCTAGTATGACATAATTTGAGAGAAGTTAAAATTAATAGCGATGTTTTCAAGTTCCACTGTCAAGAAACTGGCCTAAATATGGGCTTTCTATACTTGAGTAAACGATTTGCCCACATTCGTGCGAACGATAACCCAAAATCCGTGATTTACCAATATACAGGCTAGCATTTGCCCGAATACGGGAAAATCATGCGCCAACTAGCGGCACTCGGACAAATTTAATCTCTGTGTTTAAATTAGGAACAGCAATCAATGGAAATGGACAGAAAAAATGAGGATAATGAGGATATAATTAGCCTTGGTCAGGACTAAATAGCGCAAATAAGGAAGGAAAGAGTAGAAAAGAATGAGTCATGACCTCCACCACCACCCTACACAGGGTACAATGATATTTCGTGTGCTCTCTGTCTCTGTGTTACTCCCTCCTTTCCTCTCTATTCCAACCACTCTGTCTTTCTCACTCAATGCCTCTCTTTCTCTTTATTTCGCTATCTTATCCCTCTCGTTCTTTCTCTCCCTCTCCCTCTCCCTCTCCCTCTCCCTCTCCCTCTCCCTCTCCCTCTCCCTCTCCCTCTCCCTCTCCCTCTCCCTCTCCCTCTCCCTCTCCCTCTCCCTCTCCCTCTCCCTCTCCCTCTCCCTCTCCCTCTCCCTCTCCCTCTCCCTCTCCCTCTCCCTCTCCCTCTCCCTCTCCCTCTCCCTCTCCCTCTCCCTCTCCCTCTCCCTCTCCCTCTCCCTCTCCCTCTCCCTCTCCCTCTCCCTCTCCCTCTCCCTCTGCCTCTCCCTCTCCCTCCCTCTCCCTCTCCCTCTCCCTCTCCCTCTCCCTCTCCCTCTCCCTCCCCCTCTCCCTCTCCCTCCCCCTCTCCCTCTCCCTCCCTCACTTGTGCATGAATTCAGTTCTCTCATCTATGGTCGGACCAGTTCCCCGTCTCTCTCTCCACCCCTCCCTCTCTCTTCTCCCCCAGGGTTCGCATCATTACTTTCAAGTAATCTCCACTAGTCAACCATACCTTTCACTATTAGTCATGTATTAATTCTTATTCAGGGAATATCAACAAAACTTGTTTGAATTTGACCACTATGCAGCGCTTTCGCGTAAATCGAGAATGCGACAATGTTTGGTCGGAACTGAAAATACGAAAATATTGTGTTCTTTAAAGTGTTTAAGATTTAATTGATTCAAGGTCGATTTCCTTTTTCCATTGGATAAACGGACAGTCATTCCTTTCATAGCAGTGTTCATTTCGGCAAATAAAACACCCTGGGTTGGATTAGACACGACTTTCTTTGTTGCGATCGCTCCATCCTTTTCCTCCACTCCACTCCATGTATGGATATCGATTGGTTACTCCACCAAATACTATTCATGAGAGAGAGAGGGAGAGAGAGAGGGAGAGAGAGAGGGGGAGAGAGAGAGAGAGAGCAGGCGACTAGTATGTTGAAAGAGACGAGAGAGTGAGCGAAATTGCGAAACGACGAGCGTCAAAGAAAAGTAGTGAATTGGAGAGGAAAAGAATAAAAGAATGAATGGAAGACTAGAGGGAACTCCCTGTTTTCTATTGTGTTACGCGATCGAATCGATCAAAAAGTGCCGTATCTAGTAGATCTTTGAAGTTTTTCACAGTGGAACCGAAGAAGTAAAGAGAATATAGAGTTAGTAACGATCGAACTGAAAAGTTTTCGTTGATTTGCAAGATTCTCCTTGCGTCAATATAAAGTTATTGTGAACTGGTAAACTAGAAAAGAATCGAGATCAAAAAGAGTGAGAGTGTTTGCGCAGCATGCCATTCGAACCATTATAAAAAAATTTAAAATTATTATTATTATTATTATTATCTCATCGATTCAATAGATGTGACTATCAATCAGACACTGCATGCAATCGGAATGTGTTCCACTTTAATGATCATGAAAAGACAAATGGAAATAATCAATACATGATGTGCTTAAAGTGTAGTTGTACTGCAACAACAAAATTACAGTCGTCAGAGGCGATCGTTCAAATAAAGTGGAGAATTAAAGACATACCCCGAGCAAATTTGAAACTCTCCGCTCTGGCCACACTCTCTCGCTTGCTTTGTCTACGAGAGAGTATCGCCATTGCGGAGAGTAAAATAGCTTGGGGTGTGCCTTTAACCGAATCGTCAAATGAAATGTTATAAATGGCATGGAAAGAAACGAAAATCTGAAAACGGAAATCGCAATCACTAATAATTAAGTATTCGTACAAGATGAATTGATTAATATACATAAGTCTCACTACAATGATTTACCGAAGAAAGTGATAAGTGTTTTATGTTCATATTAAACATATATTTAAATCTTTCACTGACCTTCAACCAATGAGCCAGCTTGAGTAGTTGTCTTCTTAGTTGAAGCAGAAATAGTCGAAGAATATCAGATTGGCCAGGATCGATTCCGACGAAAAATGTTATAATTTAACAAAATAAAAATACAATTAATCATAAAAATATTTTGATAAAGCTCTGAAAAAGAATAGCGTTGGCAATAGTGAGCGTGTGAATAAATATGAAAAGAACGGATCACAGTGCTAGAAAATAAACATTTGCCGAATCCCTCTCCATTCTATGAACTGTTAAATGGTGTCAAGGAGATCGATTTAACGATCGTGTTAGAGCCGTCAGACAATCAGAGAGGGGGGAGCTACACAGAAAGAAAACTTGCCCAAATATGGGTAATTTTATTTTTTTATTTATTTTTTATTTCTTTATCCATCAGTTAAAATCAAGAATAATGAATGAATGAAGCAATAAGGGAGTGATGGAGTTCCGTCGCTTAAGCGATTTCGGTTGGGGAGTAATAAATTTGCCACCTTACACTACTTGTTTACACGATTTGCCCACATTCGGGCAAATGCCCAAAAACCATAGATTCACCTATATGCTGGCTAACATTTGCCAGAATATGGGCAAATCGCTCGCCAGCTAACGTTACTCGGGCAAATTTAATCTCTGTGTGGTCTACTTCGATCAATGCCTTGGAAGAAACATCGGGAGTGATATCAGCTACAGTTCTAATCTGGTCAGGATTCAATTCAATTCTTTATCCTATCGGCACATTAAATTCAGAGGGGACCAAAACAGGGGGAATCTCCACAAGTTATTCTCTGGTCAGGATTATTTGCTGAAAATTTGGTTGAAATAATGGTGTCTTTCAAATTTTATTTTGTCCAGATTTATCTAGTTTTGTAGTTTTGAGCGTGCATACGGTATTTTCTCCGGTATTTTTGACTCGTCGTCCTTCTCAGACATAGTGCTCGACGCGTTATGCGCCCCGGAGTTTGGCTTATCCATAAAGAGTCAAAAAAACCCTAGTTACAACAAAATATAGTGGCACGAGTGGTACGGAGGAAGATTGGCACGCTCTTACTTATAATATTATTCCAATATGTCTGCTTAAATTGACATACCGAGCTAATTTTACTCTCTGCATTAGCAATACTCTCCCGTAAACAATGGGAGTGAGAGAGTGTGGCCAGAGCGGAGAGTGGCAAACCAGCTCGGGGTGTTACCTTAATTTGGAATGAGCTCTGGATTGGATTAACCTTGTTGATAAATGACTATTATGCAGGTGCAATCCATCTTTGATGCAGCATTGGACAGGTGGGGATGGCTCACTCCATCCTCTCATGACACTATATTGCTACTCTTTCATCTATGTACGCTATTTTATTTTATTAATTAAAAATTAATAACCTAAGAAGTCGACAAAGTCATTGCATTAATAGATGCCATATGACTTCATGTACAATTCGTGAAACATATAATTTTCAATATTCCAAATCTTTCAGTTCCTCCTCGTTGCCCAATGTATTTGTCTTCACATCCCCGCTGGTATCTTCGTGCCTTCTTTCGTTATCGGAGCCTGTGGTGGACGTATGATGGGAGAGGTTTGATCTTTGATCTTTGATCTACAGTATCGGCGTAAAGTGATGAGACGCTTTTTTCATTTTTTTATAACTTTTGATCCAGGAAAGCAATCAGGCTGATCTTTTGAACCAATGTACAGAATTTATCAGGGAGTATTACCATGATGTATTGGTGTAATTAAATTAGTTCATTATCGCGTAGTGAAGACGCAATCGAAGTACACTTTTTTTGAAAATTTCCAATTCTTTAGAGAAAAGTCTTGTTCTTCTGAAACATTGTGAGAGTGGAGACATCTACTAGGGCTGCACAGGAAAAAAATCCGGAATGTTTTCGACTCCGATTTCGAGCTGTAGCGTTGTTGCTAATTTGACCCCTAAAATTTAAAACTCAGCTTCTAGATGTGCTAACGCCCCGTTCTAAGCGCCAAAATGATGCTAGCGGTAAGCGATGTTTATTCCCTGATTATGGTAATCATAGCTTTCATTCGCCCTCAGGGCATGAAAAACAAATTTTTTGGAATGGCTGATTTTGAGACCCCACCGTTCAGAGGGCAGGTGTTCTAAAATTCTGGTTCCTGTGCAAGCAGCTTTGCAATGTATCATATATTTATTTCCCTTATTTTGGTTTAGTTCCGATTCCTTTCAGACTCGCAGCAAAGTATATGTTGAGGTCTACTCGGTTTCAGCGAGTAAAGATCAAAATACAAAGATAAAAGATCAAAGTTTAGCAACAGGGTAAAAACTTTTGTGAGCATCTCTAATATCCATTGGTGCATTGAAAATAAGAGATTTCTTCATTAGAGGCCCAGGGGTGAGAGCAGTAAGAGAGAAAGCACAAGAGCGAGCACCGAGAAGACCTGAGCATATCTTTTGCTGCGGGTCTGAAAGGAATCGGAACTAAGCCAAAACAAGGGAAATAAATATATAGGACTCTCTGAACAATAAATTGTGGCAAACTTGTACTTTTTGCATGTGTGTGACAAAGAGTGACAACTTTATCGGAGAAGTTTGTTGTCAGACATCAGAAAGTATAAAGATTGTTGTCATAAATAAATGTGGTAACAATTGGTGACAATTTTGTAGACAGACAACAAAACAAAGGGTGAAATTAGTCAAACGTAGAAGAGCAGTGAGATGACTACAGAAAAGTCTTGATCTGTAGTCAGACAATAAAAAAGGTAAATTTTGCAGTCAGTCAGCCTAAATGAATCTAGTGACAACAAAACATGGAAACAATCTTGTCTGACAACAAAAATTGTAGAAAATGTCGACCAAAAAAGAATATGGCAACAAAATGGACAGAGTTTGTTGTCTGACAGCAAAATGAGCTCATTTTGTGACCAACTTGCATTCCCGAGAAAAAGAGTCGAATTTGCTGTCCGACAACAAATTCTTCTTGATATTTCAATAAATATTGAATGATTACATAGATTTTCTTATCCTACGACATCTTCCCTATGATCTACAACAAGAACGAGGAAATTAGTACAATACATGGACGAATACAATGATTATGATAATTAGTGATGAATCCAATCGAATATAATCGATAAATACGACAATAAATCGATGCTACCTCTTCTCCGACCGTCCGCGCCTTTGCATCGATACGTCTGAACGTCTTCTCGCATGTCTGAACGCTCAAAATTAATTAACGATGAAATATTCGAACTGAACTCCGAATTATGACGCAAAACACCAACATAACAGTACAGGAGGTAAGTAAGGCGATGTACATTGATTCCCAAGTGAAAACACAGCACAGATTTAAACAAAATAATCAAATAACAATAATTAAACTAAATTCGAATTTATTCTACGTTCAGAGCCGGAATAGGAGCCGTTATTTGGGGGAAAATAATATCTTCCCTAAACAACGGCTCCTGTTCCGGCTCTGCGTAGAATTAATTCGAATTTAGTTTTATTCTTGTTATTTGATTATTTTGTTTAAATCTGTGCTGTGTTTTCACTTGGGAATCAATGTACATCGCCTTACTTACCTCCTGTACTGTTATGTTGGTGTTTTGCGTCATAATTCGGAGTTCAGTTCGAATATTTCATCGTTAATTAATTTTGAGCGTTCAGACATGCGAGAAGACGTTCAGACGTATCGATGCAAAGGCGCGGACGGTCGGAGAAGAGGTAGCATCGATTTATTGTCGTATTTATCGATTATATTCGATTGGATTCATCACTAATTATCATAATCATTGTATTCGTCCATGTATTGTACTAATTTCCTCGTTCTTGTTGTAGATCATAGGGAAGATGTCGTAGGATAAGAAAATCTATGTAATCATTCAATATTTATTGAAATATCAAGAAGAATTTGTTGTCGGACAGCAAATTCGACTCTTTTTCTCGGGAATGCATGTTGGTCACAAAATGAGCTCTTTTTGCTGTCAGACAACAAACTCTGGCCATTTTGTTGCCAAACCATATTCATTTTTTGGTCAACATTTTCCACATTTTTTGTTGTCAGACAAGATTATTTCCATGTTTTGTTGTCACTAGATTCGTTGACTGCAAAATTTACTATTTTTGTTGTCTGCCTACAAAATAATCAATAATTGTTACCATATTTATTTATTTATTGCATTGACAACAATCGTTGTACTTTTTGATGTCTGACAACATACTTCTCCGATAAATTGGTCAATCGATAGTCGTTGTCACACACTAGCAAAAAGAACAAGTTTGCCACAATTTATTGTTAAGAGAGTCCTATATGATACATTGCAAAGATGCTTGCACAGGAACCAGAATTTTAGAACACCTGCCCTCTGAACGGTGGGGTCTCAAAATCAGCCCTTCCAAAAAAAAATTGTTTTTCATGCCCTGAGGGCGAATGAAAGCTATGATTACCATAATCAGGGAATAAACATCGCTTACCGCTAGCATCATTTTGGCGCTTAGAACGGGGCGTTAGCACATCTAGAAGCTGAGTTTTAAATTTTAGGGGTCAAATTTGCAACAACGCTATAGCTCGAAATCGGAGTCGGATCCATTCCGGATTTTTTTCCTGTACAGGCCTAGTGGATGTCCCACTCTCGCAATGTTTCAGAAGAACAAGACTTTTCTCTAAAGAGTTGGAAATTTTCAAAAAAGTGTACTTCGATTGCGTCTTCACTACGCGATAATGAACTAATTTAATTACATCAATACATCATGGTAATATTCCCTGATAAATTCTGTACATTGGTTCAAAAGATCAGCCTGATTGCTTTCCTGGATCAAAAGTTATAAAAAAATGAAAAAGCGTCTCATCACTTTACGCCGATACTGTATGATTTTGATCTTTGATCTTTTGTATACTCTGTATCGTTCAGGTGCTCTCCATTATCTCTATTATCATCTCCATTCGTCCACTCTTCTCTCCTTCCCCCTAACAATAAGTGCTCTTGAGATATTCAGCTCTGGCCATACTCTCTCGCGTTCTTTGTCAACGAGAGAGTATTACTATCGCGGAGAGTGCAAGGTATCTCAGTGTACAAGACCAAAACAGAAGAGATATCGGTTAGTCGTTAACTAGAGAGGGAATAGGCCATCCTATCACAGTCCACGTTTGGGGTCAACAAAACAAGTGAGAGCGGACCATCGATTGAAATATCAATCAATTTCATTGCGTCTCTAGAAGAGACTCCCCTTTCTTATTTCTTCTCTCTATGTTGTTGTTGTCTATTATGTTTGGGCACTATTTTCATACTTTGTCTATTCACTAGCTCATATTCAAATAGTTCTCATTCCACGATTCTCATCTGACCTAGTCCAAATTTTCTTTCAAATTCCATTCTAACTGTGCCATGATATATGCATATTTTAGATTGACAATGGCTAGAACGAAGAAGGCTGGCCAATACGGTGAGTGGATTAATATTTACTTTAAGTTATTGTTTTGTTCCAATGTTACTTACCCGTTGGTCAGCTTAGAGTCCTGAATGGCGACTCAGCCGACCCTAAGCGGATGAATAAAGTTGTTTAAAGTAAAAAAATGTTTAAAAAAATATTACAAATGTTTTTTTTTTTCAGTAGCCTGTGCCTATGCACAACGGGAACCGAGCAGAAGGAAGGAAGAAGTGACAAAAGGTAATTATTTGAATGTTTTGAAATCTGGATGGTTATGTAGACATTCTGTTATTGACCGTATAAAAAACACTAGTTCATTTGGTACGAGAGTAGCCAACCACTCCCACAAGAGACTTTCTTGTTTTGCATGGTTCAGAAACTATGCCGATCTCTTTTATATAATATAGCGCGCGGCGAAGGTCAGCCGGGTTAGAGAGAGGCAGCGGAGAGACAATTGAGAGGCGGGGCGAGATGTAGAAGGCTACATCTCGATTGCCTCTCGATTGTGACTTCCGTTCGTTAGCACCATTTGTCATCTTCTTATGCAAGTACATTTTATACGCACAATATGTGTGTTGTGTTTCAGATGCAAGAGATCTGTCCGACGTTGAGCTCCGGAGAGCTCTCGTGGACAGAGGAGTCAAGGTTGGACCAATCTACGACTCAACCCGAGCGGTGTACGAGCGACGACTGAAAGGACTTCTTGAGGTTTGCTTATAATAATAACAATAGTTCATCGTTTTTTTGGACAAGTAGCGATATTTGCGATATTTGTTCAATGAATTCATTTCATATACAAAGAAGGCGAGAGAGTGTGGTCAGAGCGGAGATTCAAATTAGCTCGGTATGTCGCTTTAAGCATAAATGTAAACTAATTATAGGAGGATAAGGGTCATATTGGGACGGACGGTCCTTCATCTTCATCCACATCTTCTCCTCCACTTACTCGATCAAGAAAGCCGAAGAAGGAACGAGAACCTCTGATTGAACCGACCCCTAGGACTCGTCGTATGACAAGAGCCAGACAGGTGAGGTCTTTCATATAATAATAAATTTATCCTCTCTATACGGATAAAAACGAGAAGATATATCACGGTATATGTGCCTATTGAAAACAATGAAGAAGAGACAAACTGCAAATTACTTAATCACAGTTTTTTAGAGTGATCTTTGAAATGATTTATTGTACAGCGGAAAAGGTAGCGTGAATAAGAGAGACAACGCAAAAGTGAGAGAGCGCAGACGACAAAAGCACACCATGACGTACCATATCGTATTTTGTTGAATTTCGACAAGCTTTCGTTAATTAATTTATTTATCTACGCCCGAGGCGCAACGAGACATGTGGTAAATTAAAGAGGAAAAGAACATAATATTGTATTGATTCACCAGATTGGGGGGGGGGTTACCAAGGGCGTAAATCATGAATAATAATAATAATAATAATAATAATAATAATAATAATAATAATAATAATAATAATAATAATAATAATAATAATAATAATAATAATAATAATAATAATAATAATAATAATAATAATAATAATAATAATGAATAATAATAATAATAATAATAATAATGAATAATAATAATAATAATAATAATAATAATAATGAATAATAATAATAAATATACTTTAGGCAACGAAGAAGAGTGTGATTGAGTGTTCGTCAGATGAAGAAGTCGTGCCACCAAAGAAGATTAAGAAGAATATCTTAGGATTAGTTCATACTGTCGACGAGGTAATCATATAATATCCTGTCATTTAGAACGCTCAGTTATCTTCATTTTGATGTAAATTTGGTGTGAAATGCTGTGTGGGACCAGTTAGTATGAAGAGAGAAACTTTATGATTTTTTATTGCTATCCTATCATATTATGCAATATTGATTGTTTTCAGGAAGAAGATGATAGAAATGCGAAGAAGATCGATGGTGCAACAATGAAAGATCATCATTTGTCTGTTAATAGTTCGACCAATCAACTGGTTAGTTAATTTTTACGGTGAAGATGAGAGAGTACACAAAAGTTAGAGAGCGCAGACGATGAGAGTACGCATATGGTGCACCATACCGTAATTTTTTAACATTTTGCCAAATGTTCAATGCGTACTCTCCGAGAGGCAAAAACACTACTGTGCACATCACATCTACTATGGTCTATCAGAGAAAAGATATGGCAAAATGAGATAATGATATAGCAAACCCTGACATGTCCATCGAAGTGTATTGCTTCCGGTAACAAAAAGAGTTTAGTATTATCAATGTTTTTGTTTCTTTTCAGGCAAAGACCGCTACGAAATCGCCACAAAATGATGATAGACACAAGAGGAGGGAACATGTCGATCTTCCTTCTGTTAGAAATAAGGTAATTTTTTTAAATTTTAAAAAAATATCAAATGTTATGTAAATTATTATTATCAGGGTGAAGCGAATACGAAGAAGGATAAGTCCAAGGGTAATTCTATCGATCACGATGCCACGATTCCATATCTAGTGAATGATCAAGTGGGTTTTGATTTAAACACGTTTTATCAAGAGTTCAACAGGGAATATCCCCCGAAGGGGTTCGGGGTTGTGGAGAATAATTGAGAGCTCTGACATGAATGGCATCCCGGTTGGTGGTCCGAGCGTTGCATTGAAGTATGATTGTTTTGCGGGATAGTCGACTATTGATGTCACTGTGACCCGATGAAACCGCAGAAATCAGCTTACTTTAACTGCTAGAGGCAGTGGACGGTATCCAGTAGAGAGGTAGTCAAGTGGGTAGTCTTTTCATATTTATACAATTTTGCATGGTGTGCTCTGGTTTTAGTGTACTTATAAATTACCTCCTGAAGCTTACTTTAAGAAATGTGAAACGTAGGCCTACTTAAAGTGGCATACTGTAATTCGTTTCTTCAAATTGAAGAAAAAAACAGAGTAAGAGGAGTTGAAAGTACAAGATTCGTGATATACCTAATTGTCTCTCTTACCTGTTCTCTCTTCTATTGCAGAAAATATTGAGAATGACACAAAAACCAAAATCATTTTAGCATACACCTTTCGACAAACTGATGAATCGATTATATTATATTGTCGTGTCAGAGACAATTGTTTTTATCAACGTGTTTGAGGCACACCAACGGAAAGCAGATGGTTCTTCTTCATCTACTCAAACGAAATGCAACAAGAAAGATGAAACTAAGAAGAAAGTCAGCGTTGCTCATCTACACAAGGTTGTTTTGTTTTATTTAATATAATAATATAATTTGTAGTTTTATCAGGAAGAAGTCAAGACGAATGTGACTGATCAATCTATGGCAATATCTAATCAATCATCTTTATTTCCGTTTAGTGACCAAGTGGTTAGTTAGTTATTCTTTTCGTCGAGTTGTTCAATTAAATTTGCCAAAGATTAAATAAAGGGAACTTCTTTGATTTCTTGTTACTTCTCGAAATGACTAATGAGTGATGAGGAATGATAAATGACCAGAACTGATCTGTTATATGACCTGGGCCAGAAATCAAAGAAGTGCCAAATAAAGCCTTTTTCCAGACAGCTCTGCTGAAGTCGGTGCCACGAGATAAAGAGAAGGATCTTATTGATTTTCTCACATCTATCAATCAATCGAATCAAGTAGTATATTGATGCATAGGATTACTGTAACGTCCACTATTCTAGCCGGAATCAATCGATAATAGGGAGATTATGAAGGCAGCAAAGCAGTTTATCAGGGAATCGAATCGATTCACTTCCCGAAGACGAACAGTTGCTGAGATTGGTATCACTGGTGTGAAGGAGAATATTGATTATGAAGACGAGGATGCAATCGATAATGCTGAAGATCAATTATTGGTTAGTGGATATTATTGATCTATTACATATCACAGTAATTATGGAGTAAGAAGAAACAAATTGTTATCGGCTGCGTCAAAGAGAAAGAAAAGGAAGATTTGGCTTTTAAAAAAAATAAGCGACACCCCGAGCTCATTTGAAACTCTCCGCTCTGGCGCTGCTCTCTCGCTTTCTTTGTCTACGAGAGAATATTGCTAGAGAGGGAAATTTACTCAGGATGTCCCTTTAATGAATGATTTGAACGGAGTTATTGCAGAAGGATGAAAGTGATGATGAAGATGATGATGATATGGAGATTGCTGAGGTTATGCCACTATTTGATCTTTGATCTTTGATCTACGATTATTGATTTCATAGAGCGATGAAGGCGATGAGGAAGATGAAGAAGAGAATAATGATGATGACGATGAAGAAGAAATATTATATTTAAGAACTATTCGTGCCTCTTCAATCTCCAGGTATCACACATCCATTCTTTTGTTTATATTGCTTATATATCGTTTGTTCAGTTCGAGATTCGAATGTTTTGGATGTCACGCTGGATATGTTCAACGGCAAGAAGTCCAATGAGACCGTGGAAGAGGCATGTATTGTACTTTGTAATATACAGCGTTTCGAGAAAACTGAGAAACTGGTAGTGCGGAAAAAGCGAGAGAACACGCAAAAGTGAGAGAGTACACCATCGTACAGTAATGCCGTAATTTTTGTTATTTTGCCAAATTTGAACGCGCTATCCCTGTGTTAGAGAAACGCTGTTAAAGGTACACCCCAAGCCAGGGCTGTGCGGAAAATTTGTTTTCGGAAAATTTCGGAAAACGGAAATTTTCCGAAATTATTTTTCGGAAAATTCGGAAAATACGGAAAATTTCGGAAAAATCGAAATTTGCCTCAAAATATATAAATTTTCGTGTTTAACAAAATTATTGTTTTATTCAAGTCATGAAAATCACAACATCAACAAAGAACAAGATCAAGAACATAATACAACAATAAATAATTAGAAGTCATAACCAAGGATGGGAATGTTAGTAGCAAGGAAGAGCAATTGATGCAAATTACCGTATACTTGCATATTAAATATCACGAGTGGAATATCTCCCAAGCACCGTAAACATAAAAAAATCGACTTTCTTCTATTTTTCTTTAAAATTCGGAAAATTTTAAAGGTTCGGAAAAATTTTTAAAATTCGGAAAATTTTCCGACGGAAAATTTTTCCGATTTTTCTCGGAAAATTCGGAAAATCGGAAAACGGAAAATGCACAGCCCTGTCCCAAGCTATTTTTTCTCTCCGCATTGGCAATACTCTCTCGTAGACAAAGAAAGCAAGAGAGTATGGTCAGAGCGGAGAGTTTCAAATTAGCTTGGGGTGTCGCTTTAAGTTATGTAAAGAGGAGCTTATATTTCATTTCAGACACCCCTTCTCAACAGTACATTTACAATCAAGACAGTGCCACCCGCTCAGGTAGTATATCTGAGCATTTTTGATCTTCTTTATGTGCCACTTTATATCCATTTAGTTATTACTATATTACATATTATAATATGACCTGATAAATTAAATTATTCTCATAGGATCAATACACCTCCACTCCCCGTCGTCGTCTTGTACCCAAGCCACTTCCGAGAAGAATAACACGCATGTCACCTAAGGATTGACCAAAATCGTCTGCTTTACTACACACTTTTGAGTTGACCCCCCCTTTTCTCCACGGTTTTCGATGGTCCTTGGGTAAGACATCCCTGAGCCAGAGTAGCAAGGTTGGTAGATCAATCGTCTCTCCAGGAGCTCACGTCAAAGTTCGTCGTTGAGGCTCCTTCCGATGCGATTTTCTCGGCTCACAGGAGAGCTAGGAAAAAGTGTTCAACAGATGAAATGTATAATTTCTCGAGTACTTTCAGATAAAAATGTGAAAATCCAACTTATTGATTTTGTATTCCATAAAGAATTGATTTTGTTCCATAGTTCCGGGACCTATTTTGTTTTGGGCTCAATCGATAGAGCTCGTCAATAGCTTTCATTTAAGCCCTTGGGAGCCGATTTAAGTTGGCATTTGGCTGAATGACGGCCAGAAAAGTGCATTTGAATGCTGGTAGATCATTAATGAAAGCCGCGCGTTGCTTTGATCTACTCGCCATCGTCGGTTAATTGACTGGATTGTCCTATAATATACTGGAGAATGGGATGACGATCAATCTGACGTCGAATCGCTCACCCAAGTTCGTTTTGTTCTCGCTGCGGCCAAACCAGCGAAATTAGCTAATTCCGATGGTTCCTGGTACGGATTGACCGATGAATACTGTAGATAAGAGAGACAGTTCTATTTAGAGCTCTCTGGATCTCTGGCCAAGTGATCTATGTTTCTCGAAGAATTCCCGAGAGTGTTCTGGCTGGATTGAATCGACGTAACCATCTTGGATGCCCATCCACTGGGCGGCACTGGAACTTTCTCTCATATCTGCAGCATTCATCGGTCAATCCGTACCAGGAACCATCGGAATGGACCAATTTCGCTGGTTTGGCCGCAGCGAGAACAAAACGAACTTGGGAGAGCGACTCGACGTCAGATTGATCGTCAGCCCATTCTCCAGTATATTACAGGACAATCCAGTCAATTAACCGACAATGGCGAGTAGATCAAAGCAACGCGCGGCTTTCATTAGTGATCTACCAGCATTCAAATGCAGTTTTTTGGCCGTCATTCAGCCAAATGCCAACTTAAATCGACTCCCAAGGGCTTAAATGAAAGCTATTTACGAGCTCTATCGATTGAGCGCAAAACAAAATAGGTCCCGGAACTGTGGAACAAAATTAATTCCTTATGGAATACAAAATCAATAAGTTGGATTTTCACATTTTTATCTGAAAGTACTCGAGAAATTATACATTTCATCTGTTGATCACTTTTTGCTAGCTCTCCTGTGAGCCGAGAAAATCGCATCGGAAGGAGCCTCAACGACGAACTTTGACGTGAGCTCCTGGAGAGACGATTGATCTACCAACCTTGCTACTCTGGCTCAGGGATGTCCTACCCAAGGACCATCGAAAACCGTGGAGAAAAGAGGGGGTCAACTCAAAAGTGTGTAGTGGAATCAGTCAATCCTTAGCTGACATGCGTGATAAGACAGGGTACTGTAGCTCAGGATACTGTAAGTATCGATTTGTTTATCATTTTATTGGTCGAGTAGTAAAAACATTTTCAAAATAATCCCTGGAAATCTGGACGGTTGAGTTTGAAAAAAGTTATGACGAAAAAATCAAAACTTGATAACCTTTTGCACGGTACTGTAAATATCATTGTTATTTAAAGGTTCAGTTATTTGCTGATATGTAACATGTAATATTGCAAATGAATTAATATATTTCAGAAAGTCGGAGGATCGACTGAGCAAAATTTGATCATGAGGGAGAGTATTGAGAGTATGTTTGTTTCCACTCCTCCCTATGAATTATTGATTGATCGTAGGAATTCGTCATCTTCGAATACTAATGAAAGAGAAGAAGAGGATTGGAGAGAACACAGTGAAGGAGGATAAGGAGGTAGTTTATTCATTATTTAATGAAATAATGTATTATTTTATTTGAGATTCGAACGATTGTCGAGGAAGATCAACCTCTCAAGGCATTCTACTAACTCAACTCTTTTCTATTTAAGAAAAAAATCTAAATACGTATTATATCTAATTATATTAAATGTCATTCTTTGCTAACATCTGTTTCTGTACCATGCTAACGATAAATTAATAACTTATTATATCACACTTTGAGTTGAACTATAGTGCAGTCGCGCAAAAATAATTTCTCACTAATAGATGCATGAGAAATCGTGCGCACGATTTTAATTTGATAATTAAAAAGAATTGCGTGCAAATTTGAGAAGTCGACTCATTCCTATTCATTTTCACTCTTCGAGCGGTGGATTTTTTCTTATGGACACTGCGCGACTTTGCACGAAATTAAGAGTCAAAATCGCGCAGAATGCCTTTCATCATTTTAACGTCGAACATTGGTCGACCGGTCGTGCACGAATGAAGATCTCTACTACACAATGATATGATTGATTGATTAGAATGATAAAGCCATGTCTAAACTAATTGAAAGGAATAGAAAAGCGAACAGAATGTACAAGCGTCGCTACATTCGCATTATGTGCCTCACGATATCACGTAACCGTTACATTTCGCTTACGATTACGTCCCTTTAACTTAACGGAGCTGAAGCCTTTGTCAACGGTCTCTTCAACGCTCTACGCTCTTTCGTTGTTATAGAACAGAAAAATAGTGTGCGCAATGAAGAGACCATTGAGAGAGGCTACGCTCCCTTTAATTAAGATTTCATTTTAACAATCAATATTGTATTGTTCTCAAGTATACGAAAATATCGACACGAATCAGGTTTATCGATCGAGTTCATGTGGTGATGAGTGTTATTTGAATGATTAATAATCATTTCTTCTTTCTGAACAACTCCAACCACTTCATCGCACTTTCTTTCAATGCATTCGAACCTTTCTGAAAATTAAATTAATCAATATCGAATTGTATTATTTAAAGATGTTTATTATGTCAGAGAGCATTGGCGGACTTTCGATATTTTTATAGTTATCAAAAATACAATAAAAATAAAAATACAATTAATCGAACAACCTTTCCAATCTTCGTATCACTCTTTCGATCCTTAGTATTCGTGCCCTTTAACTTATTCGTTCCACTCTTCTTTTGGTCCTTCAAAGATCAGATTTCAAGACCAAAGATCAAAGATTAACTCACTCTTTCATCTCCATCGACATATCCATAGTCATCACCATCACTTTCGTTTCCATCTTCGTCCTGACCTTTACTGTCTATGTAACGATAACCAACGGGCTAAATTAAATATTTTTGAAAAAAAAAGATCAATCAATAAGCCAGAAAATCAATATTTTATTGTTTTTGAAGATACCTCAAGAGCGTTGACATCCGAAACATCCGTTGTGATCTTCTCATAGGACTGCACACTGGAAATCGATATTCTAGGTGGTTCTGCAAAGGCATTTATAGGATAATCAATGTATTATTCACCTTACCTTCACTTTGATCTTGGGTCGTTTCAATCTTTTCAACAGCATCAACATTCTGATTATCCTTTTCTTTCTTTTTCTTTGGAGATTTCGTTGGGGTTTTCGGTCTGACGACATGAATCGATTCGGGGACGACGCGACTGAGAAGATCAAAGATCAAAGATTAAAAATCAAATATCAACAAATCACCTCCAGAAGTTTTGGTGCATATGGGCGGCATCAACTGCAATCTTCACTACATCTTCACTCATCTTCGGAGTGTTATGTTTATCCTAAAATGCCATTTTTACATAAAAATTAATAAATAATAAACAATCGATAATTATGTGAAATTTGAATAAGCCTCTGCAGCGTGTCCAAATGGACTGGGAGAGCGAATACTATCACAGTCCATATTTTTCTGACATTTTTCCAATTTTGAATACCCGAAAATCTTCACAAGATGACATGATAAGACAAGATGAGTTCTCACAAGATGAGCTTGGATTAGTTTCTCCGTATCTTTTCGAGCTTCCTCCGTGACAGGACGTTCGATCAGAATTTCGAGTAATCCGCCCCTGAATAACGACAAAGATCAAAGATTATAGAGCGAAAATCAAAGATCAGACTCACTTTTGGAACACCGAATTGAATTTTCGTACTGCTTTCAGATTTCCGGGTTTGAGTGGAACGCCACCAGAGTCGAGGAGAGCATCACCGACTGAGAAATACCGCTCGGCTGCACTGTTAGACGTGACCTGCAATGATTATTGATTGACTGCGACGCGACACGCAGCGCTTCTGACATCCACCACGATGTATTTGGTACTCTTGTGTACGGTGATGGTATCGATCACAAATCCAAACGCTGACCCGATTAATTTATCGTAATCGCTCTGCAAAATATGGAATACAAATTTAAAAAAAAGCTTTGGTACAAATATAGGTTTTGCATGACAAAAGTGCATTTGGGTCTCCATGAAATGCTGCGAGAATTGTATTATTTGTGTCTACTACCAACCTTCTGACACTCAATTACTTGATAACAGTATCCCCTCTGCAGAGGCAATCTCAACTGAACATATCGATTTATTGATTTTATTTTACTAATGCCTATACCACATGGAGAGCTGTCTGAATCCTTCCTTCCTCTGGAACACAGGCAAATAGACGTCTACTGAGTAGTAGTACAGACTGGAATTAGGCCATTGACACTCTATTCAATCGATCGATAACTGTACATTTCTGGTGGTTAAAACCCTTTTCAATTGTTGTTCATCTTGTACGGGCTCTCCGTTAATCTGAAAATCGATAAATCAGAATTATTGATTCTTTTCAGGATGATGTACCTTCAGAATACGGTCTCCAACAGTGAAAAACGCGCTGGCGTTATTTGCATGGACATAGTCAACTTCGAGAACGGTGAGATCACCGTCGAGTTTGAGCCCTTTAACGTCCTAGAATTGCGTAGTCGTGTAGATTACGGTTGGATGACATTTCCTAATGTTTACCTTGGATGACAACAATGGAATGGACAGGTCGAATTCTCTAACTTGGAGAAGATTCAACTGTGATATGTGAGTAGAATCTGGACGGGGATCCAATGGAGCACTGAAGTGATTTAATTGAATGACTTAAGACTTAAGGATGATTTAATATGGACTTAATTAGGAATTATGATCGACTTAAGGATGCCTTAAGCTGGGCGTAGGGGTAGTTAAGTTTGACTTAAGGATGCCTCAAGATGGAGTTCGGGTTACTTAAGGTAGTCTTAAGGTAGTTAAGATGTACTCACTTCAATGAGGCAAAGGACCGACGCATTCCTATTCGCGACGACCGTCTAGTAGAACAGGAGAGAGAATGAATGAAAAAAGAATCGAAGATGAAATGGAATGGCGAATGAGAATGGAGTGATCGGTGCAAAATCATATAATAAGATTAGAATATTAAGGTTGCAAAAATTATAATGGCAAATTTGCCCTCTCACTTTTGCACGCTCTCTCGTGCTCTCTCGTCTGACAAATAAAGTCTTATCTATGATATTAATAATAATAATAATAATTTATATATATATATATATATATATATATATATATATATATATATATATATATATATATATATATATATATATATATATATAGTAGCGCCCAAAAGTCTGAATACACTTTTTATTTCTGTTGTAATTTTTGGATCAGTTGAGATATCAAGCTGTAATGTAGACATTATGTACCCAATGTATGTATGTATTCGATACCCTTATAAGGTCTCACGGGCCTTTCTGGTTATTGCATAGTGACAACGCTACCGAACAATACTTTTTCGAAAATTCATTATTCTTTCAGGGATTTTTTCGTACTCATCAAGCTTCGTGAGCATTGAGAGAACTACAAGTCCTATACAAAAAAAAGTTTCAGGTTGCTGCGAATTCGGGTATTGGCTGCAGACTTGCTGCAATATCGCGATCGCAAAATCATATCTCGGCTTCTAGAAGATCTTTAAAGGAGTTCATAGCAGCAAACTGATTCTCTTGGTGATTCCTGATAATCCTGTAAGTTTGGTAGCTGTAGCTCATCATTCATCCTTATGGATCGAAAAAGTTACTTTTTTTACAAGACCCAACTTTGAAGGTTCACAATTCTGAGGGCGGACCTTGTAAAAATCTGGTTTTTGGATAGAAATGTTTCAAATCTATTAATTAGTCGATTCCCTGCTTGTTAGAACGATTGCTTATCTTTCTTGCCTGCGGCAGTCGATTATCTGAAGGATACTCGTTTTGGCCGCGCCCCCTTTTCATCTCGCAGCACGTAACCATCTCTAGGTCTTTCATGCTGTTCAATGACGATTTTAGCCGCTTTTAGAGATTTGAGTTGTCAGAAAGGGGAGACACTGTATGAATCGAGTTTTTGATCTTTGATCTTGCTATTTTCTATGTTTGATCTTTGATCTTTGGTCATTTTTCGTTAAACTTAGCTCAAAATCACACTGAAAAATCGTTTCATTCGATAACAGAAGATCAAAAACGCTTTTAGACTACGATGTTCAGGATTAGCCACAATACGTTTTAGAGTGATTTCATTTATCAAAGCTCGTTGATCAGTATGGAAGACCCAGAGATGGTTACGTGCTGCGAGATGAGAAGGGGGCGCGGCCAAAACTAGTATCATTCAGATAATCGACTGCCGCAATCAAGAAAGATAAGCACTCGTTCTAACAAGCAGGGAATCGACTAATTAATAGATTTGAAACATTTCTATCCAAAAACCAGATTTTTACAAGGTCCTCCCTCAGAATTGTGAACCTTCAAAGTTGGGTCTTGTAAAAATGTGATTTTTTCGATCCATGAGGGTGAATGATATGCTAGCGCTACCATACTTACATGATCATTAGGATTCACCGAGAGAATCAGCTTGCTGCTTTGAACTCCTTTAAAGCTCTTCTAGAAGCCGAGATATGATTTTGCGACCACGAAGTTGCAGCAAGTCTGCAGCCAATACCCGAATTCGCAGCAACCTGAAACTTTTTTTTCTGGATAGGCCTTGTAGTTCTCTCAATGCTCACGAAGCTTGATGAGTACGAAAAAATCCCTGAAAGAATAATGAATTTTCGAAAAAGTATTGTTCGGTAGCGTTGTCACTATGCAATAACCAGAAAGGCCCGTGAGACCTTATAAGGGTATCGAATACATACATACATTGGGTACATAATGTCTACATTACAGCTTGATATCTCAACTGATCCAAAAATTACAACAGAAATAAAAAGTGTATTCAGACGTTTGAGCGCTACTGTATATATATAGGTATATCTCCTTATTGTTGCTCACATTGGTCTCCTCTTGTTCTTCTACATCGGAGTACAGCAACTCCTCATCAGTGGCACAAGATTACAAATTATTTTAATAATTTAAAAATGAAGCATAGTACACAGCTTCTAAAGGATATGTCGAGCTCTTCAACTCCTCATCGGATCGTCCGACCTCTTATCCACTGGACCCCATTATGTGATGAGTCAAACGATCTACGGCTTTGCCCATTTCTTACTCTTGCGAATTTCAAGAAATTTAATTTTCGATTTTACGCATATCTCACATTCAATTCTCGATGGCTGCGAAATTTTGGCTGGCCAAGGGAATGTACATAATCGTCAGGGTAGTCAGTTTGCGATAAAAAGGCCAATTAGTCGTGGTTTTTCGGGAAGAAGGCAAATTTGTACCCATTTGTTTTAGTTCATTTTCATATATGAGTTACATTAATGAATACTCGTCAAATTAAAGAAATAAAAAAAAGTCACCCACCGAGAGGCATTTGTAGGAAAAATAAAACAAAAAATAAAACAAATTTATTATTGGTTTTTAAATTTTTTCTGGGCCTCACGGTTTTGGACCGGGATGATTCTTGGTGTAATTTACCTGCTTATTATTACCCATCGTCGCATACACATATCGAACGAATCCGTAAACTTTGAAATTTTGATGCCATTATGTTGAACTTACGTTATTTAGCGAAGGAGCAGATATGACGAACCCTAACTCCGTCTGTGATCTCATGCCACCCCATAAGACACCTATGCACAATTTGGGCCCGATCGGTTCCTATCACTTTTTGACCAAGTGCCAAGCCATAATGCACTGTTACATTTGCCTTACGTGCCTACGCCGTAACCCCCTCCGCCGCGTCGGAGAGGCGACGGAGGGGGTTACGGCGTAGGCACGTAACGCAAATGTAACAGTGCATAAGCAAAATGTTCACTGAGTCAGATAGTCTCTCATAAAACACTATCTGAGAGAATTCAACAACTGGAATATTTCTTGGTATCGATGAAAAATGATTTTTTCTGTCTTATGTGTGATAAATACAGGCTCCATGAGTGTAGTTCACTGGTACTTGGAAATTGCTTCCAATTGAAAATTCGCTTCAGGGGGTGACCACACAACGATTTGGCGCCTTTTCCTAAAAAGTTTATTTCGAATCCAATCGATTCGGGAGTGGATGCAATCGACTCCTTGCCTAATTCTAAGAAACTATTGTGGAGGAGAGTTTTTTGATCAACGGTCAACGAAGGCTGGAATCAGGAAATTTCGAAAAAAAATTCACATTAAATTAATTCTCACTATTTTCCCATGGAGAAAGTAAATTTTTTATTTGCTCAATCGCTTCTACATATCATAACACATCTTCAGTTTAAAAAGTGTAATTTATAAAAAATGGGAAATTTATGCGCGAATCAATTTTGTTCGTTGAACTTAATTGTGGTGAGGATTGGCGACTTTTCATAAAAAGTTTATTTCGAATCTAATCGATTCGGGAGTGGGCACATTCGAATCCTTGACTAATTCTAAAAAACTATTGCTGAGGAGAGTTTTTGGATCAACGGTTAACGAACGCTGGAATTGGTAATTTTCGAAAAAAAATGTTTACATTAAATTAATTCTCACTATTTTCCCATGGCGAATGTAAACTTTTTATTTGCTCAATCGCTGCTACATATCATAACACATCTTAGCGCGTATACGAATAAGTAAATAGAATTAAAATTACATCACAATGATGATTAGAATAGTGAACAACACTGCCCAACTACAGCTACACTCCGAACCACCGGATGAACAGTCAAATACCCATGTCATTGCGTTGAAATACGCACGAAACAAGCAGAAAAGCGACAAAAAATCGATTAGGAAATCTCGCCTTCTTGCCCTTACCGTAATTCCTCACCATAATTCATACAACAACGACAAAATTGATTCGAACACAAATTTATATTTCTTTATAAATTACACTTTTTTAACTGAAGATGTGTTATGATATGTAGCAGCGATTGAGCAGATAAAAAGTTTACATTCGCCATGGGAAAATTGTGAGAATTAATTTAATGTAAACATTTTTTTTCGAAAATTACCAATTCCAGCGTTCGTTGACCGTTGATCGAAAAACTCTCCTCAGCAATAGTTTCTTAGAATTAGTCAAGGATTCGAATGCGCCCACTCCTGAATCGATTAGATTCGAAATAAATTTTTTATGAAAAGTCGCCAATCCTCACCACAATTAAGTTCAACGAACAAAATTGATTCGCGCATAAATTTCCCATTTTTTTATAAATTACACTTTTTAAACTGAAGATGTGTTATGATATGTAGAAGCGATTGAGCAAATAAAAAATTTACTTTCTCCATGGGAAAATAGTGAGAATTAATTTAATGTGAATTTTTTTTTCGAAATTTCCTGATTCCAGCCTTCGTTGACCGTTGATCAAAAAACTCTCCTCGACAACAGTTTCTTAGAATTAGGCAAGGAGTCGATTGCATCCACTCCCGAATCGATTGGATTCGAAATAAACTTTTTAGGAAAAGGCGCCAAATCGTTGTGTGGTCACCCCCTGAAGCGAATTTTCAATTGGAAGCAATTTCCAAGTACCAGTGAACTACACTCATTGAGCCTGTAATTATCATACATAAAACAGAAAAATCTATTTTTCGTCGATACCAAAAAAAATTCAGTTGTTGAATTTTCTCAGATAGTGTGATATAATAAGCATGCCTTTGAAGACATTCAGACAATCGGAATACTCTAGGTTATCCTGGTTTAGGGATTCGGAGGGCTGAACTATTATTACCGTAATAATATCTGGTCCGATCCGGCCCTGGTACCGCCCCATTTAGGGGCAATCTGGACTTCTGCAGTAGTGCCAATTTATTCACTATAAATTGGCAAACGTGTGATAAACAATAAGCAATTTCAACAACTTTATCAGCCGATTAGGGGATGTCAGATGGGTCGTCATTAGGGGTCGTTAGGGTTCTCCAAAGAGTCCGATCTCAAATCAAATATGCATTCATAATTGGTTTACAATATCTATACACTATAAATAAAACAGAATAGTCATCTGTTTGACCAGACCACGCCCCCTTCCCTCTCTCTCTCTCTTTCAATGTAGTGCTCGGCGTACACCAGACGGGTTTGGTGCGCGATGGAGCTCATCAGCGGTGGGCGGGGCTTAGTCGGCTTCCAACTCTCTCTCTGCTCTCTCTCTCTCTTCTCTCTCACAATCAGCTCCGACTTGGCGGAGCCCACGGCTGGTTTTACATATAGCACAGTTAGCATAAATAAATAGCTGCTGACAAGGATCTTTATCAAGAATAAAAATTGAAGATATTTGAAAATTCGAAGTATAATAAACAAGATCAAAGATCATTTTACTAATATTGACCGCTCTCTCGAAGCTATAACAACAAACATGATCGCTTTCCATAATCGAATCACACCTGAATCAATCAATCATCCTTTGTCTTCATCATTCCATTATCCACTTCTTCATCATCTCTTCATTCATTCATTCTTAGTCTTCTCCGTCTGACCATTCGGTCACTCTTTCCTCATCGCTCCCACGTACAGCGCATACCATGAGCGATCAACCTGCCGACGCAGCGTCACCTGCTGAGGTTGGTTCAGAGATCAAAGATCAACCTATGTTAAATCTCTAGTCCATATTTCGCATGCTATGAAAGATCACCACTAAATTTGCAGAAGAAACCTGAGGAGCAACCCAAGAAGGAGGAGACCACTGCACCTCCAGCTCCATCTACTGAGCCGCCCAAAGAGAACCAAGAGCCTCCCAAGGAAGCTCCCAAGGAGAACCAGGAGAATGCCAAGGAAGCCCCCAAGGAGAACCAGGAGCCTGCCAAGGAGGCTCCCAGTGAGACTAAGGAACCCCCGAAAGAGGGTTCGAAGGAGGGAGGCGAGGCTAAAGAGGCCGCGAAGACTGAAGAGGCTCAGAAGTCTGAGGCTGCAAATGATGCCGCCGAGAAGTCGTCCGTAGAGAAATCGATCAGAGAACCTGAAACAAAGTGGATCGATGATGTCATCAAGCGCTTAGAAGGTATGCAAAAGATCAAAGATCAAAGATCAACGATCACAAGTTACAGTACTCTCCCATTACAGTAATCATAACGGCTCCTTCCACGATGATCACGCAAATCCTTCATATGAACGAGGTCATCGCTATTCTGCAGGCTCTCACTCCGATCATCATGGAGGTACGGTAGGGGAGGGGGTGTACTGTATAGGGGATACGATAACCGGCACAAAATGATCTCGAAACCGACCGTTTCGGGTGTTATTGAATTATGAAAATGACGTTGCCTTTCCCCAATTTGGTTTTTTCGTGTAACATGTTGTTGGGGTGATATCAACACATAACGTACCAATCGTTAATTCAGGAAGGCAGTCTAGCCGAGTGCGAGGCCCCCTGCAAGGTCGTCGGCGACATTCACGGACAGTTTGTGGTAGGCCGGAATCTGGCGTAATCATCGGATCAAAATAATCTATTTAAGCACATGCACATGCTCTTCGATATGATCGGACGAGTGCCCAAGGAGCGCATGATGTTCCTCGGTGATTATGTCGATAGAGGACCCCACTCCATTGAGGTACAGTGTCCCATCCACGCTCCAAAAATGTCCCCGATTCACTCCGCTCCCCTCTTCCAGGTCGTGCTGTACCTGTTCGCGCTCAAGATTCGTCATCCCACTCGCATCTTCCTACTCCGTGGCAACCACGAAACGCCCGCCGTCAATAAGATCTACGGATTCTACGCAGAACTCATCAACAAATTCGGATATCCAGGGTATATATTTTGTGATCTTTTCAAAGGTAAAGAAGATTAGAGAGAAAACTCCTCGTTTTACACACTCTCGACTATTTTTTTTCTATTCGTGACTACACATGCACAAACATGAGCGATACTCGACAATGAAACAAAATAGATCCATGAGTAGGACAGATGACATCCAATTACCCTATTCACAATTACCGTATACGTTACCGTACCACAATTACCGTATCAGCTACCGTATCCATTCAGAGTCGGTCTGTGGTATGACTTCCAGTCCACCTTCAACCGTCTTCCACTCGCTGGACTCATCGGCAAGAAGGTGAGCTTATCTATGATATCTTGGATATTTATATGTTTATCCCTTGATCTTTGATCTTTGATCTTTGATCTCATGACATTTGATATGTTTCTCCCTTGATCTTTGATCTCATGACATTTGATATGTTTATCTTTTGATCTTTGATCTCATGGCAATTGATTTGTGTATCCCTTGATCTTTGATCTCTGAGCTTTGATCTTTGATCTCTGATCTTTGATCTCAGGTTCTGTGCATGCACGGTGGCCTGTCGCCCGAACTCGTCTCGCTCAACACCATCAGAAACATTGTTCGACCCTGTGAACCACTCGACAAGGGGCTATTGATTGATCTCCTCTGGTCCGATCCCACCAACAAGGTACGGTAACCCGCTCTTTCAAATACTGTAGATTGATCTTTGATCTATGTAGATTGATCTTTGATCTTTGTAGATTGATCTTTGATCTTTGTAGATTGATCTTTGATCTCTGTAGATTGATCTTTGATCTTTGCCAGGGCGATGGTTGGTTCCACTCCATTCGTGGTATCTCGTACATGTTCGGCAAGCAGGTGGTCAATCAGTTCTGCGAGGTCCTCGGCATTGACCTTATCATTCGCGCCCACCAGGTACTAACTACGAGAGCTTACCGAAAATGGGCGGAGCTTACCGAAAATGGGCGGAGCTTACCGAAAATGGGCGGAGCTTACCGAAAATAGGCGGAGCTTACCGAAAATGGGCAGAGCTTGCCGAAAATGGGCAGAGCTTATCGAAAATGGGCGGAGCTTACCGAAAATGGGCGGAGCTCACCGAAAATGGGCGAAGCCTAATCCCTTAATCTACAGGTGGTCCAGGACGGTTACGAGTTCATGGGAGGCCGTAAGCTCATCACGGTCTTCTCGGCGCCCAACTACTGCAATCAGTTCAGCAATGCCGCCGCCGTGGTGTGCATCGACGCAGAGTTGAAGGTAGGTGGGGCCACAAGGGGGCGGGGATACACGCAAACTACAGAAAGCATGACATCCTTGCAGGTGTCCTTCCAACAGATGATGGTCCCTCTGGTGCCGGGCAGCAAGGCCAAGCCGGCGCCCGTAGTCGCGGCCGATCTCCGAGAGCCCAAGGTCGCGCCCGTCACCAAAGTACGTTTGCGGTGTGCCCACAGAAGAAACCCGACCTCATGTACCCCTGCACACTACACACTAACACTAAACACTCATGCACTAAACGGTTAGGGTTTGAAACACTTGGATTTAAGGATTCTCATGGTACGGCTTTAAAATCCTCAAATACAACTGTTTCAAACCCTAACCGTTTAGTGCATGAGTGTTTAGTGTTTAGTGTACAGGGCTACATGAGCTAGGGTTTTTTTCTGTGAGTGTGTTGCCGTTGGGTTACGGTATTCTGCCACTTGCCAAACTTTTCAGATGGACTACAAAAACAACAACGCATCACCGGCCAAGGCTTAGGAGTGCTTTGATGGAGTAGTAGATGTCATTACGAGCCCGATAAAAGGTCGTTAATGGCACTTGTCCAACACATCGCATTAATGAACACACATTTATTACAATACGATACCATCAATCGATAATCGACCAAGGGGTAGATCACAATGTACAAATATGCATAATATACATGAGATTAAATATTCTAAGAAGAACAATTAGTTAAATAGTCGAGGAACGCAATAACAAACAACAATGAGATCGTGAACGTGGAACAGGAAATATAATGACAGTAGACTTGCAAAGGTTACGGTATATCAGCACGACTACCGTACCCTTACTTTGTCGGTCTTCTCGAACCCTTGGACATGGGCTTGTTGGCTACGGCGACAGCAGGCACTACTGGGCGTCGACGTACTGTAATGGGAATAGTTACCGTAACCCAAACAATCGTTGTGGGACTCACAATCGTTGGGATCGTCGTAGTGCATGGGCATACCACCGGCCGGCTGACGCAGGTAGTTCACATCTAAATAAATCAATCAATCAATAAATCAATCAATAAATAAATAAATAAATAAATCTTTTAAAATTTATTGATTTATTTTGTTATGTTTGTAAAAACTTCGTCTCCACAGTAACGTTCACATTGACTATCAATGATTGAGAAAACTGGAAAAATTAAGCAAAAACTGAATTTTAAATTGAAATTTTATCTTAAAATGTTCGATAATCCGTACCGGCGAAGGGTCCAGTCGCTGTGGGTGGCAGCTGCGCCTCTACATTCTCAAAGTCCGGAGTGACGGGAATGAACCACAATGGACCATCTGAAGATAGGAATGTATTTTAAAATTGCAAGACCCCACTGACCACGACAGAATTAGTCATTACCGCAGCCCGATATTACAGTAGCTCTCAAGACACATACGGTACGTAATCATACATTTTCGAGCACCCACATTGTGAGTGAACAGTTTTGAGTTTTGAAACCCATTTAGGAATATGCGGGAGATCGAGATTAGCAAGAGTCACCCCCATTTCGGGTCAGTTCCGAGCACTTGAGATGTAGATCGGGGCAGTTCTGTTCTAATTTCGGGTCCGTTTATAATTCGCAAAAACAATAGATTGTGGATGGGGCGAAAATGTATGACCGTAATCGTTTTGGCTTCCATACCAACAGCTGATGGTAGCGCCGGCAATCGGAGGTCTTCTTCGTCCGATGAGCACTGCATCTCGTCGGCCTTCAGATTCACCACATCGATCTCCACCTCCTCATTGTCCTGAAGAAGGAAAAGAGTTGAGTGATAGAGAGAGACAAAGTAAGAAAAGGATTAGACAGCAACCAAACAATACATAGGGTCATGAAACTATTTTCGATATCCACAACCCAACCCACATTGACATCGTTATCTCAGTGACATCTAGCGATCCCCCCATTGACATCTCATTCCATGTACACAACGTCAAAACCATACGTGGGCGGCATTATCGCTAGCCTGTTCCTATTCTGGCACCCACTCTAAGCAAAATTCGCTCAAACATGAAATCTTTACGCCCCCCCCAACCCTATCTTAATTTCCAGCGGCAAAGGTTGCCCACATATGGTCAAAACGAAAGAGACGAAACATTTGAACCCCATCAACTGACCGATTCATCCTTCTCCTCCGGATCGGCGTCCTCATCTTCCAGATCAAACTCGCCCTCCTTCTCTACGTATCTACAATGCAAACAAAATACATAAGTCCACTGATCCCACAAAGTGTTCATATCATCAAATCACTCACAAACATGAAGCCAATCAGTAAAAATCCGATTTATATCCACTACTCCACTACTCATACCATACCATCCTTTCTTTCTTATACAGGAGAATAAACGATTTGATTTCATACATTTTCGGTACCCTCGCCGTTTATTTTTATATAGTGCGTCAATTCTCGAAATAGGGTGGGTTGATTCACAGAATTCGTTATTTTCGCTTAAAAATCGTAATTTTTAGCCTCCTTTTTAATCAAGTGGCCTAAAATAGGCCTTATATAGTGGGACAATCCTCGCACTAACAAGAGGGTATGGCAATGTATGTTTGATTTGGACTCAACAATAATTCTCCTAGTAAATCAGTCAGTATATAGTATATCACCTCGCATTCTCCTCCAACTCCGTGAATTCGGGCGCGAACGCTGACCAATTTTCCACATGTGCCTGCAATCATGCACGAATCAGGGTCATATGTAGGTCGAATAACTATTTATTTATTTGTTTACTTAAATAAATAACTAACTAACTAACTAACTACTACCTGACTGTAACTACCTTACAGATTTGCAGAATGCGGTCTGGTTTTCACAACAAAAAAAATCACAAAATGCGGTCAGGTTTTCACAAAATGCAGTCGGATTTTGAAAAAAAATCCA
>CALSFV010000340.1:300000-322707 GCA_943737045.1 Parapristionchus giblindavisi
TAAAACACATGCAAATCAAACCTAATTACCAATTGTTTCAGCGAGATTTACATAGCCAAATAATGTCTAGACAGGACTCAATCGATAACTCCACTAATACCGTACCTCTGGACATCGTTCGCCTCCATAGTTCTTCTCAAGAAGTTCACTGCTAATCATCTGGAACAGGGATACCGTAGATCGAGGCATCATCTTTATCGATTCATTTAGATAAACTATAGTGGTTTACGTCTACCTCTCACTCAAAAATCAATAATTGCTATCCACCGTAAGGCAATCGTGTAATCTGTTTATTGATCAATCGCAAGAACAGTTCGGGAAATAATGGGAAAGGTGTGAAGGATTATGAGAGAGAGAGGTTCAACATACTTTACATGTCTCTAGGGTTATACAGATCTTATCCAAGTGTGTGTCTAACGTTGCTCATGTGAACACGGCTATTGATTCATTGACAAAGAATACGGTAGTAGGGAGGGGTACGGTAAATGAAACGGGAGGACTACGGTACAATGCACGGAGACCCGGAATTCCACAGAGGACGGATGGGAAAATGTCGTATCATATCCCATAAAAAAGGTCAAATAAATGATTTCTCAAGAATAAAAGGAGGCGCATAACTGGGCTAGAGGTTCGGGGGTTATCTGTGTGGTCAGGTACATACCAATTCTGTATATATATTTAATATAATTAGCTAGATAGCTCAACAGTAATCGATAATAACTATCATAGTTGCATACATAAGCTCTTCTCGCTACGAGTCTACTACAAACAGAGTACATAATATATGGGAATGTAATGGATCATGATGATGCTATAACTAGAAAGGGGCCATCTAATGACTGGAATGGAAAGATAAGAAGGGTAGGATGGAGCCCAGGGCGTTGACAAAACCGTATACTACTGCGGCCTTATCCATGAACATTGACGTCGCGTTTCTCGATAAATGATTTTGGAAACGTTCATAGGACAAGGTCGGATGAGAACCGACTGGATGAAAACTAATTCCGCAAATGAATAGACAATGAATTATCTATCGGTTCTCATCCGTCCTAGTTCCAGTTCATGGATACGGCCACAGCGCGTGAATGAATTGGTGACGGGAAGACTCGGGGAAACCACTAGAGAACAAGCAAGACGACAATGATGGACCAAAAGGAGGGAGATCATATCGATTGATTGGATCGATCAGGACTGGCGCCCGGATACTGTACAATAAGAATACTGTAGTAACAAGGCTATGAAGGGGGGGGGGTGTTAATGTGTGTCTCAAGAGAGCTGCAGAGTGAACAAAAGGACGAGTTAGTGTGGTGTAGAGCATGAAGAATGTACGGACAAAGTGAAGATACTGTAGGACGATGGATATGATATATGTGTCGTTCTAGGATGTGATGAGGTTACTGTAGAGGCTGTAGGCAATCGATCGATACGGGAAGAAGTGAGCCGAGTGGGTAGGAAGGGAATCGAGATACGGTAACAGGTTTAGTGGAGCGCAAATAGGTCATAAAATATAAAATTAAATGCAGGAATGGACAATTTAGTGTAAAGCATGCGAAACAATCTACCGAGAGATGGTAAGATAAATTAGAATGGGAGAAAATGATACAATAGAGATTGGCAAGGAGGGTATACGGTAGTTCAATGGGGTCACTTCTTCCCGCTTGCAGCTGCCTTCGAGCCAAACACCTTCATGCACAGATGACACGACCTGCAATCATGATACTGACTCATTGCTAGATAAAGCTACAGTAATACTAATCGTAAGCATGACACAGCGAACTACAGTATCCCAGTTTAAAATAAATTCAAATTTAGAATACTAACCATGCATCATCGGGTGCCTTCTCGAGAGGCGGCACTAGACAGTACAGATGGAATCCACGGTCACAGTCGTCGCAAAACAGCAGCTTATCCTGAAGACCAGGGATGTTTAGACTCCGCCCCCTTTCGTTTACAGTGATGGTCTATCAATAGCCCAGACCCTTCAAATGCGGGTGGGTATCTAGATTTTGGGTCAAAACGCGTGTGGGTAATCCGATTTTGAGATAAAAACGCATGTGGTAAAACCGTGAAAATTTCAAGAAAATCTTCGATTTAAGGTCCAATTTTGCGGGTGGGTAACCATGAAAGGCAAATTTTTGCGGGTGGGTCTACCCCATGGGATAACCATAGACCATATCTGTTCGTTTATCACCAAACCCGTCTGGGGTTGGCCGCGCACACTCACATCATTATCCGACGTTCCACAGATGGCACAGCTCTTGCACTCGATGCACTGCCATCCAAACTTGCTCGTGCTCAGTCGCATGTTCTCTGTGAAGTTGAGACAGGAGGGATGTCCTGTAAGGTAAGGAGGTACTATTGAATGAATTAGTGGATTCCAGAATACAGACTACATTTAGGTAAGGCTATAGTTGCCAAGTGCATTCATATCTTCTAGCATATTTCAAGATCCGAAAAAAGGATCAAAGATCAAACTACACATGATATCTGTATACAATTGACCGTACCTGATCGACCACAATCATGACACGTCACCAGCTCCTCTGGTTGCTTCGTCTTTTTGTTCTCTAGTCTGCAATCATTTCATCATCAATCAATATTCTTTCCCCTCTAACGTAACCCACCTTAGCCCGCACTCTCTCAACCTCCATACATAGACAGAGCTCCTTTTTGCACTCTTTTAGCAATCGATAAGTTCGATCATGATCTACCGTACCACAACATTCAACTACGTTTATGTGCGATGTTACATTACATTCAGATTTTACGCGAGCCAGAACCACTTGAGAACGATTAAGCAAGGAAGGAATCATAGGTCGAAAAGTATGTTACGAAGTACCAAGCCTGATCGCATGTTGAGCAAAATTTGCCAAAAATCGAAAAACCTGAAAACGCATTTTGAAAACCGATAACCTAACGATTCGACCTATGGCTATAATATAACATCGCAAGTGTATGAGGTAGGTACATATATGCCAGTATATACCTGGTTCCATCGCAAAAGTCGCACGTGTCGGAGATGTCAACGGAGGGTGAGAAGATGACGGGCGGGGGAAGGACGGCGGGGGATGCGCACGCGGAGGATGATGCGGACGAAGCAGAGGGCGGGGGAATTATGATCCCTGCTCCTCCTGCAATGTTAGTCCCAATCTAACCAACGAGAATAGTAGCCGACCGCTCCCCTCTACTCACTCTCACTACAACGACTAAGGGGAGGAGAAGCAGCCACGCACACTCACTCACACACTCAAGCAATCAATAATTATTGATCGATGACGATGTCAGTATGAGAAAGATCAAAGATCACGATTAGTGACCAAGGATCCAAATCATATTCTCATTATCACCATCACAGTATATACGATCGATAATCGAAATATACGATTGCCAAAATCGATCGCCACTCGCTCACTAAACTCTTTCATGTGTCATATGATTGCCAATGCACAATTGATCTTTGTTGTTTTGATGATTTAGAAAGTGAAAAGAGTAAGAAAATTGTGTGCCACTCAAGTGCAGGATAGTATACAATGAAAGAGTCTCAAGCAGACGAAATCGTCAAAAGGATAGGGCACGAAGATGGCTGTCTACACATGCACAACTAAAAAATACAGTGTGCGCACGAGACGCGTACAGTAACGCGTACGCGTGCGCACTCCACTTCTACCTCTGGTTTTGCAGGATAATATTACAGTAAGTAGCGCGCAAAAAGTAACTTACGGTTTACTTACTTTTACGCTATAAATACACGAAATAGCTAAACAGTAACAAAAACGTAAGTAAAAGGTATGTTACTTTTAGCGTGCTACTTACTATAATCTTACCCTACAAAAAAGGAGACCCATTACAACGGACAGTATCACAGATCCAAATTGCAAGTGTGACAGTTGTGAGAGAAATGAAATGAAATGTTGGCAAAAGATTGCAATTGCTGTGGCACTGTTAGAACAACCGGTCGACCGCGACGCATCAACCGCATCGGGTGACGCGTTGCGGTCGGCGCATCGACGCACGCGTATCAGCGCTTACCCTGTGTCGGCGTCATCCCTCCGCCGGCGAGCACGTTCGCGGGCGCAGATACACCGTCGCCGTGAACGTGAGCCTGAATTTATTGATTCACTTTTTTTATTGATTTATTTATTCCATCAAATATAACAAGAAGGGATGATATGTATAAGGGCCAAACGGGATAGATCGCACAAGGCGATTTCGGTTTTGGCACGGTGGCAGTTTTAAATGCGAAGGGTTTCAGGAATAACATTTCATCTCACTTATTTGTCCATCAGTTACGACGAATCAAATAATAAAATAATATTACGAGAGATGGTATATTTGCTCTAACTTTAACTGTCCTTGCCAATGGATAGTTTCCAATGAACTTCTAAACTCTCGCTCCATTATTGAATCAAACAAAACACTCTTTTAATAATTTTTTCTCTTTTACTAATTTTTGTTTTCACATATTATCTTGCACTCGAACACTTTGTACTTGTTGAAACGCCCTTGTGGTGTACGAAAAATAAAATAAATAAACACTCACCTTATGGTAGCTCAGACCCGGCCGGCTCTTGTACCGCGCCCCGCATTCTGAAAGTGACAATATTGATTACAATCACCACAACACAGTACTTGCATACTGTGGGGCAGCCCCACATGCATGAAAAAGGAGTATGCCACACAGTCTAAGAGTGTTCACGCCTCATTCCGTGGTCGTATGCATAAACAAAGGAAAACCATTTTTAGCGAAAACGTGACGTCATTAGCGTAGGCGCAGGCACTTTCCAAAAACGCTAATGACGTCACATTTTGCCGGAAAACGGTTTTCCGTTGTTCATGCACATACGGCCACTGGGCAAAACTAGTGATGGATTTAGTGATGCAGGAAAGGTAGAGAAAGTACTGATCGCTTGCACATATAGTATAGAGGAGAGGCCTTGGTGGTGAAATGAAATATAGTGTGACTAGGTACAGTAAACAGGGACAGTTGGGACATATTGCAGAAAGTATCGAAAACGCACGCAGCAACACACGCAACTGTAAGCGCGCACTCCGCGCCTCCCGAATTCTCCACAAATATTAGCATTTTTGGTTTCGCTTTATTGTGGTGTGCCGCATGGTGTACGGTGTAAGGTACTGCAGACATACACACCAAACCCTTCGTGTCTGCGTTGCGTGTGACTAAACGGAGCGAGGTTTCCCAATCGAGAAAAAAAAGAAAAGAGACAAGGACGCAGTATAAAACCGACCAATGAGGGGCCTCTCCTCAATATGCGAGAATCAATCAATACAATCAAAATCAATCAATACAAATCAGATATTTCTCCATCTTCTAAGCGTGCGTAGAGAGGGATGGATAGAGGGATACGGTAGACGAACTATCCAGTCAAGATACGGCAGAGAAACTAAACACGATACTAATGCAGGGTATACATATTGACGAAAACTACGGTACGCTGGAGTGAGATCTATTGAAAATAAAGATCAGAGCAGGAGCTCTGATATTTCAAAATTAGAAGTGTTTTTGATGCAGACTGCAAGTTTACGTGCGTCCGACTTACTTGAAGAAACTTCAAGTAAACAAAATTGCTCTTCTACTTTGTAAAAATTACTCTTCTAGTTTTGATATGGCAGTGAAAGAGGATAAGAGAACGCGATCAAGAATGAAAAAAATTGTAAAAAAAGGAAACAAAGTCAAAAAAGTTGTTGAATAAGAACAATATAAGAGGAAGCAATCTCAATCAATCTATCTCAGTGCAATACATCTCACTCTCTCCTTCATTCAATCGATCAATAATGAGCACTTTCACCCAATCAATCAATAAGCAGAATCTTGGAGCCAGAGACCAATCAATAAATCTCGCTCCGCTCGGGGGCCACAGACAACACGATATCGATCGATGGATATCGATCGATACAAGACAAAAAGGGCATGCATGATGATATGTGCAGTAATACCGCCAGACGCACACACACACATAATGACACACTACACACAACAAGTAAATCAATAAATCGATAAAGTAGGGATAGCCACGGGGAGGCGCAGCGCCACACTCACTGTTGCAGGCGTGCCGCTTCTCATCGGTAGGAGGGGCTGGCGCGGCGGCCACTGGCGCACTTGTGGCGGCCGTTGGCGCGCCTGTGGTGCCCGCACTCGCCTTCTTGCGGCCACCCTTCGAGCCGGCGGCGCCAAAGCCTCCGGCGCCCTCGCCGCGCTTCCGCTTCTTCTTCGAGCCAAAGTCATCGTCCGAGTCGCCACCATCGTCAGACAAATCATCCGGATCATCGTCGAATTCATCCTTCAATTAAGCATATGTAATGATCATACATTTTCATACCCTCACAGTGTGAGGATTGACCCACTATATACAGATAAATTTCAGGGAAGACCCACTATATAAAGCTCATTTTTATGTGAAAGATTGCCATTTAAGCGAAAAATAACGATTTTTCTATATCGACTCACTATATAAAAATTAATTCGGTGAGGGCACCGAAAATGTATGGTAACGATCTAAATTAATACAAAAATCAATTATTTTTTTCACAACGAATCTGTCAAACATAGCGTAATTGACTGATGAACATGCACTTGAGCTTTGATGGTAAAAATTGGAGGAATTGAATCTTCAAAAAAACTCTACTAACATAGTGTTCCCTTTAGAGACTAAAAAACAATATAAAAATATTATTATTATTATTATTATTATCATACTAACATAGTGTTCCCTCTTGAGACTAGCCGCCATTCTCCTATCAGACATCTCCATTGACGTCTCCTGTGTGCCAATCATCGCCATCGCTTCTAGATTTCCTCAAAAATAGTTTTTTTTTAAATAATGAAAATTTAAATATATAAAATACAAAGATTCATTAGGCTTACTGTTATGAAATTCAGAATTATGCGTGGTTTAATTTTTAAAAGTTTACAAAATTACCCATGGAAGGCGGTCCTCCCATGCCGGGCATGATAGTGGCCTGTTGGGCATGATTGATAGCGTCATTCAGTGGCTGATTATTGTGCAGGAACATCTTCATCTCGGTGGCATCGGAGGGAGGTGCGGAGGCATTGCGACGCCATGCAATCGCTGTATATCGACACACCTGATCAATAATCATATAAAAATAATAATAATAATAATACGTATTCATAAATATATAATCATTGTTCTTTAAATGTTATTTTTGCTAAATAAAATCAAATGATGTGAAATCTAGAATTCGATGAAGACTTTTTTAAACAACTAGAAAGCTTTGTTCTGGTGGTGGTTGAGGGATATTGAGCACATAGGTCGAAAAGTTCGTTACAAAGTAAATTCCCGAAAATCGAAAAACCTGCCGCATTTATAAAATGTATAACGTAGCAATTCGACCTATGATTTAGCAAATAACATAAAACAATTTAAACTTACATAATCCGCATTATCAGATGGATATCGTTGTTCGGGCTTCCTCCAGGCATAGGGTGACGGTCGATGGGCTGTCGCTGTTTGTTGATCGTAGAATGGATATCTGAAAAAGTTATCGATTGATAGCAGTTTAACAAACATCCAATCAGGCATGTATCCTATTCCTAAAGCAGTATACAAGCTACTGTCATTCATAAGCAACTTTCATGTCATAATTCGCCACGAATATGGACCATATAATATCTCTGAAAAGATGTTTCACACTAAAGTCCCAGGAGGGCTTTGTGGTTGGCTATTTGTACATGGAACGGAATACTGAATATAATTCAAACAAGCAAACATTAAGAAAAAACCAACCTAGTCTTCCTTTCTCCAGTGATTCTCGAGTTAAACTTGGAACAATTCTTCATGAGTTCGATGTAATTAGACTCCATGATCCCCATGATTGAAACGCCTACAAACGGGCTCAAATTCAACCATTACACACAACGCAGTTCCATCCCCCCCCCCATTTTAAAAACAAAAATTACGTAATAAAACGGTTTATTCATAAAAAAACCAATATAAATTAATACTTACCCAGTTGGCTTCTAAGAAGCGCACCGTCGAGCCAACCACTACAATCTAACGCGTGAAAGAATGAGAGACGCTCGCTGGCCTTCGATTTGAAGAGAGAGATCGATGTAAGGCCGCAACGCGCAATGACGCGTCGCGGTCACTAGTTCGACGGAGCACATTGATTAGCGTTGTGTCAGAATGATCTTTGAACTTGGATTAATTTATTTTTAGTTTTTTTTTATTTTTCATTATATTATGTTCAATAAAAATACAAATAATATATATAATTATAACCTAACAGGAACATTTCACATGTATCAATCGCACCCATCAACTACAGTAATAATCTGAAAGCCTTCATTACGCCCTAAATGATAGGGCCACTAATGCAAATTGCTCGATTTTTCGAAATTATGAACTACTCAAATTCTCAACTACACTTCACTTTCATTCTCATTGTCAGTTCATTTGTCACACTTTCCCTACAGGAACCTGAACTTTCTCCTATGCATCCATAGAACACCTATAATTCTTAACTTTTTATGCGACTGTCCAGTCCCCATACACGCCCTATTCCGGGTGTTGGCCATCTGGTCTTTTCGCATCTATCTCTTCACTCAAAAGTATTCTCCCTATATCCAATCTATGCACCGTACATGCACCATAGGTCGAATAGCTAGGTAATCGGTTTTCAAAATCCGGTCAGGTCTTTCGATTTTTTGTGAAATTTTGGCTCAAAATCCGGTCAGGCTTGGTACTTTGTAATATACATACTTTTTCGACCTATGGATAGCACCCACCACCTGAATCATCTATGGTTACGGTAGATAGCCCCACAGCAATCGAACTTCGTTACTTATCGATTTTATCGCTCACAATCATACTAATCCACTGTATCTACAGTAGGACTACTGCATACATTAGTTTACAACAGTAACTTATCTGAACAGGGAAAAAGTGATTGTTTCGCACAACTCTATGATTCTTCTTCCTCTTTTTCATTCGATCTTAGATAATTCAATAGCTTCCGCAAAGAAAACATGACATCCGATAGTACTATTACTTCTTGCTGCCTACCTCTACCCTCCTCTCCCTCTACCCTCCTCTCCCTCTACCTCCTCTCCCTCTACCCTCCTCTCCCTCTACCCTCCTCTCCCCCACCATCTACTATCAATCATATTCATTCATCTATTCATATTCCATCGGTCTGCCAACATATCCCCCCCCCCCTACACGAAATCATATTTGCACCCTTTGCGGTCTTGGCTACCTCTCCCATTCTCTCCACCCTCACAACCACTCCTCTAACTCTCTTCCTCTTTTGTTTGACCACTCCGAGATAGCGTTAACCCTCGCAGAGATCCAGACAGGTATACAGAGGGTGAGAGAGTGCGCTAGACTGAGAGGGCACCTGAGAAACACAGAGGGAATATTGACTCCTTCCCTCCTTTAGCTTCTCGACCTCGTTCTGCCCTATACAGAGTAGATCATGCTACAATTATCGATCGTTTCCGTCATTTTATTGATCGGCAGTGTGTCTGGACAAATGAGTAAGTCCATTTTTCTATCTGAAAATTTCTCTCGCCAACGAAAATTTCATAGATCATGTGAAATTAATCTTTTTTTTTAATGATTCTAGGAAGAAAATAATATTGTTACCGTGATCTCGAGGAGATTACAGTATTCTCGGATATTGATCGATAATCGTTTGATAATTTCAGAAAAGTGTTATAGCTGCGCTTCGACTAATATGAAATCAGTGAGTGATATACACACCAAAATTCATATATCGATAAATCTTCGTTGATATGTATAATAAAAAAATAGGAAATAAAATATGTATTGTGGTACGAATAGATGGAATTATTGTTGTGCCTCCTTTACAGGAGTAAACCAAGCTAATTTTAAACTAGACTTACTCCATTGTTTTGTTTACGAAAGAATGCAACCGGAACGGGGGAATTTCAAATTAGCTTTAGAGAACTCTTTTACGTTTTCCCTGTTCTCGAATCTTCAAAACTTCCGAGACATAAAGATCGATAAGGTACATGATAAATAATTTTCTCAAGTGAAAATATAAATAAGCATATTTTCAGAATAATAATAATAAATAATAATAATAATATTTTCAGAACTACATGACGAAGCAGAGAGGACCCGAGAATAAGCTGAATCCACCTATGGTAATTCATTTTCTCCTATTATCATAAATTTTCAAAACCTTGCAAATTCCGTGTTCTCACATAGAACTACACTGAAACATCAAGTTTTGCGGGGGGAAACCCATGACATCCTTTCGCTCTCACCACTTTCCCGGTCTTCTACAGAGCTTGATCATCTCCTCATCATTCCGACTCCGTTCAGTTTTAGAGCAAAAAGTATTTGCAAAGCGTGTGAAACCTTTCGCTTTTGATCCCTCAATTGTGCCATTCTCACGACCACTTCATTGATTGTTTGATTTAATGATTGATATCGATTGATTGGCCGAAATGAAATCTGAATAATGACAATTGCGTTGAAATATTGATTCATAGTGAGACCAAATACGATGAAATATATTTTTTAATTCAAAATTCAATATAGCATGCCCTACAGTACTACCCTAGCAGTTTTTACCGTAGTCTCTTCCTCCCCACAGTACTCTTTCACTCATGAGCATTAAAAATATTCCTCTGCTAGAGAGTTCTGTGATCTTCCAGCAATTCGATGACAATTGCAACACGGACGCTTGGATCTTGAAGAATCGAGCGACTGAAGAGTGTCCCGGAATGTGCTTCAAGTGGCAGCAGCTATTGAATAATTCAGGTTTTATAATATTATTTACCACGCTATTATTTATCACTTGCTGTCACATTTATTTAATGTAAGATAAATTAAATTAAATTAAATTAAAATATTTTTGTCAGTCTGAAAATGTGTTACATTCTTTATCATAAACTCAACATATTCTTCCAAAAATAAAACAAAGCAAGTTTTGTATAATGCATTCAAAGTCGCGCGCTACAGTAATCTCCGCCTAAAATTTTAAAATCTTTGTAAAGAAGCAGTAATCCTAGTAATCCTACCGTACTCCACTACCGTACTCCACAACCGTACTCTACTTCAGGTGCCATGTCCTCCATGACGGTCCGTGGCTGTTACCAGAAGCTCTACAACACACAGAATCCGACGACTCCGCGAGAACCACAACACAAGTTTTGTACATTCAGTGATGTACGTACAGTAATCTTTTCTTTCGCTCTAAGACCCACTTTGAATTGATCTAAAAAATGATCAAGGCTAGATTCCAAGAAACATATCGCATTTCTCATATATTTTTTCTATTAAAGCAGCTTATGATATTTATCAACAAACATTCACATCTACCATCATAAATCCATTGTAAAACATCAATCCAACTGCCGCCTCCTTTCAGAGACCACTAGACTGTCTCTCCGATGCCTCCATTCTCGATTCACAATGTTGGTGTGACGGTGATCTTTGCAACTCCTCGCCCTACCGTATGCCCATCACACTATCCATGATCCTACTGTCATTACTTCTTCCATAGCTTTTTTTATTATTCACAATTTGCATACGGGTTACTCTGTGATATTCGCATAATTCTCATAAATACAGATATTATTCTTTAACAGTATACTGTATTTAAAAAAATACAACAAGTTTATGTACAAAGCACAACCCGTAAAAGGATACTTCTCATATATAGCGAGTACGGTATGTGACAAGCAAAAAAAATCGATAATATGATTAGGCACTTCGTCTAGGGATGGACGATTACCGTACTACAACTATATGGGGTTACCGTACTACAACTGTAGGGTATCGTAATCTAAAGCTACGGTAGGAACCACAACACCGGCACGCAAGCATGAATGATTATTATATTGTATTAAGCAGTAAGGTACGGGAATGATACATGTTGGGCGGGGATACGGTAGCTTACAGTACTATTCTACCATTTAACGATAACTGATGTCTAAAAAGCAACCAAAATAATGCAAAGCAACAAGGTATGATCAAGCTAGCGCAAATCGATAATTAGTGAACGCGCCGAGATACGGTATCTAGAGATTACGGTACAAATGGGCGAGTGCTGGCTACTGTGAATAAATTAGGTGAACAAGAAAAAAGACGAAACGAGATGTCGCAGTGGAAAATTATCACCGACAGAGGATTCTCGCTAATTAACGGAAGTCTGGAGTTCGGCCAGAGTACGAGCACGAGAATAGATATCCTTGAGTTGAGGCCATTGAACGATGACGTCATCAGCGATACCTGGAATTAAAAAGAATCAATACATAATATTAGAATCAAACGATAGTCGCTAGAACGAGTTAGGTTCCAGTTCAAATATACGGCACAAATGCAGTGTTCAGGTGGGCGCGTGAAAACGATTATTTTTTCCACACAGCGCATAGCTTGCCTTACAATTCCCCGGTTTGCGCACAGCCTTTCCCCCAGTGTGCCCACCTATGGGTAATACTGAGATCATGCAAGGGAGCATCATAAACATAGGCCGAAAAGCACGTTGTAAACTATGAAGCCTGGCCGCATCTTAGATTTTTTTGTGTGAAAACATGACCGCATTTTGCAAATCTACAACGCATCTATTCGACCTATGATCGTACAGGGTCAGAAAAACACTAATGTAAAATTCTATCGAGTTGTCTACAGCATAGGTCGAATAGCTAGGTTATCGGTTTTAAAAATCCGGTCAGGTTGTTCAATTTTTGGCAAATTGGACTCAAAATCCGGTAAGGTTTTTCGATTTTTTGAAATTTTGGCTCAAAATCCGGTCAGGTTTTTCGATATTTGTGAAATTTTGGCTCAAAATCCGGTCAGGCTTGGTGCTTTGTAACATACTTTTCGAATTATGGTCTACAGTATCTCCATATTACCGTATCTGTTTATACTTTCAATCAATAACCTCTACAGTATCCCCTTTCAATCAATAACCTCTACAGTATCCCCTCAGTCTACCGTACCTGAATAGTAGAGTATGGCAGCCGAGAGTGATAGCTTCTCCACACGGCAGATGCTCTCCACGTACACGATTCTAGAATTTAAAAATATATTTAATATGGAACCAAATGCCCTAAGATAAATCAAAACTTTTTTTTGAAATGCCATGGTAACCTTTCCTTTCGATACAAATAGATCTTTTCTTAATGTTCAAAGAAATTTCCGATAACATTTCAAAAGAAGATCAAAAGAGGGATGTACTCAACGAAAGAAGCCTAGATTGATTTATTGTTTATCACACAATAATAATATTATTATTAGATCATCATCATCAATCCGTGATCTCTCTTAAAACAAAGACATTAAGTCTAGCCTAAAAATGAATAAAATCTTTCACTGCGCCACTATCGCTAATAAAAAAGACAAAAGGAGAAAATATTCCCAAATTCCCTATCCCCCACCCCCAAGCGTTCGATTTGAAGGTATAAAATATTATTACTATTATTGTTATTATTATTACTATTATTATTATTATTATTATTATTATTATTATTATTATTAATATTATTATATTACCTCGTATCAGTGATTCTGAACAGATCAAGGAGAGCAGCGGAGAAGCAGACGGGCACACATGTACCGGGACCATTCACAAGGATCAATGATGGACTGCAAATAGAAGATTCAATTAAATTAAAATAAATTAAATTTATAAAAAAACATGTTCATTATCCTTTTCTATTCACAATTTCGAAATATTCACTCAATGTCTTCTGCAGAAAAAATAGTCATTAAAAAAAACTGGTTGTTTGAAACACATACTTTTCGACCCATAGTTGTTTCCAATAAGAAACAAAATTTTTAACAAAACTTTCATAAAGTAATACGAGTACAAATTGGCACTTCTATCGTATTCAATTGATCTATCTTGATTCCTTAACCACAATCAGTACAGATCCTCTAATAAAGTTACAGGATATAGGAAAGATCAAAGATCACACTCCTACCGTATTCTGGCGACGATCATGAACGAAATGAGGAAGGCATGGGCAGTAGTGAAGACCGACGTGACGTAGCTCTGTCCGACCTGAAAGATCAAAGATCAAATTATGACATGGCTTTACACTCGATACAGTAATTACTTAAGAACATTAATGTCTATATTAATACTAGAAAGTTCGTAGATATATTGGTCATAGTCAGAATCGGTTTGAAACCAAAGATCAAAGATCAAAGATCAAAATCCTCTTACCTCTCTGCTTCTCGGAATCTTCTCAATGCTGAACACACCACCTGATCGAGTTTGTTCTGATTCCAATGCCTGAAAAATAATCAATAATATTTAAATATTGATTATTGGTTAAAAAAGAAGACAATGGGTTTACAAATATGGAAGACGATAACAAAACATCACTATGATGATAATAATAATAATATTTATGTGAATTCATAAAAATATGTATAAATATTATTATTAACCAAACGATGATTATCCTAATTAAGATATCTGACAAAGATCAGATAAATAACCAGTTGATTCGTAGTTTCATCAATGGCCTATGAACTATAATATTTCCCACAATCTTTTCTCACTACAATTCCATTGACATCGTAAACAGTCTCTCCGCTTATCAGTACTGGTACTCATTCCTCTATTCTCGACAAGAATGAACAAAAGAAAGAAAAACGAAGAGAAAAATAGCGCAGATAAACATCAATCCTAGTGAATCAATTACTAATCAAAATCATTGCATGCCTAATTCAATTAATAATATTAATAGATGTACAAGAATAATTATGCATGCACTTTAAATGTAAATTTTAAAATAAATAAGCTAGATAATAATGTGCCCTATGGTGTTTCGTCCGCTACGTCTATATAATAGTGATCGCAAACAGTCTCGCTTTAAACAAATCACTGACTATTTCTACACAAGTGCTAAACCACCAGAGCCAAAGGCATAGGTCGAATAGCTGACCGGATTTCAAAATCCGGTCAGGATTTTCGATTTTTGTCAAATTTTGGCTCAAAATCCGGTCAGGCTTGGTACTTTGTAACATACTTTTCGACATATGGCCAAAGGATGAAAATAAATTGTTATCACAACACTTCTTTCCATTATTTGGAAAATTTCTATTACTCTTTCGCCATTCACAACTTAGTTTTTGAAATTATTTGTAACTTTCTATCGAGAACTATTGATACACTGTATGGAAATACAAACAAAAAGAGTAATCAAGGCAGTAATCCTTGTTCCTAAGTATCGCAAGAATAAGTATTGCTCGAAATAGAGATCGTTGGGGAAAAATGAAAGTAATGACGGATAATATGCATAGGTCGAATAGATAGGTCATCGGTTTTCAAAATGCGGTCAGGTTTTTCAATTTTTGTAAAATTTTGGCTCAAAATGCGGTCAGACTCGGAACTTTGTAAAATACTTTTCGACCAAGGATAATATGATAGAATGATACCTTTCTCTCACTATGTCCATCACTATCAGCCACCACATACGTTCTTCTCGTATACTTCTTCTCATCAAAGTTCAATAACAATTCGAGCATCTCCGTCGTGTGACCGCCCGATCCAAGCACCGTCAGAAGGTTTACTCCGTCTTTAAGGGAAATAATTAACTTTAACCTAAACACTGTTGCTCTAAATACTAATACTTATTATTTTGCTTAGTATTACTATTGAGTACGTTTGCATGATTTGTAAAATTCTATATACACTTTAAAGTTGTTAAGCATTCAAACACATTACAGCATGAAAACAAGCAAAGAATGTAAAAGGGAAGGTGAAAATGACTGACTAGAAGAATCGAGGAGAGGAGTCCTCTTCGAGTGACGAATGAGGAACCACAGATACATCATTCCCAACCATAGTAACACCACAATTATCCAGAATATAGTCCAGAACGCACCTCCCATGTTTGATTTTCCTTGAAAACGTACAATTTAACCAAAGAAAATGGATGTTGAACACATGGTATGGGTCATGGAAGAATAGTAGCGGATCACGTTGCGAAAATAGACCAGCAAACAGAGTGAGCAAGTGGCAATAACAAATAGAAATGTGATGAAACAGCGAGAGAAGACGCCAACTAACACAGCGCTGTAAGATGTTTTACTTGGGCGGGATTTGCAGCTGCTAAACACAGTAGTGACCACTTCAATACTACAGACTATTTTATTGTTAGTATCTAACAGTAATATATAATACATTTTCATCTTATTAATATATTGAATTTCTGGTTTGAGAATGCAGCATTTATCATAATAAAATAACTCAAGCAATTTGATCATTCTCGGCAAATTATTTCCAAAAAAGAACAATCGAGATTACGGTATCAAGTGCTCTTTGATCTTCTACGGTATCTTCAGAAATTTGAAATATTAAAGAATTTGGAAACATAAAAAATTGTCTGTAATACAGTCAACAACAATAATCTTAACGATTTATTCGATTGAAATACACATGATTTGTGAGTATCCTGAGGTAATTAATAGAAAGATTGAGAGTATACTGTAACATTTAAATCAATAATTTGCAGATAATAAATCGATCACGTCCGCCTACCGTAGCTCTTGCTACATCGATCGATCTGTCTCAGTATTAGATACCGTATTACAAGAGTGAAGATCGATTAGCAGAAAAATGTACATATAATAAACGATAGGCCGTTACGAAACAAATAAAGATGGGGCAAAATGCGATCGATAAAATGGTAGCGCACTGGATAAAAAAACTAGAATGAACAAATCAATCGATAATCATTCAAATCGATCAATATACACAAATTATTAGTCAAGACAATTATTAATACGAAACTTGCAAGTGGAAAACGGTACGAGGTAGAAACATGAAGGAATTGAGATTATATTAATAAATAGTGATGATTAGTGAAACTATGAACAGCTATATAGAGTAGGAGGGGAGGGACATACCCGTGGTGATTCTGTCTTGGGGACGCAAATGAAATAGGGAAAATTAGGGGACCATGCTTAGCGACTTGAGGCTAAGTTAAGGTATTTAAGACGATTAAGGCTTAAACATCCGTTCCTTCGGGATTAGGGACGATAGCGCTCCCTTGTGCTGAGGACACTCGAGAAGGCTTGGTACGGTAGCTACGGACAGCGAAGATGACGGCGATGATCAAGAGCAAGAGGACAAACTGCAAAGATCAAAGATCAAACTACAATAGACAGATCAAACTGCAAAGATCAAAAATCAAAATTCAAAGATCAATCACTCACCAGCGTTCCTCCGATAACAGCAATGAGGTGCCACTCGAGGAAGGGAGCCTCCACAGCTCCAGCCATGGCCATCTCAGAGATCTAGAAGGAACGCATTAGTCACTGTTTTATGGGGGTACTGTACCCAATGAGTACAGTAACCAATCGATACTGTACCCAATGAGTAAAGTAACCAATCGATACTGTACCCAATCGATACCGTACTCAATCAGTACAGTAACCAATCGATACCGTAACCATTCAGTACATTAACCAATCGATACCGTACCCAATCAGTACAGTAACCAATCGATACCGTAACCAATCAGTACAGTAACCAATCGATACCGTACTCAATCAGTACAGTAACCAATCGATATCGTACCCAATCAGTACAGTAACCAATCGATACCGAAATCAATAGCTCCTACCTCAGGGACGCAGCGTCCATTCTCGACAACGTGCTCGCACACCTCACAGTTGACACCAATGAATCCATTGTAGCACACACACTCATTCACTTCCGTAGACACACGACCTCCATTGTTGCAGATCAGCTCCTACAACGAATATCCAGTTACGGTAATTATCGATTAGCACCAAGCCTAGAGCCTACTACCAACTACCCTGATACCGTAGCCCTGCAACTGACCGTGTACCATGACATGGCTATCTACCGTAACCCAGCTACCAAAGTACCGTAATCCGTACCTGTTCGCAGAAAGCTCCAGTGAATCCGATGTCACAAGCGCACGAGTACTCGCCCTCTCCGGGGATCAGAATGGGCTGTCCATTGTGGCAGGGTCTCGCCGAGCAGAAGATGCCCACAAAGCCCTTGCGGCACTCGCACACGCCCTTCTCGTTCAGTACTCCATCTAAAACACGGATATGTACGATTCCCGGCTGTGTCAGTTCGCGATTGCTATAGTTAAATAGATTATTTATTTATTTATTTATTTCTTTATTCCAACAAATATAATGATAAGAGGTGATATGTATAAGAACAGAAGAGGGATAGATGGATTTCCGTCGCATAAGGCAGATAGCTATCGTTAAATAACCCCTGTCACCTTCCCCAATTGTTAGTTAGTATTATTTTTCTTATCGTTTCTGTATTTGCTGTCACAGCTGTATCAAATAAATTAAAAATTTAAAAAAATCAATAGTTCAAACTACCGTACCATTGTCGCACTTGGTCGCCATCTCGCATCGAGCGCCCTTCAAACCCCATGGGCAAGCACAGTGAACGACGCCATTCTTGTGACTGGGACGACCTCCGTTCAGGCACACCTACAGTAATCCCGGAATAATTGATTGATTCTAGACTAAATTATCGATTACCTGTTCCTCGCAAGTAACTCCACGGTAGTTCATCGTACACTCGCATTTTCCCTGCAAACGAGAATAATTGATCTTTGATCTTTCAGATTTCATCTTTGAACTATTCAATATTGATCTTTAATATTCTCCATTTTGATCTTTGATCTCTAGTACATCGTCATCCTATCATATATACACGTTAATGTGTATTCTACGAAGTACAGGGGTCATATAGTGAGGGGGGGAGGCAGAGATGCAGTAATAATCACTAGTCCCATCGACGATCCCCCTTGCCCCCCCCCCCTCTATCCCTATGCCCCCAGGCACCAATTAGCCGTCTCGAATACCCACCCAGATGCAGCTTCAGTGACCTCTCATTCAGATAGTGTTTCTACAATCCAGTTAGGGCATTGCGTAACCAATCAAGAACCAATTCAAGCTTGTGTAATCATTAAAAATCTTCCCTCAAAATTAGGAGTAATAATCCCTGGGTGAGGCAAATTAAGATGCTTCCGTGATAAATTTTCAGCAATACGTCCATTGTAAATTAGGAATATACAAATCATAAATCATAGACGCTTTTATAAAAATTAAAGTCACGAAAATATTTTTTAAGTCTCCAGATTTGGTAAAACTTTCGAACAGAGCATGACAACATAGAATCCTTCAATATTTCTAATCGATAACACATTTTATTCGCATCATTCTTAATAGATATACAGTATCAACCAATCAATATGTATCATGGTTGTTAACTACAAGGAAAGAGTTGCGGATCGGCCTTTGTAATCCATCCTCTCGAGAGGTCAAAAAGGGTCATCAATAGAATAGGACTATATATATTTCTATACATATAAAGAAGGACCTCTCCTAATGCCCACCTATTCTCTTTCCTCCATTCAACTTCTACCACGCTTCGATGAACCCCTTTCACCTGTGGTCGAGTCTATGTTTCGGCCTCTCCCTCTCCCTCTTGGATCTCTCCCTCTCCCTCTTGGATCTCTCCCTCTCCCTTTCGGAATTTCTCATTTCCCGATGAGTCTGCCTATACCTTGCCACTTCATGGTTATTACAAAACTGATCATTGATCTCTCTATTTCATCCAATCTAACTTGGATTCAATAAAAGAGATGAGCATACGGCTTACGCGATGGAAGCGCCTCAAGAGCCATTCTTTACACCCTGGGAGGTCTGCACTTCCCACTTCAAAAATCTCCCCCCCCCTCCCTCTCGCTCTCCCTCTCCCTCTCCCTCTCCCTCTCCCTCTCCCTCTCCCTCTCCCTCTCCCTCTCCCTCTCCCTCTCCCTCTCCCTCTCCCTCTCCCTCTCCCTCTCTAACCCTACCTGACCTCTCATAATCCATGTACAAAATGAGACAAGAGACAAGGATCAGGCAGATATTGTTCTTCTCATCCCCCACCATCTGTTAGATATAACTACAAAATAATGAGCATGACTATGATGACGGCGAGAGAGAGAGGCAAGGAAAGTGAGAGAGTACAGACAGCTAGAGAGTATGGTCAGAGAGAGAGACGAGAGAGTGTACGAATGGGACAGAGTGAGAGATAAAAATCAGAGTATTGTATGGCTTGATATTTGAACGTGTGCCTCTAATTAGCCTTCTTCACCAGACAATAGCGGGCAAAGGAATGGAAACGGGGGGGGGGGGGATGGGGTTAACCTTGCCTGGTTGTCTATATTCACTCTTCATTTATGAATTTCTACCCTTTTCAACTCGCTTTTTCTTTACTCGCTCCTCTTTTAAGTGTTAAAACGCGAATTTGCACGGAATCTATATAAAGAATTTCTGATAAAACTATTAAAATAAATAAATAAATAAATAAATCAATAAATAAGACAGAAATGGCTTGGTTTTTGTTTACTCAATATATTATTGTTTAGATAAACGCAATGACGCAACACAGTCCATCTACCCCCCCTTCAAGGGAGCGTAATCTCTCTCAATCGTCTCTTCATCGCGCACACTATTTCTCCGTTCTCTAACAACGAGAGAGCATTGCGCGTCGAAGAGACCATTGAGTGAGGTTACGCTCCCTCCCCTTCAGCCTAGGAGCTATACTCAAACATCCAATGTTTCACCCATAATCTTCCCTCTTCTTTCGCCCCTCCATAGCAGCTATAAAGTGCACCCAAGAGGATTCGCATGTGGCAAGACAAAAGCAACCGCCGAGATCAAAGATCAAAGTTCAAAGATCAAAGTTCAAAGACCAAAGTTCAAAGATCAAAGTTCAAAGATCAACCCACGTCCTTCAATTCGCCCCCATTGTGGCACGTCTCGACGGGTAGATCACGCAGGCGGGCAGAGTCAAAGGCACCGACGACTGCAGTCGAGAGAAGAAGCACAAGTACCGTAGTCGTTGATGGCATACTGTAGTCAGATTAGGGTTACGGTAGGGGGATACGGTAGGGGATACGGTATCGGGTACAGCAAGTACGGAATGAGCGAGGGCGTAAAACACACGTAAATAACACGGGTTCGGGTAAAAATAGAAAGAGAAAGAGAAGCAATAGCGATCGCTGCCTATAGAATGTAATAGTCTTATGAATGAATAGAATATGGGAGGGTGGGGCAATGAGAAACAGAATAACCAAGATATACTGAATAAGTGGGCTTGCCTTCCCTAGGGTGTCGTTCACTATGTGATCAAGATGGGGGAGGAGAGAGAGGGAGGGGTGGGGAGAGAGAGAGAGAGAGAGAGAGAGAAGGAGGGGTGGAGAGAGAGAGAGAGAGAGAGAGAGAAAGGGAGGGAGGAGAGATGAAAAAGTGGGAGGGGAGGACCCCGAATCTAATTAGCACGCTCCTTGACTGTGTCCGAGCGAGCCATGCGAGAGGGAGGAAAAGATGGGCGGAGTCAGGAGATGGATGAGGGAGAGAGAGGGAGAGGGAGCGGGAGAGGGAGAAAGTCATAGAAATGAGTTTTCCTTAACATGAGTCAACTTTAATTGGTGGTCATGTCTTGTCAACTCGAATATTACTTGTAAGGCGAAATAGTCGCAAGGATCAAAGATCAAAGATCAAAGATCAATCAATCGACAATGATCGATCAAAGGAGGCCCTAGGACCATCCGAGAACATCTGGGATTGATGGCAATATGGAGAGGGAGAGAGAAAGAAAAGCTGACCCCTCCCTCTCCCTCTCCCTCCTCTACCCTACGGGAAGAGATAGAGTATAATGAAGATGAGTATAAAGGACAGCATATCGTCTCTCGGAGAGTCAACCAAAGGCAATATGGGAGGATGAAAGAGAGAGGAAGAGGGAGAGGGGAGAGGGAGAGGGAGAGGGAGAGGGAGAGAGAGGAGAGAGGAGAGAGGGAGGGAGAGAAAGACGTTTATGGAATCGTCAAAAGGAATCGTCTTTGCTTATACATAAACAAAGATGACCACAACACTGTGTCCATTCTAGTACGATTCAACCATAACCTGAGAGGACAAAGATCAAAGATCAAAGCTCAACCTTGGCCAATTATAATTAACACGGAGCGGCACTGGCCAAAAGCCAAACATGCGCAACATTGTATACACGATACCCATGACTATGCTTCGCCTCCCTCTAGGTTCCCCCTCTCCCTCTCGGATCTCTCCCTCTCCCCTCTCCCTCTCGGATCTCTCCCTCTCCCTCTCCCTCTCGGATCTCTCCCTCTCCCTCTCCATATTGCGTGATCTAACAGAGTGACACTGGCGACTAAGACTTAATTAGGCCCATGTCTCTCTCTATTCATAGATACACACAAATCAGAGAGTAACATGATTACTCCCTAACCAAATCTCTCCCTCTCCCTCTCCCTCTCCCTCTCCCTCTCCCTCTCCCTCTCCCTCTCCCTCTCCCTCTCCCTCTCCCTCTCCCTCTCCCTCTCCCTCTCCCTCTCCCTCTCCCTCTCTCCCTCTCCCTCTCTCTCTCTCCCCCCTCTCAAGAAGTATATATGGATAGGCCTAGAGATCCCAGATTGAGAGGGGGGGGGGGATGGAAATATGATCTTACGAGTTGTGACAGTGAATAAAAGGGAAGAGGATGAAGGAAGAGCAGACAAAGAGCCGCCTAGTATTACTATTACCTTAGTGGCTAAGTCGGTCTTAGGCGCTAAGTAAGGCTTTAACTCCGCAAGTCCACATTAACTATTATACAAAACTTTTGATAACAATACTCGGTGGTGGTTCTACTGAAGATGGCCAACACCACCCAGTAGGGTTCCGCTGTCTAGAA